>JARQOD010000001.1:508914897-508934547 GCA_033576555.1 Oophaga sylvatica
TCAAAAATTTTTATTTGGGCAAGGGGGTTACATACCATAAGGACCATAAAAAAGTTTTTTACCCTTCTTTCCCTTTGGGGTTGGTTTGACAATAATGGCCCCCCAAAGGGGGGAGAAGGGTTGAAAGGTCCCACCCACCCTACGGGGGGTGGGAAAGGAAATTGACACTGAGCCCCTTTCATGGTTATATATTTGCTATAGGGCCACCTCTCCTGATTACTCGGGACATTGTAATTTTTAAACAAATTTAAACTAAAAAACCTTAAACCTTTCAGAAACCAAAAAACCTTAAACAATAAATTTTGGGTTTTGGGACACGGGGTTTACATGACATGAGCAGAAGGGGGTGCTGAATATTCCAAAAACCCAAAAACCTTTTTGAAGGTTTTTAATCAAATTTCTCCCCCTCTTTGGGATGCACATCTACACTTAATTCCTTTCCTTTCCCTTTTTGGGGCTTTTCGCTTTGTTCATTTTTCATTCCCTTTAAAGAGCCCCAAAAAATTTTGTGCCAAAATTAATAAATTAATTTTTTTTTTATTTATTTTATAGTTTTATTTATTTGCTGTTTTTTTCACTTTTTTAGGGGAAAAATTCAAAAAAATCGGGATTTGGGGTCGGGCCTACCCAGACCGATCTTACCTCCTTTCTGCATGAATCCCAATTCTTTGTAATATATTTGTCCCTTTTAAAAACAAGCTCGAAAACAATTGAAAAACCCTTTGACAATGTTTTATTTTTTGAGGGAAAAACAGCATTTTATTTCTTAAAAAATTAAGGTTTAAATTAAAAAAAAAATTAAAAAAGAAAAACTTTCAGTTTTTTATTTGACATTACTTTTTTTGCATGGTTTTAAAAATTTTAATGTAATAACTAAATACAGTAAACAATTTCCCAACTTTCGGGGGCCTAAGCTCTGCTTACCCTCCCCCCTCTTAAACCCTCCCCCTCCCAAAAGCTCATTTTTGGGATGTGGTCTAAAAAATCCCATCCCATTTCCTCCCAGTGGTCCTCCAACCCCATTGCAATTTAGGTGCCATTTCCCCCAACACTGGGGGTGACTCCCAAAACCCCTCCAGGTAATGGACTGCTCAGCTGGGGTATCTGGCTATCATTTTGATACTGTCTGCGGGGCCATTGTACTAAGCCTCCATTTTATACTGACAAAGTCAATATATATTACGGGTTTTTCTGAATTATATTTAAGCCTATCTTGTGCTCGTGCAGCAACGGGTAATCTAACCCTATTATTTGAACCCCTGCTGATCCTCCGTACCCAAACCTATCTGTTTCTTTCTCTCGACTGTATATCTTTTTAAAGTAAAAATTTAAAAGATGAAATTTTCCCTTTTTTGGGGTCTGGGTTTCGTAAACCCGATTTTCCAAAAAATGGGTCGCGAATGGGCCGACAACAAAGGGCCCCTGTGGAGTTAAAATCCCCCCCAAATAAATAAATGGGGAAAAAAATTTGCCCCCTTAACAGTCGGGCAGCCTGCTAATCAAGTATTTTCCACAAAAGCAATTTGAATCACGGGCAGCAGACACCTAAAAACCCACAGCAAAATCCTCCCCTCCACTCACAAAACGAACACAAATCGCAAACGGGAAAATTTTTTTTATTTAGGCCCCGCCCTAACGCTCTCCCGCCAAACCCCGCATCCCGCAACCTTCCCCACACGGGTTTCGGCAAATTAAAATGGCGTTGGCGCGAGGGATTTTATATGCACTGGACGCCATAAAAACCCACCCAATCCTGCAAGCCCTTCTCAAAAGGGTGCTGGCCACTCTATGCATCCCTTCCCCACCTCACCCTTCTCTTTCAAAAAGGGCTTAAAGTAAAGGGGGAAAATCCTTTCCGGAAAAAATGGTCGCCGAACACTACCGAACTACTCACTCGGTTTTGTTTATGAAAAACCCCTTACCGAAAATCGGGAACTTTTTAAAATGAAAGCCTTTTCCTCAATCTACTATAATGTCTGTAAAATACTCAGGGGGGACAGAAACCTTTTAGCAATGCAGTTTATCTAAGCTTTTCACCGAAAACACATGGGGGTCAAAAAAGTGACAACCAAACCCCCTACACATGGGTGACAGTGAGAGCGACGGGGCCCCCCACTACACATAGGGGTAGAGATAACAAAACCCACATACCAGGAGGACAGGGGAAATGACAACCCCAAAATACACTGGGGGACGGGAGAGATGAAAGACCCCACACTACAAAGGGAAAGGCAGGTAGAGATGACAGACCCCACATTTACACATGGGGGAGGGGAGAGAGGACGCCCCCACACTACACAAAAGGGAAAAAGGAAGTGACGACCCCACACCACGGGGAAGGAGAGTACAACCCCACACTACCAGGGAGACGGGGAAAAGTGACAGCCCCCCTCACTACAAAATGGAGGACGGAAGAAAAACAGACCCCACACACACAAGGGGCGGGAGAGAGTGACGACCCCCCTACACATGGGGGACAGTAAATACAGACCCCCAATAAAAGGGAACCAGGAGAAGGACAGCCCCCACAAAAAATGGGGACGGGTAAGAGTGACAGACCCCCACACACATGAGACGGTAAATGACAACCCCACACACTTATAAAACAAAAGTGACAACCCCACACGCACAGGGGGCAGGGAGAAGCAGACCCCAACACACATAACGGGGGAAGATCAGACCCTCACTAACATGGGGGACAGGGAGGAGTGACAGCCCCCCTACACATGGGGGGAAGGGAGAAGTGACAGACCCTCACTACAAAAGGGAGACGGGGAAAAAAAAACCCACACTACAGTGGGGAAAAGGAGAGAGTGAAGACCCCACTACACATGGAGGACAGGGAAGATGACAGACCCCCATACACAGGGAGGAAGGGGAAATGAAAAACCCCACATAAAGGAGGAAAAGGGAGAGTTTGACAGACCCCACACTAACAGGAGAATAGAGGTACGCCCCCACAATACACATGGGGGGAAAAGGGAGAGATACAACCCCACATAACATGGAGGCAGGTAAAGTGACAGCCCCCACACTACAATAAAACGGGGATGAAACAACCCACACACTACCGGGGGGGCGGGAAGGATGACAACCCAACTACACATGGGGGACATTAAGGCGACAGACCCCACACAAACCCATGGGGGACAGGAGAGAAAACAGACCCCACATACACATGGGGACTAGAGACACAACCCCAATCAAGGAGGACGGGTTAGAAAAAGACCCCACACTCACGGGGGAAGGGGAAGAGTGACAGACCACACTCTACACATGGAGGAGGAGAGATGATAGACCCCACACTACACATGGAGGACAGGTAGAGAGTGACAGACCCCACACTACACTAGAGGACAGGTAGAGATGACAGAACACACACTACACAAGGAGGGCAGGTGGAGATTGACAGACCCCGCACTACAAATGGAGGGCAGGCAGAGTGACAGACTTCACACTATACATGGAGGGCAGGTAGAAAGTGACAGACCCCACACTACACATGGAGGACAGGTAGAGAGTGACAGACCCCACATACACATGGAGCACAGGGAGAGAGTGACAGACCCCACACTGCACATGGAGGGCAGGGAAAGAGTGACAGACCCCACACTACACATGGAAGGCAGGGAGAGATGATAGACCCCACACTACACATGGAGGCGAGGGAGAGATACCAGTCCCCACACTACACATGGAGGACAAGGAGATAAGACAGACCCCACACTGCACATGGAGGGCAGGGAGAGAGTGACAGACCCCACACTACACATGGAGGGCAGGGAGAGATGATAGACCCCACACTACACATGGAGGACAGGGAGAGATGATAGACCCCACACTACACATGGAGGACAGGGAGAGAGTGACAGACCCCTCACTACACATGGAGGACAGGGAGAGATGACAAACCCCACACTACAGATGGAGGACAGGGAGAGATGACAGATCCCACACTATACATGGAGGAGAGGTAGAGGGTGACAGACCCCACAATACACATGGAGGACAAGGAGAGATGACAGACCCACACTACACATGAAGGACACGGAGTGAGTGACAGACCACACACTACACATGGAGGGCAAGGAGAGAGTGACAGACACCACACTACACCTGGAGGGCAGGTAGAGAGCGTCAGACCTGCACTTCACATGGAGGGCAGGTAGAGAGAGACAGACCACACTCTACACATGGAGGGCAGGGAGAGTTGACAGCCCCCACACTACACATGGAGGACAGGTAGAGAGTGGCAGTCCCCACACTACACATGGAGGACAGGGAAAGATGACAGACCCTACACTACACATGGAGGGCAGAGAGAGAGAGAGAGACAGACCCACAATACACAAGGAGGACATGTAGAGAGTGACAGACCCACACTACACATGGAGGCCAGGGAGAGAGTGACAAACCACACACTACACATGGAGGGCACGGAGAGATGATAGACCACATGGAGGACAGGTAGACAGTGACAGACTCCACACTACACATTGAGGACAGGGAAAGATGACAGACCCCACACTACACATGGAGGGCAGAGAGAGACAGACCCCACAATACACATGGAGGACATGTAGAGAGAGAGTGACAGACCCCACACTACACATGGAGGGCAGGGAGAAAATGATAGACCCCACACTACACATGGAGGACAGGGAGAGATGATAGACCCCACACTACACATGGAGGACAGGTAGAGAGAGACAGACCCCACCCTACACATGGAGCACAGGGAAAGATGACAGACCCCACACTACACATGGAGGGCAGAGAGAGATGACAGACCCACACTACACATCGAGGGCAGGGAAAGATGACAGATCACACTACACATGGAGGGCAGAGAGAGTGATAGACCCACAATACACATGGAGTACATATAAGAGTGACAGGCCCCACACTACACATGGAGGTCACGGAGAAAGTGACAGACCCCACACTACACATGGAGGGCCAGAGAGATGACAGACCCACACTACACATGGAGGGCAGGATGAGAGAGAGTGACAGACCCCACACTACACATGGAGGGCAGGTAGAGAGTGACAGATCTCCACTACACATGGAGGCACGGAGAGATGACAGACCCACACTACACATGGAGGGCAGGAGTGACAGACCGCATACAATGAGCAGAGAGTGACAGACCCCACACTATACATGGAGGCAGGTAGAGATGACAGACCCCACACTATACATGGAGGGCAGGTAGAGAGTGGCAGACCCCACACTACACATGGAGCACAGGGAGAGAGTGACAGACCCCACACTGCACATGGAGGGCAGGGAAAGAGTGACAGACCCCACACTACACATGGAAGGCAGGGAGAGATGATAGACCCCACACTACACATGGAGGCGAGGGAGAGATACCAGTCCCCACACTACACATGGAGGACAAGGAGATAAGACAGACCCCACACTGCACATGGAGGGCAGGGAGAGAGTGACAGACCCCACACTACACATGGAGGGCAGGGAGAGATGATAGACCCCACACTACACATGGAGGACAGGGAGAGATGATAGACCCCACACTACACATGGAGGACAGGTAGAGAGAGACAGACCCCACCCTACACATGGAGCACAGGGAAAGATGACAGACCCCACACTACACATGGAGGGCAGAGAGAGATGACAGACCACACACTACACATCGAGGGCAGGGAAAGATGACAGACTCCACACTACACATGGAGGGCAGAGAGAGTGATAGACCCCACAATACACATGGAGTACATATAAAGAGTGACAGGCCCCACACTACACATGGAGGTCACGGAGAAAGTGACAGACCCCACACTACACATGGAGGGCCAGCAGAGATGACAGACCCCACACTACACATGGAGGGCAGAGAGAGAGAGAGAGAGTGACAGACCCCACACTACACATGGAGGGCAGGTAGAGAGTGACAGATTCCATGCTACACATGGAGGGCACGGAGAGATGACAGACCCCACACTACACATGGAGGGCAGAGAGAGAGAGTGACAGACCCCACACTATACATGGAGAGCAGGTAGAGATTGACAGACCCCACACTACACATGGAGGGCAGAGAGAGAGAGAGAGAGTGACAGACCCCACACTACACATGGAGGGCAGGTAGAGAGTGACAGATTCCATGCTACACATGGAGGACAAAGAGATATGACAGACCCCACATAACACATGGAGGCGAGGGAGAGATACCAGTCCCCACACTACACATGGAGGACAGGTAGAGTGACAGACCCCACACTACACATGGAGGACAGGTAGAGTGACAGACCCCACACTACACAAGGAGGACAGTGAAAGATGACAAACCCCACACTACACATGGATTTCAGGTAGAGAGTGACAGACCCCACACTACACATTGAGGACAGGGAAAGATGACAAACCCCACACTACACATGGAGGGCAGAGAGAGTGACAGACCCCCCAACACACATGAAGAGCAGGGAGAGTGACAGACCCCACATTGCCCATAGAGGGCAGGGAGAAAATGACAGACCCAACACTACACATAGAGGACAGGGAAAGATGACAGACACTACACTACACATGGAGGGCAGAGAGAGACAGACCCCACAATACACATGGAGGACATGTAGAGAGTGACAGACCCCACACTACACATGGAGGGCAGGTAGAGATTAACAGACCCCACACTACACATGGAGGGCAGGTAGAGAGTGACAGACCTCTCACTACACATGGAGGTGAGGGAGAGATAACAGTCCCCACACTACAAATGGAGGACAGGTAGAGAGTGACAGACCCCACACTACACATGGAGAACAGGTAGAGTGACAGACCCCACACTACACAAGGAGGACAGTGAAAGATGACAGACCCCACAATACGCATGGATTGCAGGTAGAGAGTGACAGACCCTACACTACACATTGAGGACAAGGAAAGATGACAAACCCCACACTACACATGGAGGGCAGAGAGAGAGTGACAGACCCCACAATACACATGGAGGGCAGGGAGAGTGACAGACCCACAATACACATGGAGGACATGTAAAGAGTGACATACCCCATACTACACATAGAGGGCAGGGAGAAAGTGACAGACCCCACACTACACATGGAGGGTCGGTAGAGATGACAGACCCCACACTACACCTGGAGAGCAGGGAGAGATGTGTGGCACCCCAGGAGTTTGGCTGCCACAGTGACCTTGCCTTCCTCCAGGGGAGGTTGATGTCATGCCTGAAAGCACAGAAGGATCTCTTTGCAGGTAACACAGCATGCAACATCTTTTCTTACTCCAGACCAGAAGGAGGAGCTCTAGCACCTGATTTTGGAGGAGAGCTTCTCTGGAATATTCTGGCTGGGGGTGGAGTAGTCAGTGTAGCTGGAGGGACGAGAGAGGACAGACGTGGAGAGACAAGCTGGGGGACTGAAGCCATAGCAGGGCTTACCCCCAGGTCTGAGCACCCAAAACCGGACCCCTGGAGTCCGAGGCTGAGAGGGTGAAGTAAATTCCCAGCAGCAGAATCCAGAGGGCAGAGGACGGCAGGTTCTCTGTCCCAATTAAGACTCTTCTTCAAAGCAGCAGCACATGTGAGCCGGAGACTCCATAAGAGAGTGATTCCTGAAACAGGCTACAGCTGCATGTTATGGGAGTGAAGTTCAGCTTAAATAGGAGACAGAGAGCAAGAGGGACTTGGACGGAGCTTATTGCAGCCAATGCCTCACAGAACAGCGCTGAGACCTCACATCCCACCTGTAATAAGGAGATCCTAAACTGCTTTCAGGCTGACCTACTCCAGTACGACCTGTATTCAATGCTCTGGATGCTTTGCCTGCAAAACTGTAAGTAAAGCTTTGGAAACTGCAACTCACTGATTGTTTCTCAGTTTCTTCCTGCGTCACCTATTACACTCAGCTACATCTCCCAGCACCATTACCACCTTTCACTACATCTACCTGCCCTGGGATCCCATAGTCTCACCTGTGGGAGATTGTACCAACTCTGCTGCATCTCACCATCTATCCCAGCTGATCTGCACTGCAGCGCTGGTCGCCATTGACCAGATACCACAGGTGGCGTCACGAATACCTATACTACAAACTCTAAACATCCCTTGTAAATAATTCCCCTTTCATTGGACGCCCAGGGCCACGGACCGGGTCACTGCCGCTGTGACACATCCCTTCAATACATCGGCCCGGTATCGATTATCCCACTGCCCTGGCGGGCGATCCATTTTGGCGTCATGAACAGGATATCGAAGCCCGGTATCACCGGGTCCTGTGTGCCTATATTGAACTGTTTAATTGTGCCAGAGACTTTGCTGAAAGTTTGTGCAGTTGCCGCCATTACAACGCCGCGAGGTGCGCAGAGAGAAGAGAGGTGTGCCGTCGTGGGTGGAGCCAGAGTGATAGCACGCGAAAAGTGAGGTGCTGCGCGTGAAAAACGGCAGCTGGCAGAGCACAGGGAGCTGAGGCCTGGAGTCACGGCGCGCACCGCTCACCTTGCCGGCAGAGCAACGGACTGGTAAGCCAGTGGAAACACAGAGCCTGGCTAAGATTAACTAGGGGGGGAGAGAATGTCTCATGCAGGAGAAGATATAGCGGCGGACGCAGCCGCAGCCCCCATAGCGCCGTCAGATGCAGCCGCAGCTCCAATAGCGCCGCAGAACCCAGCGGCCAGCGCAGCCACAGTTCGTAGAGTGCAGCAAGATCTGGTGACCACCGCAGCTTTCCCTATAATGCCGCTCTCAATGCCATATATACCTGGAGCGGCCTGGCTACCACAATACTCAGGGGAGCCGTATACCCTGAACGATTTCAGGGAGAGACTGTGCAGCTTATTTGATGGATACCCCCTGTCTGAAAACCAAAAAGTGAACATTCTCATTGGACAGTTAACTGGTGCAGCGCAAAGAGAAGTAAAGTCCTGGCAGGACACTGATAAAGAGACTGTTAAGCAAATTCAGGCTAAGTTGAGGAGCACCTTTGAAACCTGCACTGCAGCAGAAATAAAAATGAGGTTCTTTGGGTGCAAACAAATGGTGCAGGACAGTATACGGGACTATGCTCTTAATCTTCAGGAGGCACTGCGGGCCATAAAGCAGATTGACCCAGACAGTGTGCAGGATGGAGACAGATTGTTAAAGGAGCAGTTTGTTGAGGGACTCCTGTCCAGCACCCACAGGTCACAGCTGCACATCATGGCCCAACAAAATCCTGACCTGAGCTTTGCAGACTTTAAAGACAGGAATGTGATGAACGTGCACACGGTCCGCCACACGGTAGCCCGGGGTATCACGGCTTGTGATACCTCCGTTGCCACAAATGTGACGAAACCGCGGCACACACACGACGGCTGCTGCCGTCCGACCCAATAATCTGCAGGGATTTATAACTATCCCACTTCCACTTAGGAACTTGCAGCTCTCTGGCGCCCCCCTTACCCTCAGGTCAGACAGGGAACTGCACCTAGGATAATTAGTCGCCAGACGGGCCACTTGGATGTGTGCTGGCTATTGGGCACGCTGCAGTGAGGGAATTATAATTACTCCGGGTCGCAGCCAGGCAATACAATTATAAAACCCGCTCCGTCACTGCCAACGCCACCCAATAGGTTAACACTTTACACCCCTTCTTTTAGCTGCCACCAGCTACGATTTACTTAATGAACAATTTTCAAGAGGGTCCGTAGCAACCCCAAGTCAGTAGCGTAGTACTTCAGACACGTGAAATTCGTTTATAGAGCAGGAGAAACAAACTAATAAATTTATAGGTTTATTCCTAAGAGGCAGGCAGTGTTTATACCTTTTAAAAAGATGTAACAAGCTGAGACAATACAGTTATGTACAATACAGTTAAAAATAAAACAGGATTAAAGGTGAAAACTTACATGGCACTTAGGAAGTTACAGGCAAGACAGGCTGGGGGAGGAGCCACACGTCATAGCTCATTTGCAGATCTGTTAGTCACGTCATCACAGCCTGGAATTACCAGGGGGGCTAAGTGCAGGACTTATACATGTGGGCTGGTGACCTCACAAAAGGGGATGGTTTTCTGGCCACCTCCCCGGGCTAGAAGTTCTAGCTTTAAGTTCTGGAAGATCATAAGGACCATACCTCATCCTGGGAACCTAGCAGAATCATGGCAGACCTATCAATGATCTTACTGTGAAATGACTGTTCAAATGAGCCCAAACTTGGGTGAGATAGTTCATGGTGCATCCGAGAATTCCATTTCTCGGGTTCTGTTGGAGTTACGGGTTCACCAGTACCACGGGAACGACGACTGATGGACGCCTGATTCAAAACCGTAGCTTTCGTGTTTCTAGCGAAAGCTCCCACCGTGTTATGACCAAAAGAATGAATTCTCATAATATGTATAGGACCTTTCTGCAGGGTTTGGAGACAAAGGAATTCCTGAGGTGGGGGGTTAAAGGGATAGAGTGAGCTGTTCGTTCAAACAGTGACTTGCAGCGTACTGAAGGCACGGGGGGGAGGAGAGGGGTGGCTTTGCTCTGTGCTGGCAAAACGATGGGAGTCATAGTTCTGTGTGGAAAGTTCTAGAACAGCACAAGTAATGGAGCTTGCAGTATCATCACACCTCCCCCTCTTAGAGTGCGCTAAGGAGGCATGACCTGTCGGTAATCCGCCATGCGCACCTCAGCGGGTTCGCCACGCCATGACAACCCATCAGCATTCCCATGATCGCTGCCTTTCTTGGGTTGTACGGCAAAATCATACTGCTGTAGGGCAAGGCTCCAGCGTAGCAACCTACCATTGGTTCCGGACACTGTGTGCAGCCAGCTCAGAGGGTTGTGGTCGGTGACCACCTTGAAGGTGCGCCCGTACAGGTAGGGCTGCAAACGTTGCAGTGCCCAGACCATGGCCAGGCACTCCTTCTCGATGGTGGAGTATGCCACTTCCCTCGGCAGAAGTTTCCGGCTCAGGTACAACACGGGGTGCTCCTGGTTCCCCGAATCAACCTGGCTGAGTACAGCACCGAGGCCAAATTCGCTGGCGTCAGTCTGTACCAGGAATGGCCGACTGCTGTCGACGGCTTTCAACACTGGAGAGCTGCACAGGGCTGTTTTCAAAGCTCAGAATGCCACCTCACAGCCATCTGTCCAGCTGACTGTTTGGGGTAGACAGCCCTTGGTGAGGTCCGTCAAGGGTTTTGCAATGGCGCTATAGTTCGGTACGAAAAGCCTATAGTACCCTGCAGTGCCCAGGAAGGACTTCACCTGCTTTTTGGTCCTGGGGGTGGGCCAGGACACGATCGCGTCCACTTTCTCGGGCTCCGGACTCATGGAACCCCCGCCTACCCGGTGCCCCAGGTAGTGGACCTCCCTCATGCCCATCTGGCATTTTCCCGGCTTGATGGTCAGACCTGCCTGGTGAATACGCTTGAGCACCTCCTGGAGATGCTGAAGGTGTTCCTCCCAGGTGGAACTGAAGACGGCAATGTCATCCAAGTACGCCACAGCGTACTCCTCCAGTCCCTGAGGCAGGTGGTTGACCATCCGCTGAAAAGTGGCAGGGGCATTCTTCATGCCGAAAGGCATGACCGTGGACTCGTACAGTCCAAAAGGGGTGATAAAGGTGGATTTCTCCTGCGCCGCAGGGCTCAGGGGAATCTGCCAGTATCCCCGGCTTAAATCCATGATGGATATGTACTTGGCATTCGCCAACCGCTCCAGCAGATCTTTGATGCGTGGCATTGGGTGCGCATCAGAAGTAGTGATGGCGTTGAGCCCCCTGTAGTCCACGCAGAACCGGGTGGTCCGATCCTTTTTTGGCACGAGAACTAAAGGTGAGGCCCACGCGCTTTTGGACTGTCGGATCACCCCCAGCTGCAACATCTCATTGATCTCCTGGCGCATAATCTGCTGCACCTCCTCAGAGATCCGATAAGGTGTCCACCGTAATGGGGCAAGATTCCCGGTGTCCACCTCGTGGACTGCCAACTTGGTCCTTCCGGGTCGGTTAGTGAACACGCCCCGGAAGGGTTCCAGATTGGTCAGCAACTGCAACCGCTGGGAGACGGTTAGCGAGGCATTTACCTCCATGTCCTCAATGGACCCATTGGCCTTGGCTTGGGCCAGCATGTCCAGGAGGGGGTCCTCCTCCCCGTCCTCGGGCAGGTTGCAGACCGGTAGGACGCAGGCTTCACGTTCGTGATGGGCCTTCATCATGTTGACGTGAAAGGCCTTGCGCCTACCCCGAGTGTGGTCAAGCGTGACCACGTAGGTGACTGGGTTGAGCCGTTGGTGCACGACGTACGGGCCTTCCCAGGCTGCCTGAAGCTTATCCGTTGGTACGGGGACCAGCACCCACACCTTTTGACCCACCTGGTAGGTCCGCTCCCGGGCGTTCTGGTCGTACCAGTGCTTCTGGTCAGCCTGAGCCTGTGTCATGTTGTCATGCACCAGCTGGTCAAGGTCTGCATCTTGTCGCGGAAGCGCATGACATAATCCACGATGGACACTTCCGTGGGGTTTGGCTCATCTTTTCTCAGGATTCTCTTATCAACCCCAGGGGTCCCCGGACTCGCCTGCCATACAGGAGCTCAAAGGGGGAGAACCCCGTCGAGGCCTGCGGGACTTCTCTGTAGGCAAATAGCAGGTGTGGGAGGTACCGCTCCCAATCGCGTCACTGGGTCTCAACCAGCATGCGGAGCATCTGTTTGAGGGTACCGTTAAAGCGCTCACACAAACCATTGGTCTGTGGGTGATACGCACTCGATACCATACGCGTCACCTGCATTTTGCTGCAGAGAGCCTTCATTAGGCGAGACATAAATTGGGTCCCTTGATCGGTAAGCATCTCCCTGGGAAATCCTACCCGTGAAAAGATGGTCACCAGTGCATCCGCCACCTTATCTGCCCTAGTTGAGGACAGAGCTACTGCCTCCAGGTACCGGGTAGCGTAGTCTACCACAGTAAGAATGTATCGCTTTCCAGAGCTCCTGGGGACGGCCAGTGGGCCCACAATGTCCACCGCGATCCTCTGGAAAGGCTCCTCTATCACTGGCAACGGGATCAGGGGAGCCTTAAGAGCAGGCCCCGCCTTCCCCACTCATTGACAGGAGCGGCAGTAGTTAGTCACATCTGTCCCCATCTTGGGCCAATAGAAGTGTTGAGACAGCCGTGCCTTAGTTTTGCTGATCCCCAAGTGTCCAGCAAGTGGAATCTCATGGGCAATCCTCAACAACTCACCTCGGAACTGGTGCGGGACGACCAGCTGTTTTTCCCTCAACCACTCCTTTTGGGAATCTCCGGGTACTGTCTCCCGGTACAACCTTCCTCGTTCCCAGAACACCCTCTCCTTATCAGTCACGAAGGTAGGCGTCTCGGCGAGGTGCCTCAAGTTCTCCAGGCTCGCATCTGAGTGCAGAGCGGCCTGGAACTCCTGGCTGGAGGCAGCCAGAAGTGACATCAGGGTTCCTTCCTCACTGGGACCCTCTGGGACCGGCTCTGGGTCCACCTCTGGTTCAGTCTCTCCTGTAGCGGAGGAGGGTCCAGATGGCAGGGCGCTACCTGCGATCCGGGCACTCTGACTGTGGGTGACAGCAGCTACATATGCAGTCTCCCCGGGGATTTCTACAGACCCATCAGCCTGCGCTGCCATGGGCTCTACCTCCCCATCCACCCCCAACACTTCAGGAGCAGTGCTACTTATGGGCCAGTTACCTTACTCGGTGGCACTGGTCAGTGTCATGGCATCACCTTCCTCACGGTTCCCATGTACCTCCCCATTTCCTTGAGCACTGTCGCTTGCTCCTGCTAGGGGTTCCTCAGCCGTCTCACTCCGCAGAGCGACGTGGCTGAACGCTCCTGTACCTGTGGACACATCTACCACTTCAGAGAAAGGGTTAACAGGTTCAGATGGCACAGATACATCACTATCAGCATAATTCCTAGGAAAAGAAAGGTTATCGGTTGCATAATCACTTCGCAAAGCATTGGCAGGTAACACATTCAGTTTCCCATCATCATCAACATCAACATCATGGTTAACGTTAACCTTATTATCAGATTGGGGAGGGGTGTCAGGGACATAGTACGCCACCATCCTCCCAGATCAGTCCCCAATAAAACATCAGTGGGCAGGTTTTCAGACACCCCCACTTCCTTCACCCCGCTCCCGGCACCCCAGTCAATGAAAACCCGGGCTATCGGCAAGGGGTAGAGGACGCCCCCAATCCCGGTGACAGTTAAGGTTTTCCCCGGAATCAACTCTTCAGGGGCCGCCAGTTCGGGTCAGATGAGGGTTCGTTCAGCCCCGGTGTCCTTGAGGCGTGTAGCAAGACGGGCCCCCACGCGGACGGGCTGAACGTTGTCATCAACCCTCCCCACCACACCACCCACCAAAAGAACAGAGGCGTTGGGCCCGGAGGCCTTGGCTGGGGGTTCTTCTGCCTCTCCGGACAGGTGGCGCTGATGTGTCCAGTCCGTTTACAGGAGAAACACTGGCGGGGGTCTGATGTAGGCCTGGCGCTGGTAAAGGGGATAGTGCCTCCAGAGGGACGGCTGGCAGGGGCACTGGGGTTGGTTGCAGGCTTACCCCCTCCCCAGCGGGTGGTGACGGGCTTCCGCACCTCGGGTTTCCGGTTGGCCTCATAGCTGTCGGCGATCCGTGCTGTTCTGACTGCGTCCTCCGGTTCTCGGTCCAGGATGAACTGTCGGACCTCAGCTGGGCACAGATGCTGGGCACACTGCTCCGGGCTGTGGAGGGCATTGCCCCTTGTCTGAGCAGCTCCAGTTCATGGGCTCTCTGAGCTTCCCGCTCGGCTCTCTCAGCCTCTCAGTCGGCTCTCTCAGCCTCCCGCTCGGCCTCTCGCTTGGCTTGGCGCTCGGCTCTCTGGTCGGCCTCTCGCTGGTCAGCTCTCTCTTGAGCTTGCTGGATCAGCTGCAGACGTCCATCACGGTCGTCAGCGGGGAGTTCCTCCAGGGCCGCCTGCAGGTAAGGGTCCAACCCGCCCTGGGTGTAAGCATTCAGGGTTTGGGCCTCTGCTGCAGCACCACCTTGGCTTGGGCCAGCTCCTGCACCCGCCACGCTCTGAGGCTCGTCCAGTTCCTTCAGGGCCTGGACCAGTTGGGCTTTGGTTTGGTTCTTGTGGTCAAGGCCGTGGTACATGCAGATTCCCACAAGAGTGTCCTTGCTCTGCTTTTCGTACCAACTTGCTCCTCTTGTAGCCATGTTTGCCAAATAAAAGATAGAATAGAAAACAAAGAGAAGGGAGGGGTAACCGCAAGTACACACAATTGTCTCAGGACTAATAAACACTGAGCTTGTTCTCCAAAACTTTAGCTGCAGGGTCCCTAAAGAACCGTGCAAGTCTTTTAGTGAGAGGAATGATTGCTCAGACCAGATCACTAATGCTTTATAATCCCACCGCTCTGCCACCAATGTGAAGGAACGTGCACACGGTCCGCCACACGGTAGCCCGGGGTATCACGGCTTGTGATCCCTCCGTTGCCACAAATGTGACGAAACCGCGGCACACACACGACGGCTGCTGCCGTCCGACCCAATAATCTGCAGGGATTTATAACTATCCCACTTCCACTTAGGAACTTGCAGCTCTCTGGTGCCCCCCTTACCCTCAGGTCAGTCAGGGAACTGCACCTAGGATAATTAGTCGCCAGACGGGCCACTTGGATGTGTGCTGGCTATTGGGCACGCTGCAGTGAGGGAATTATAATTACTCCGGGCCGCAGCCAGGCAATACACTTATAAAACCCGCTCCGTCACTGCCAACGCCACCCAATAGGTTAACACTTTACACCCCTTCTTTTAGCTGCCACCAGCTACGATTTACTTAATGAACAATTTATCAAGAGGGTCCGTAGCAACCCCAAGTCAGTAGTGTAGTACTTCAGGCACGTGCAAATTCGGAGCTTGCAGTATCATCACAACAGGGCTATTCGGCGTTACATGAACCAAATGTCAGCCGTCCAGCGCCACCTAGGCGCCCAGCCATTACATACCACCAGGAGGTGGCATCTTTCCCTCAGGCCCCTGCTGAGGCTGACGCACAGACCCTGGATGATGACCCGTCTGCAGAACTGCGTTTTCAGGTTCAGGAGCTAACCAAAAGTGTGGCTGCACTAACTAAAACCGTGCAGTCCTTGCAAGTGCCCCAAAAGGAGAAGATAAAGTTAGCCTCCAGTCCAGATGACTGTAAGGTTCTGTGTATCTGTTTCTGAAACTCAGTTTGTTCGTCGGCCATTTTGCTTTCTGTTTTGCTGCAGCTATCTTGCCCTCAGTCAAAATGGAGTTTTCCAGCTTGCATGTTCCCGCCCTGATTCTCTCCGTTTGCTTCTTAAACAGCCACAGCTGAGCAATCAGTGCTTCAGAATCTAGCCTGCAGTGAACCTGTGTTCTGACTCCTGAAGCCTTGGACCTTGTACTCCAGCCATTCCTACTGAGGAACTCTGAAGCACTTGTGGACTCTGAACTCTGCTCTTGAGAGCCTCACGTTTGCATGGACTTGCGGTAACAGAGAAGAAGATCTGAATCTGTTGTGGAGAGTTATTGCTGAGCTTAGATTACTCTGGCCTGCTGTGTCTCCTGCTTCTGTGTTTGCAACCTGTGTGTTTATTTTTGCCAATTTGTATGAAGCAATACAAGACTTTCTTTATCAACCTGTGTCTCAAGTATTTTCATCGCACCCAAGCACAAGACGCTATATGAACTGTACCACATACATTACAAGATTCTGAAGCCAAACGTTAGTGTCTGCTGGGTCTGGAAAGGCTTGTCTGCTGTACTGTGGATATCGGATGTCCGGTTGTACTTTCTGTGATGACAGTGGTTGTGACTTCTCACAACCATTCCAGGTGAGCAATTCCCTTAAGTTTTTTTTTCTCTGCAGTGTTATCACAGGTAAACACTATTGTTTTGTTTTTTTTTTCTCTTCTCTTTTTGTCTGCTGAAACTCTGGATATCAGATGTCTGGTTGAAAGCTTTCTGTGATGATAGTGGTTGTGACTTCTCACAACCATTCCAGGTGAGCAATTCCCTTAAAGTTTTTTCTTTCTTCAGTGTTGCCACAGGTGAACACTATTGTTTTTTTTTCTCTCCTCTTCTTCCAGTATCCTGTCTTAAAAGATCTGGAAAATGGAGGCCCGCATAAAGGAACTTTGCGGAGTGACTGATAATATCCTTGCAGATTTGCAGAATATAAAGACCCGTTTTACAAATCTTCAGGACCTAAATAATCACAATTTGCAAGTGGTTGGACAGACTACCCAGGATTTGCGAGCCAGGATTGAGGTTCTAGAGGGGCGAGTCCAGGCTCCTGCCGTAGCCCCGAGTTCTGGGATTCCCAAGTTGCCCCCTTTTCGTTTTGGTGGTGAACGTGAAAAATTCAGGGGATTTGTTAATCAATGCAATCTTTTTTTTCTGCACATGCTTCACAATTTCCTACTGAACGATCTAAGGTGCTTACTATAATTATGTTGCTTACCAACAAGGCTTTGATATGGGCAAACCCTCTGATTGAGACTGAGGATGATTGTTTGAATCACCTTGATGATTTTATTTCAGCCATGGGGCAGGTGTTTGATGACCCCAATCGAGGTGCAACAGCTGAAGCAGCCATGTTAGCTTTGCGCCAAGGTAAGCACTCGGTAGCTGAATATGCCTTGGATTTCAGGAGATGGGCCCTTGATACCACCTGGGACAATTCCGCCAAAAAATCTATTTTTCGAAAGGGGTTATCCCCACTGATTAAGGATGAACTTGCTCGTGCCGACCCTCCCACTGCGTTAGGTGACTTTATTAACTACTGCATCCGTATTGATACTCGTTTAACTGAACGCAGGCAAGAGAGATGGTTCGAAAGCAATCGTACTAACCTTTTCCTACCTTCCTCTCCAGCTAAGGAACCTTTGAATAGGATTACACGGGAACCTGAACCTGAACCCATGCAGGTAGACTCTTTACTACGACGGGTTAGTGATGCACGCAAGGAACATCGTTTTAAGGAGAATCTATGTTTTTATTGTGGTAAGTCAGGGCACTTTATTATTAACTGTCCCAGCCGTTCTCGCAAGACTACTGCAGCACTCATTCATTGTGAGTGTTGCGAGAGGGGATCTGTCAGGTCCGAGCCTCAGGCTCCAGAGAGAGCTGCAGCAACAGATCTTGATTTCTCGGACTTAAACTCCGTTACCTCTGAGGACGTTGACTGTGTAAATGCTGCCATCTTTCAAGTTTCCTCAGCGGTGTCCCAGCTGAGTTGTAAGAAAAACAATTCTCACTGTTTTCTTTCCATCAAACTCTGGGTTGACTCAGCCTGGGTGTCTAGCTCTGCTATGATCGACTCAGGTGCAAGTGGAAATTTTATGGATGTCTCCTTTGCTCTAAAACAGGGAATACGTTCAGTGAAGAAGGCTACTCCAGTACAGATGGAAACTGTGGATGGCTCCCTGCTGACCTCTGGACCAGTGGATCAGGAAACAGAGCCTTTAAAGGTTCTTATGGGTAAAGATCATCAAGAGAAACTGTCCTTTATGCTTATCTCTTCTCCTCACTTTCCCATTATTCTAGGGCTACCATGGCTGCAGGCTCAGAATCCTACCATTAACTGGGAGACCAAGGAATTACACTTTCCAGAGAAACAGATGAGTCCAAAAATTTCAGCTTGCTCTGTTCCTAAAGGAACCATGTCAGTCCCTGAACTACCAGCTGTATACCAGGACTATGTGGATTTATGTGACAAGAAGAACGCTGACCAGCTTCCTCCTCACCGTCCATATGATTGTCCAATTGAATTATTGCCTGGAGCAGAGATACCTTTTGGTAAGATCTACCCCTGGCGGGGCCCGAGCTGAAGGCTTTAAAAGAGTACATAGACGAAAATCTAGCCAAGGGCTTCATACGCCCCTCTTCATCTCCTGCAGGGGCACCCATATTTTTTGTAAAGAAGAAAGATGGATCCCTGAGACCATGCGTAGACTATAGGGAACTCAATAAGGTTACTATTAGAAACCGTTATCCATTGCCTTTAATCCCTGAGTTATTGGAGAGAGTGCGACATGCCAAAATTTTTTCTAAACTAGATCTTCGTGGGGCCTATAACTTAGTCCGTATTAGACCTGGGGATGAATGGAAGACTGCATTCAGGTCACGCTATGGACACTTTGAATATCTGGTTATGCCTTTTGGTCTGAGTACCGCCCCAGCCACTTTCCAACACTTGGTGAATGACATCTTCAGGGATCTCCTAGATACATTCGTGGTAATTTATTTGGATGATATTTTAATTTTTTCTAACTCCACAGAGGAACATCATGGACATGTGAGAATGGTCTTGGAACGTCTAAGACAAAATCATCTTTACATCAAGCTTGAAAAGTGTGAATTCCATAAGACCGAAATTCAATTTCTGGGGTATGTACTGTCTACACAAGGAATTAGTATGGATGGAAGTAAAACCCAAGCCATCAATGATTGGCCAAGTCCTAGAAATGTGAAGGAGGTACAGCGCTTCATCGGGTTTGCAAACTTCTATAGACGTTTCATTAGAAATTTCTCTGAGGTAGTGTCACCTATCACCCAACTTACCCGGAAAGAGTCTAAGTTCTCCTGGACTCCCCAAGCCCAGGAAGCATTTTCCCGTCTAAAAGATAAATTTACCACTGCACCTATCCTAGTAC
>JARQOD010000001.1:508934647-508993576 GCA_033576555.1 Oophaga sylvatica
CTTTGCCGGGGTTTTTTTTCACCAATGGAAAGGGACAAAACCTGGGGGAAACAAGATACATTGCACGTCCACCACCATCTTAAAAGGGGGCATTCAGTTTTGGGCTTCTTGGGGGGGCGTCAATTCTAAAAAGCCCTACTGCCGACCCATTTTACTTCTGCTGTCTAACATAGGGGGGGTTGCTACGTGTTTATCATGGGGAGGGGTTTGGGGCGGAAGAAAAAATTCTTCTGTCTTGTGCATAGCTTTTGTGCTGACATTATGTGCAGTAAAAGGGGGGGTTTTTCTTGTGGCACACCTGGATTTTTGGCTCCCTATAGCTGTATTGCGTGGTCACTGCGGGCAGACGCTTTTTACACACAAATACTTTTATTCTTTTTTTTGAAAATTCCCGAACTTCATTTATTCCCACCCCGTAAAGCTGCCCCTCCACACTACCATGTACCGGCGGGAATCCAGACAAATACATGCTGCTATGTGTGTGACTCCGGGAAATAATAGGGGAACGCAATTTTCCCTAAAAAACCGTATAGAGCTGTAGCTCCCCCCCACATTCCCGTGTACCCCGGTATCACGGACAAATAATGTGACTATCTGTGGGGGACTCGGGAAAATATAGGAATGAATTTTTTCCCCTACACCGTAAAGCGTACGCTTCGAGACAGTCCCTATACTGCTCTTTTTTTCAGTCAAACCGTATGAGTGACCCGTCTGGTGTGACCCGGGAAATAAACCAGGTTTTTAAATTTTCCCCTAGCCATATACACAACGCTCCTCATACTCCATATTTCTGCTGGTATGTTTGGTAATTTTCCCAAACATGGGAAGTATGGGGAAAAGGGGCCCCCGGGGGGCGGGGGGGCCACTGGGAATGAGGTGGTGCTCGGGGTGACCCAAAGCCCACAGCACCTAAGGCGGGGTTTTTGACCCCGCGTCAGTCGGGCTCCGAACCCTGGAAGGCTCCCTTTTCGGGGAGTAGGTAATTTTTTAAAAACCGGACACAGAAAAGGTTTTGGCTTACATTGCCGAAACAGCCTCCAGCTTATGCCTCCTCTTCGAACTTTCAAAAAATGCAAGCACTGAGTCGTCAGTGCAGGCTCCTGGTCAGGAACAACACCTTTCCTTATGTCCTTCACCCCCACCAAAAGTGAAGGATGCGGCAGGCAACACTTCAGATTACTCTATGGAGCTCTTTTCACATACCATGCCTGGGTTGTCAAGTGAGATCCTGAATTCCCCAGTCCAAGATGAATATGACATGGAGTCACTGATGCACAGCCACTGCTATCTGATTCTTCTGGTACATTCACCCAGAGCACTACATTGCCCTCGCAGTCTACTGAGCGAGCCAGAATCTGACCCTGATGAAACTCAGGTGTCCCTTCCCGCATACTCTAACACCTTACACGGTGACACAGAGGAAGGTTCAGATGAAATTGAAGAGGAGGTGATGGATGACCCAGTTGTTGACCCGGATTGGCATCCATTGGGGGAAAAGGGTGCCGCTGGCAATAGCTCAGAAGAGGAGGAGGATCCGCGGCAGGCATCGACATCGCAGCTGCGGTTTTCTGGCAGGCCCGTAGCAGTCCAAAAACGTGTTAAAAAAGCAAAACCAGTTGCAGGACAGCTTGGCCAGACGGTCAAATTAGCACTGCGTGCAAGCCCTGAAAATTTATTCCATAGTAGGAAGAGTGCAATGTAGCGTTTTTTTGACCAAAATCCTATTGATGAGGCAAAGGTTATCTGTAAGAAGTGTGGAAGGACCTTTAGCCGAGGGAAAAATCTCTGAAAATTGAATACCAGTTGCATGCTTAGACATTTAAACATCATGCACTTGCAAGCGTGGACGGACTACAAAACCTCACTGGCTTTGAACGCCTACATTGCCAAACTTGATCTCATTAGAGATGATGCCCTTCCGTTTGGTTGAAAGCGCAGCGTTCCGAGAGCTCATGGCCTACGCTGTCCCACGCTATGACCTACCCAGTCGGCACTTCTTTTCTAGAAAAGCCATCCTTGCCCTCCACCTGCATGTGAAAGACCGCATTATCCATGCACTGAAACAATCAGTGAGTGGAAAGGTGCACCTAACAACAGATGTATGGGCCAGTAGGCATGGCCAGGGCCATTACGTGTCAATCACTGCACACTGGGTTAATGTGGTGGATGCAGGGTCCACAGGGGACAGCAGCAGTGGGACAGTGCTGCCTAGCCCACGGTATAGGCAACAGTTGGCTGTAGGCGTTCGACCCTCCTCCTCCTCCAGAAGCAAAAGCTCGTCGACAGAGCGCAGTCGCACGAGCACTCCATCCGCAGCTGCCAGTGTTGCACACGAGGTGTCCCACTATCGATCAGCTAGTGGTAAGCGTCAGCAGGCTGTTTTAAAGATGATGTCTTTGGGTGACAACAGACACACCGTGGAGGTACTAGCCGACTACTTGCAGCGAGAAACCGAGTCATGGCTGGGCAGTCTACATCTTGACCCAGGCAAAGTAGTCAGTGATAATGGCTGTAATTTTGTGGCGGCCATAGCCCTAGCAAAACTCAGACACATACCTTGCCTGGCTCACACCTTCATAGTGCTTCATAAATAATTATCCGGAGTTACCAGCCCTGCTCCATAAGGTGCGAAGACTGTGCTCGCACATCCGTCGCTCGCCCATAGACTCCAGTCGTATGCAGAGACTGCAGCGATCGCTCCACCTCCCCAAGCACCGCCTAATTATAGACGTTGCAACAAGGTGGAACTCCACCATGCACATGGTTGAGAGGCTGTGCGAACAGAGGCAGGCTGTAATGCATTTGTGGGAGGATCCACGGGCAGGCAGTTTGAGGGCAGACATCGAGTTGCCGGGTGTGCAGTGGTCAGACGACGCCATCATAAGCATGAGCATCCCACTTATGCGTCTGCTCATGCAAACTTTGACGCACATTAAGAATCAGGCGTCTGCAGTGGAGGAGGAGGAGGGAGGCCTTCATGACAGTCAGGCATTGTCTGCTCAGAGAACTGTCCTGGATGAGGTGGAGGAGGAAGAGGAGGAGGATGAGGATGAGGGGGATGATTATTTTGGGGAAGATGATGCTTCTCAGGGGGCAAGAGAAAATGTTGGCTTGCCAAGGTCAGGTACAGGGTTTGTGCGTGAATGGAGGGATGTGGATTTGGCAGAAAGTGCTCCTCCACCCACCACTGGCAGTGCATCATTGACACCTGGAACATTGGCCCACATGTGTGATTACGTCTTGCGGATCCTAAAAAGGGACCCCCGCATTGCCAAAATTATGAAGGATGACGACTACTGGTTGGCCAGCATCCTCGATCCACGCTATAAAGGCAAATTACAGAACATCATGCCACAGGAGAACCTAGAGCTAATATTGGCGAAAAAACAAGTAACTCTGGTAAACCGTTTGTTAGAGGCATTCCCAGCACACAGCAGCGGTGCATGTTCTACCACGAGCCGTACTGGGCCAAATGGAAGAGGTGTTCGTGGTGCACACAGCCGAAGTGGCGTCGGAGACAGGGGTTTCATGACCATGTTGTTGTCTGATTTCTCGAGTAACGCTCACACGACTGGTAATACTGAATCGATTGCAACAGACAGGAGACAACTTTTGTCAACTATGGTTCAAAATTACCTCTTCTCCCCTATCGATGTTCTCCTCACAGTTCATTCCCCTTTGACTACTGGGCCTGTAAACTGGACACCTGGCTTGAATTGGCACAATATGCCTTACAGGAGCTCGCTTGCCCTGCTGGTAGTGTGCTATCAGAAAGAGTCTTCAGTGCTGCTGGATCAATCCTGACAGAAAGAAGGACCCGGCTGTTGACCCAAAATGTAGGTGATCTCACCTTCATTAAAATGAACCATGCCTGGGTTTCAAAGGATTTTGTACCACCTTCCCCTGATGACACATAGGTTGCCAGCAAAATGGCTCGCTTTGTCCTCTTCCTCCGACTTCTCCAATTCCTCCATTTGCAGCTGCTGAACGTCCAGCCTACAACTCAACATATGCCAGTTTTTCCACCTCCCTAACTGGGCTGTACCCCCCCGCAGGGCCGGGGTCAGCACCTGGCGCACCCGGGCAAGTGCCGGTGCCCTGAGCAGGTGGGGGGGCCAACTCGCCGTCAGAGACACCGGTGTACTATGAGGGGCCCTGTGTCAGTTCCCGGCGCCCACAAGTGTGCCCCCCTGCTAGCTCAGGGCCCCAGCACTTGCAATACTTACCTCTCCCTGCTCCACCGCTGTGATGTCTTCCGCGTTTCCTGACAGTGACATTCAGGTCAGAGAGCGCGATGATGTCACGTCTGTGCACCCTCTGCCTGAACAGTCACAGTGCAGAGAGCTGGAAGATGGCGACGCTGAGGAGTCCAGAGTAGAGCAGTGCCTAGCGAGGAGAGGTATTTTGTTTTTTTTAATGGTTGTAGCAATATATGGGGAGCATTATACACTGGAGAATTATATATGGGGCCCATCATACACTTGAGCATCATAGATAGGGCCCATTATACATTGGAGCATCATATGGGGCCCTTTATATATGGAGCATCATATGGAGCACATATGGGGCCTATTCTGTATGGAGCATTATATGGAGCCCATTCTGTATTGAGCAATATATGGGGCTCATTATTCTGTATAGAGCAATATATGGGGCTCATTATTCTGTATGGCGCACTATGTGGTGCCCATAATACTGTATGGAGGACTACACTGTCCGTTTTTTGAGCTATTGTAGAATTTAAAATAGATATCAGTCATGTAATGTAAGAAGTGAAGTATTTGGCATTGTACTATACCTATATTTCTCTGCCGTATCGGAGCATCATGAATTGTGGTATGTGTTAAAGGGGCCCACTGAGACTCTTAGGCCCGGGGCCCACGAAAACCTTGAGCCAGCACTGCCCCCCCCCACAACTTTAGCCAAATAACCCCCAGTTTTCAATGCGTTACTATTATTATAAAGTTAATTAAGGTTGACAAGCTTAAGTAATAAGAATTGATGTCGTTGGCATTGAAATGGGCACTGTAGGTGTATTTACTGTCCTTCACTCCCTGCCGACTTTTATTCCCCATTAACTTGCATTGGGGTCGGCTTTTCGACTCCGACCCGACCATTTTCTTTAGTCGGCCGACTTCGTTCGACTAAACTTTTGAGAAAGTCGGGTTTCACAAAACCCGACTCGACCCTAAAAAAAGCTAAGTCGCTCATCTCTACTTCTGACATGTTATCTTCTGGCATGTTCTCTTCTGACGTTATGTTCTGCAGGTGTCTTCTGACATGTTCTCTTCTGACATATCTGCTGACATTATATTCTGACGCTCTCCTCTGACATGTTCTCTTCTGACATGTTATCTTCTGGCATGTTCTCTTCTGACTTTATGTTCTGCAGGTCTCTTCTGACATGTTCTCTTCTGACATGTCTGCTGACATTATATTCTGACGCTCTCCTCTGACATGTTCTCTTCTGACATGCTATCTTCTGGCATGTTCTCTTCTGACGTTATGTTCTGCAGGTCTCTTCTGACATGTTCTCTTCTGACATATCTGCTGACATTATATTCTGACGCTCTCCTCTGACATGTTCTCTTCTGACATGCTATCTTCTGGCATGTTCTCTTCTGACGTTATGTTCTGCAGGTCTCTTCTGACATGTTCTCTTCTGACATATCTGCTGACATTATATTCTGATGCTCTCCTCTGACATGTTCTCTTCTGACATGTTCTCTTCTGATGTTATTTTCTGCAGGTCTCTTCTGACATGCTATTGTCAAACATTCTCTCTTTTAAATGTTCTCTTTTGTCATGTTTTCTTCTGTATTATGTTATTTTTACATGTTATCTTCTGACAGTTTATCATAGTAACATAGTAACATAGTTATTAAGGTTGTAGGAAGAGTTTAAGTCCATCTACAGTCGTGGCCAAAAGTTTTGACAATGACACAAACATTAATTTTTACAAAGTCTACTGCTTCACTTTTTCTAATGGCAATTTGCATATACTCCAGAATGTTATAAAGAGTGATCAACTTAACAGCAATTACTTGCAAAGTCAATATTTGGCTAGAAAATGAACTTTATCCCCCAAAACACATTTCAACATCATTGCAGCCCTGCCTTAAAAGGACCAGCTAACCTCTTTTCAGTGATTGCTCCATTAACACAGGTGTGGGTGTTGATGAGGACATGGCTGGAGATCAATCTGTCATGATTAAGTAAGAATGACACCACTGGACACTTTAAAAGGAGGCTGGTGCTTGGCATCATTGTTTCTTGTCCTAATCTGGCTGTCCAGCACTACAATAACACTCTTAGAAGCACCCTTGACCAAGTAGCACCGCTCACCCTCAGAACTTCCAAACACACAGTAAAACAGCCCTGGCTCACATCGCAAACTCACCTTCTCCAGCGATGCTCTAGGAGTGCTGAACGCCTTTGGAGAAAAACCCGCACACCAGAAGACTTCATCCACTTTAAATTCATGTTAAGAACTTATAATGCAGCCCTTCACCTCGCCAAACAGACCTACTTCACCACCCTGATCTCCTCACTAGCCAACAACCCCAAGAAACTTTTTGACACTTTTCACTCCCTCCTCAGGCCAAAAGCACAAGCCCCTATCACAGACATTTGTGCTGACGACCTGGCCTCCCACTTTATAGAAAAAATAGATATTATCCGTCAGGAAATCTGCTCTCAACCACCAAGTGCTGTGACTCCCATCCCTCCCTGCATTTCCCCTGGCTCAATTTCCACATTTGATCCCATCACAGAAGAAGAAGTCTCCAGACTCCTCTTTTTCCTCTCGTCCGACTACAAGCACTACCGACCCCATTCCCTCACACCTCCTCCAGTCTCTCTCTCCAGTTGTCACAACTCACCTAACTACAATCTTCAATCTCTCACTCTCCTCTGGCATTTTCCCATCCTCCTTCAAACACTCCATCATTACTCCACTACTAAAGAAACCCGCTCTCGACCCTTCCTGCACAAACAACTACAGACCGGTCTCCAATCTCCCCTTCATCTCTAAACTTTTGGAGCGCCTAGTCTACTCCCGCCTCACCCGTTACCTCTCCACTCACTCCCTCCTAGACCCTTCACAGTCCGGCTTCCGACCCCTACATTCGACTGAAACTGCACTCATCAAAGTGACCAATGACCTTCTGACAGCAAAACGTAACGGCGACCACTCTCTGCTCATTCTACTCGACCTTTCTGCAGCTTTTGACACGGTTGACCACCGTTTCCTACTGTCTAGGCTCCAGTCACTAGGTATTAAGGACACTGTTCTCTCCTGGTTCTCCTCCTATCTTTCTGACCGCTCCTTCAGTGTTTCGTTCTCTGGCTCCACATCATCTCCTCTCCCTCTTACTGTCGGTGTACCCCAGGGCTCAGTCCTTGGCCCCCTTCTATTCTCTCTCTACACGGCCCCAATTGGACAGACCATCAGCAGATTTGGCTTTCAGTACCATCTTTATGCTGATGACACACAATTATACACATCATCCCCCGACCTTACCCCCACTGTACTACAGAACACCACCGACTGTCTGTCCGCAGTCTCCAACATCATGTCTGCTCTCTATCTGAAACTTAACCTCTCCAAAACTGAACTTCTTCTGCTCCCGCCGTCTATTAACCTCCCTAAATCTGACATTTCCCTCTCCTTGGGCGGCACCATAATAACACCCCGGCAGCAGGCTCGCTGTCTGGGTGTTATGTTTGACACCAATCTCTCCTTCACCTCCCATATACAATCTCTTGCCCGCTCTTCCCGCCTACACCTAAAGAACATCTCTAGAATCGGCCCTTTTCTCACCATGGAAACAACAAAAACCCTCATTGTAGCATTGACCCACTCCCGCCTGGACTACTGCAACGCTCTATTACTTGGCCTCCCCATTACTCGACTATCCCCTCTCCAGTCCATCCTTAATGCAGCAGCCAGGGTCATTCATCTGGCTAATCGGTACTCGGACGCGTCCGCTCTTCGCCAGTCCTTACCCTGGCTGCCCATTCATTATAGGATCCAATTCAAAGTACTGGTTCTCACCCACAAAGCTCTCCACAGTGCAGCACCCCCCTACATCTCCTCCCTCATTTCTATTTATCGGCCTAACCGACTGCTGCGCTCTACAAACGACTTTCGACTAACCTCTGCACTAATCCGTACCTCCCACTCCCGACTCCAAGACTTCTCCCGCGCTGCGCCAATCCTCTGGAATGCTCTAACCCCAAGAAATTAGGACTATCCACAATTTGCATGGTTTCAGGCGCTCCCTCAAAACACATCTGTTCAGAGCGGCCTATCACATTCACTAATCAAAGTCATTCTCTGTGTAAGTGTGTGTGTGTGTAGCCCATTCACTATCTCCATCCATCCCTCACTCCCTCAAGATGGCTGGACCATCATTGTAAATGCACTATTGTATATACACACCTGTACTTTGTATCTCCCCCACCTCATTGTAGATTGTAAGCTCTCACGAGCAGGGTCGTCTTATTTTGCTTTAATTATTGTATTGTTAACATTGTTACTTATGACTTGTGTTTTGAAACTGTTAAACTGTAAAGCGCTGCGGAATATGATGGCTCTATATAAATAAAGATTATTATTATTATTATTATTATTATTTCTCTTCTGTTAACCATGGTTATCTCTAAAGAAACACGTGCAGTCATCATTGCAATGCACAAAAATGGCCTAACAGGGAAGAGTATCGCAGCTAGAAAGATTGCACCTCAGTCAACAATCTATCGCATCATCAAGAACTTCAAGGAGAGAGGTTCCATTGTTGCCAAAAAGGCTCCAGGGCGCCCAAGAAAGACCAGCAAGCGCCAGGACTGTCTCTTAAAAGTGTTTCAGCTGCGTGATCGGGCTACCAGCAATGCAGAGCTTGCTCAGGAATGGCAGCAGGCAGGTGTGAGTGCATCTGCACGCACTGTGAGGTGGAGACTCTCGGAGCAAGGCCTGGTCTCAAGGAGGGCAGCAAAGAAGCCACTTCTCTCCAGAAAAAACATCATGGACAGACTGATATTCTGCAAAAGGTACAGGCAGTGGACTGCTGAGGACTGGGGTAAAGTTATTTTCTCTGATGAATCCCCTTTTCGATTGTTTGGGACATCAGGAAAACGCCTCATTTGGAGAAGACAAGGTGAGCGCTACCACCAGTCTTGTCTCATGCCAACTGTTAAGTATCCTGAAACCATTCATGTGTGGGGTTGCTTCTCAGCCAAGGGAATCGGCTCTCTCACAGTCTTGCCTAAAAACACAGCCATGAATAAAGAATGGTACCAGAATGTCCTGCAAGAGCAACTTCTCCCAACCCTCCAAGAGCAGTTTGGCGATCAACAATGCCTTTTCCAGCATGATGGAGCACCTTGCCATAAAGCAAAGGTGATAACTAAATGGCTCAGGGAACAAAACATAGAGATTTTGGGTCCATGGCCTGGAAACTCCCCAGATCTTAATCCCATTGAGAACTTGTGGTCAATCATCAAGAGACGGGTGGACAAACAAAAACCTAAAAATTCTGACAAAATGAAAGCATTGATTGTGCAAGAATGGACTGCTATCAGTCAGGATTTGGTCCAGAAGTTGATTGAGAGCATGCCAGGGAGAATTGCAGAGGTCCTGAAGAAGAAGGGTCAACACTGCAAATATTGACTTGCTGCATTAACTCATTCTGTCAATATAAGCTTTTGTTACTCATATGTTTGCAATTATATTTCTGTCTGTGATAAAAACATCTGTCAAACACACAAATAAAAACCAGAGGGCAGCAGATCATGTGAAAATATAATATTTGTCTCAAAACTTTTGGCCATGACTGTAGTTCAAACCCACATCCTATCCTAACCTGCCCTAACATGTTGATCCAGAGGAAGGCAAAAAAAAACCAAGTGGCAAACAGTAAGCTTCACATTGGGGAAAAAAATTCCTTCCCGACTCCACATACGGCAATCAGACTAGCTCCCTGGATCAACGCAATATCTAGGAAACTAGTGAATATAGCCTGTAATATTATACTTTTCAAGAAAGGCATCCAGTCCCTTCTTAAATTTTAGTAGGGAATCGCTCATTACAACATTAGACGGCAGAGAGTTCCATAGTCTCACTGCTCTTACAGTAAAGAATCTGTGTCTGTGATTATGGCTAAACCTTCTTTCCTCCAGACGTAGAGGATGCCCCCTTGTCCCCGTCACAGGTCTAAGAGTAAAAAGATCATTAGAAAGGTCTTTGTACTGTCCCCTCATATATTTATACATTGTAATAAGATCACCCCTAAGCCTTCGTTTTTTCAAACTAAATAACCCCAAGTGTAATAGCCTGTCTTGGTATTGCAGACCCCCCAGTGCTCTAATAACCTTGGTTGCTCTTCTCTGCACCCGTTCCAGTTCAGCTATGTCTTTCTTATACACCGGAGACTAGAACTGTACACAGTATTCTAAGAGTGGTCGCACCAGTGACTTGTATAGAGGTAAAATTATGTTCTCTTCATGAGCATCTATGCCTCTTTTAATGCATCCCATTATTTTATTTGCCTTTGCAGCAGCTGCCTGACATTGGCCACTAAATGTGAGTTTGTCGTCCACCCATACACCCAGGTCTTTTTCAGTGGCAGTTTTGCCCAGTGTTTTACAATTAAGCACATAATTATACATCTTATTTGTTCTACCTAAATGCATGACCTTACATTTATCCCCATTAAAGCTCATTTGCCATTTATCAGCCCAAGCTTCTAGTTTACATAAATCCTCCTGTAATATAAAATTGTCCTCCTCTGTATTTATTACCCTGCAGAGTTTAGTGTCATCTGCAAATATTGAAATACTACTCTGTATGCCCCCTACAAGGTCATTAATAAATATGTTAGAGAAGCGGCCCCAATACTGACCCCTGTGGTACCCCACTGCTAACCGTGACCCAGTCCGAGTGTGCTCCATTAATAACCACCCTTTGTTTTCTATCCATGAGCCAGTTCTTAACCCACTTACACATATTTTCCCCTATCGCCATTGATCTCATTTTATGTATCAACCTTTTGTGTGGCACTGTATCAAAAGCTTTTGAGAAGTCCATGAACACCACGTCCACTGCATTCCCTTGGTCCAGTACGGAACTTACCCCTTCAAAAAAGCTTATCAGATTAGTCTGACAAGAACTTCTAACATGTTTTTTTCTGACATGTTATACTGACCTGTTATTTTCTGGTATAGTTTTCTTCTGACATTTCTCTGACATGTTATCTTCTAAATTATTTTATTTTTTTGAATTGTTATCTTCTGACATGCTAACTTTATACCTGTTATCCTCTGACGTGTTTTCTTGAGACATGTTATTTTCACACATGATGTCTTATCCTCTGACAAGTTATCTTGCATTGTTATTTTTTACATGTTGTTATCCTCTGATATGTTATTCTCTGACATTTATTCTCTGGTATGTTATCTTCTGACATGTTTTCTTCTTACATTTCCCTTCTAACACATTATCTTCTGAATTATGTTATTTTCTGACATGTTATCTTTACACATGTTATCCTCTGACATGTTATCCTGACATGTTATCTTCTTACATGTTTTCTTCTTACATTTCCCTTCTAACACATTATCTTCTGAATTATGTTATTTTCTGACATGTTATCTTTACACCTGTTATCCTCTGACATGTTATTCTCTGGTATGTTATCTTCTGACATGTTTTCTTCTTACATTTCCCTTCTAACACATTATCTTCTGAATTATGTTATTTTCTGACATGTTATCTTTACACCTGTTATCCTCTGACATGTTATCCTGACATGTTATCTTCTGACATGTTTTCCTGACATGTTATCTTTTGACATCTTCAGACATGCTCTCTTCTGCCCTCTAACATGTTATCTTCTAATGTTATTATCTGACATATTATCTTCTGACATGTTTTCTTCTTACATTTCCCTTCTAACACATTATCTTCTGAATTATGTTATTTTCTGACATGTTATCTTTACACATGTTATCCTCTGACATGTTATCCTGACATGTTATCTTCTGACATGTTTTCTTCTTACATTTCCCTTCTAACACATTATCTTCTGAATTATGTTATTTTCTGACATGTTATCTTTACACCTGTTATCCTCTGACATGTTATTCTCTGGTATGTTATCTTCTGACATGTTTTCTTCTTACATTTCCCTTCTAACACATTATCTTCTGAATTATGTTATTTTCTGACATGTTATCTTTACACCTGTTATCCTCTGACATGTTATCCTGACATGTTATCTTCTGACATGTTTTCCTGACATGTTATCTTTTGACATCTTCAGACATGCTCTCTTCTGCCCTCTAACATGTTATCTTCTAATGTTATTATCTGACATATTATCTTCTGACATGCTTTCTTATGACAAGTTATCCTCTGACATGTTATCCTGACATGCTATCTTATGACATGTTTTCCTGACATGTTATCTTTTGACATCTTCAGACATGCTCTCTTCTGCCCTCTAACATGTTATCTTCTAATGTTATTATCTGACATATTATCTTCTGACATGCTTTCTTATGACAAGTTATCCTCTGACATGTTATCCTGACATGCTATCTTATGACATGTTTTCTTCTTACATTTCCCTTCTAACATGTTATCATCTGAATTATGTTATTTTTCTGACATGTTATCTTTACACCTGTTATCCTCTGACATGTTATCTTCTGACATGTTATCCTGACATGTTTTCTTCTGACATGTTATCCTGACATGTTTTCTTCTGACATGTTATCTTCTAACATGTTTTCTTATGAAAAGTTATCATCTGAATAACCTTATATTTTGACTTGTTATCTTCCGAAATGTTGTCTTTAGAGCTGTTATCTTCTGGCATGTTATCTTCTGGCATGTTATCCTGACATGCTATCTTCTGACATGTTATCTTCTGACAAGTTTCTTCTGTATTATGTTATTTTTGATATGTTATCCTCTGACATGTTATCTTCTGACATGTTATCTCTTCTAAATGATGTTATCTTCTGACTTGTTTTCTTCTGACATTTCTCTTTTGACATGTTATCTTCTGAATTATCTAATTTTGACATGTTATCTTGACACCTGTTATCCTTTGACATTTTATCTCCTGAGTCCTGACATTCTATCCTGTTATCCTTGTTATCTTCTGCTATGTTATCTTTTATAGTATGTTATTTTTTTACATGTTGCTTTCTTGTGATATGTTACCCTGACCTGATATCTTCTGATATGTTATCTTCTGAATTATCTTATTTTTGACGTTATCTTCTGAAATGTTATTTTTAGACCTGTTATCCTCTGACATGTTAGCTTCTGACATGTAATCCTCAGACATGTCGTCTGACATGTTATCTTCTGTATTATGTTATTTTTGACATGTTATCTTCTGACATGTTTTCTTCAGACATGCTCTCTTCTAAATTGTTATCTTCTGCCATGTTAGATTTTGTATTGTTATTTTTTTACATGTTGCTTTCTTGTGACATGTTATCCTGACCTGTTATCTTCTGACATATTATCTTCTGACAAGTTATCTTCTGAATTATCTTATTTTTTACATGTTATCGTCTGAAAAGTATTCTTCTGACATGTTATCCTCTCACATGTAATTTTCAGACATGCTCTCTCCTTGATGATGTTATGTTCTGCCATGTTATCTTTTATTTTATGTTATTTTGTTGCTTTCTGTGATATGTTACCCTATAACATGATCCCCTCTGACATGTTACCTTCTAACATGTTCTTTTCTGACATATTATCCTCTGACATGTTATCTTCTGATATGTTATTCTGACCTATCTTCTGAGATTTCACTTCTGACAAGTTTTCTTCAGATTTATCTTATTTTTTGACATATTATCTTCTGAAATGTGATCTTTAGATCTGTTATCCTCTGGCATGTTATTTTCTGACACGTTATCTTAATATGTTATCTTCTGACATGTTATCCTCTGACATGTTTTCTTCTGACATGGTATCTTCTAACATGCTATCCTCTGACATGTTTTCTTCTGACATGGTATCTTCTAACATGTTATCCTCTGACATGTTTTCTTCTGACATGATATCTTCTAACATGTTATCCTCTGACATGTTTTCTTCTGACATGGTATCTTCTAACATGTTATCCTCTGACATGCTATCTTCAGACATGATCTGTTCTAAATGATGTTATCTTCTGCAATGTTATCTTTTGTAATATGTTATTTTTTTTACATGTTATCTTATGACATGTTATTTTCTGACATGTTATCCTCTGACATGTTAACCTGTTATCGTCTGACATGTTTCCATGTGACATTTCTCTTGACAAGATATTGTCTAAATTATCTTATTTTTTTACATGTTATCTTCTGGAATGTTATCTTTAGACCTGTTTTCCTCTGGCATGTTATCTCTTCTATGTGATGTTATCTTCTGGCATGTTATCCTCTGACATGTTATCTTCTGACATGCTTTCATCTGACATATTATCCTCTGATATATTATCTTCAGACATGCTCTCTTCTAAATTATATTATTTTCTGTCATGTTATATTTTGTATTATGTTACTTTTTTACATGTTATTTTTTTGTGATATGTTATCTTCTGACATGTTTTCCTGACCTGTTATCTTCTAATATGTTTTCTTCTGACATTTCTCTTCTGACATGTTATCTTCCGACAAGTTTTCTTCTGAATTATCTTATTTTTGACATGTTATCTTCTGAAATGTTATCCTCTGATGTGTTATCTTCTGACATGTTATCCTGACATGCTATCTTCTGACATGTTATCTTCTGACATGTTATCCTTAAGGTACTGCCACACTAAACAATCCCGCTAGCGATCACGATAACGACGCATACTAATGAGATCGCTAGCGGGATTGTTTCTATATCGCTAAGTGCGGCCACATTTAGCGATATAGTTAACGACGCTATCGCCGTTAGCGATCTTCTTAACGACTTTAGCGGTACAAAAGTACCGCTAAATCGCTAAGAAAAGGTGCCACACAGCGATTAGATACTTACCCAGCGGGAGCGCCGACGAGAAAATAGGGTCCGGAACGATTCCAGCGACGAGCGAGATCACAGCAGGAAGCTCGTCGCTGGCAGCTGCCGCACTGAACAACATCGCTAACGGGATCGCTAAATAGTGACGTTTTTTAGCGATCTCGTTAGCGATATTGTTCAGTGTGGCATACCCTTTAGACATGTTATCTTCTGACATGCTTTCCTCTGACATGTTATCCTCTGATATATTATCTTCAGACATGCTCTCTTCTAAATTATATTATTTTCTGTCATGTTATATTTTGTATTACGTTACTTTTTTACATGTTATTTTTTGTGATATGTTATCTTCTGACATGTTATCCTGACCTGTTATCTTCTAATATGTTTTCTTCTGACATTTCTCTTCTGACATGTTATCTTCCGACAAGTTTTCTTCTGAATTATCTTATTTTTGACATGTTATCTTCTGAAATGTTATCCTCTGATGTGTTATCTTCTGACATGTTATCCTGACATGCTATCTTCTGACATGTTATCTTCTGACATGTTATCCTTAGACATGCTGTCGTCTGCCGTGTTATCTTCTGTATTGTTATTTTTGACATTTTATCTTCTGACATGTTTTCTTCTGTATTATGTTATTGTTTACATGTTATCCCCTGACATGTTTTTTTCTGACCTTTTATCTTCTGAGAAGTTTTCTTCTGAATTATGTTACTTTTGACATGTTATCTTTACAGCTATTATCCTCTAACGTGTTATCTTCTGACATGCTATCCAGACATGATATCCTCTGACATATTATCTTCTGACAAGCTATCCAGACATTTTATCCTCTGACATATCTTTTGTATTATAGTATTTTTTACATGTTGTTTTCTTGTGACATGTTATCCTGACCTGTTATCTTCTGACATGTTATCTTCGGACCCTTTATCGTCTGAATTATCTTATTTTTGACATGTTATCTTCTGAAATGTTATCTTTAGACCTGTTATCCTCTGATGTGTTATCTTCTGACATGTTGTCCTGACGTGCTATTTTCTGACATGTTATCCTCAGATATTTTGTCGTTTGACATGTTATCTTCCGACATGTTATCTTCTGAGTGCTAACATGTTATTATCATCTGACATGTGTCCTTCTGAAATTTCTCTTCTGACATGTTATCTTCTGAATTATGTTATTTTTTGCATGTTATCTTTACGCCTGTTATCCTCTGATATTATTTCCTGACATGTTATCTTCTGACGTTTTCTTCTGACATTTCTCTCTTCTGACATGTTATCTTTAGACCTGTGATCCTCTGACATGATATCTTCTGACATGTTTTCTCCAGAATTGTTATTTTTGACATGTTATCTTCTGACATGTTTTCTCTGAATTATGTTATTTTTGACATGTTATCTTACAAGATGTTATCTTTACACCTGCTATCCTCTAGCGTGTTATCTTCTGTATTATGTTATTTTGACATGTTATCTTCTGACTTGTTATCCTCTACCTTGTTATCTTCTGATATGTTTTTTTCCTAACATGTTATCTTCTGAATTATGTTATTTTTGACATGTTATCCAAACACATTTTACCCTGTGCCTTTTTTCTTCTGACATGTTATCCTGAGATGTTATCTTCTGACTTGTTATCTTCTGAATTATGTTTTTTTTTACACGTTGATATCTTCTGACATATTATCTTTTGAATTATGTTATTTTTTACATGTTATCTTATGACATGTTATCTTCAGACATGTTCCCTTCTAAATGATGTTCTCTTTTGTATTATATTATTTTTTGCATGTTGTTATCTTCTGACATGTTATCCTGTGACATGCTATCGTCTGACTTGTTCTCCTTTGACATGTTACCTTCTGACATCCTATCTTTTGACGTTTTCCTTTGCCATGTTCTCTTCTCACAAATCTTCTTCTGACATTTCTCTTCTAACATGTTATCTCCTGAATTGTTACTGTTACCCTCTGACAAATTTTATTCCCGCATTTTATACTGATATGTGATCTTCTGACATGTTTTCCTCTGACATGTTATCTTCTGGCATGTTCTCTTCAGACAAGTTATCTTCAGACATGTTCTCTTCTAAATGATGTTATCTTCTGAAATTTTCTGTTCTGACATGTTTACTTCTGAATCATGTCATTTTTGACATGTTTTCTTCTGACATGTTATACTGACAAGTTATCTTCTGGCATGTTTTCTTCTGATATGTTATCTTCTGACATGTATTCTTTTGACATTTTATCCTGACATGTTATCTTCTGACATGTTTTCTTCCGACATTTCTCTTCTGAGAAGTTATCCTTGGACATTTTCTCTTCTGACATGTTATCTTCTGACCTGCTGTCTTGTGAATGAAGTTATCTTCTGACATGTTATCTTCTATATCATGTCTATCTTTTGACACACTATTTTCTGATTGATGATATCTTGCGGGATGTCATCTCTTGAGTGATTTTGTCTGACATGTCTCTGTCTTCATCTGCTGACATTTTTGCTCTGACATGTTATCTTGAGTGATATTTTCTTTTGACATTTCTCTGTATTCTGACAAGTTATCCCCTGACATGTTATCTTACAAGTTTTATTCTGAATAATGATTTCTTCAGACTTGTCTCAGTATTTTTTAAATAGATTTTGACATATCTATATTACCTGACATATTTCGATCCTGAATAATGTTACCTAAAGTTATCTTGTGAGTGATTTTATCTTCAGATATTTTATCTTCTAAGTGATGGCTTCTGAAATATGTCTTTCTTCTGAATGGTTTTCTTCTTAGTGATATTTTATTCTGAAATGTCTCTGTTTTCTGACATGTTATCTCCATCTTATATGTTTTATCCTGAGGGATGTTTGTCTTCCGACATGCTATATCCTGAGGGATGTTGTCTTCTGACCTGCTATATCCTGAGGGATGTTGTCTTCTGACCTGCTATATCCTAAGTGATGTTATCTTCTGACATGCTATATCCTGAGTGATGTTGTCTTCTGACATGCTATATCCTGAGGGATGTTGTCTTCTGACCTGCTATATCCTAAGTGATGTTATCTTCTGACATGCTATATCCTGAGTGATGTTGTCTTCTGACATGCTATATCCTGAGTGATGTTGTCTTCTGACATGCTATATCCTGAGTGATGTTGTCTTCTGACATGTTATATACTGAGTGATATTGTCTTCTGACATGCTATATCCTGAGGGATGTTGTCTTCTGACATGCTATATCCTGAGGGATGTTGTCTTCTGACATGCTATATCCTGAGTGATGTTGTCTTCTGACATGCTATATCCTGAGTGATGTTGTCTTCTGACATGCTATATCCTGAGTGATGTTGTCTTCTGACATGCTATATCCTGAGTGATGTTGTCTTCTGACATGCTATATCCTGAGTGATGTTGTCTTCTGACATGCTATATCCTGAGTGATGTTGTCTTCTGACATGCTATATCCTGAGTGATGTTGTCTTCTGACATGCTATATCCTGAGTGATGTTGTCTTCTGACATGCTATATCCTGAGTGATGTTGTCTTCTGACATGCTATATCCTGAGTGATGTTGTCTTCTGACATGCTATATCCTGAGTGATGTTGTCTTCTGACATGTTATATACTGAGTGATATTGTCTTCTGACATGCTATATCCTGAGGGATGTTTGTCTTCCCACATGCTATATCCTGAGTGATGTTGTCTTCTGACATGCTATATCCTGAGTGATGTTGTCTTCTGACATGTCTCTATATTTTGACATGTCTATCACCTGACATATTTTCTCCTGAGTAATGTAGCCTACTAATCTCCTGAGTAATATTGTCTTCTGACTCCTTAAGGGTATGCCACACTAAACAACATCGCTAACGGGATCGCTAAAAAAACGTCACTATTTAGCGATCCCGTTAGCGATGTTGTTGTGTGCGGCATCTACCAGCGACGTGGCCCCTGCTGAGATCCTGCTGTGATCTCGCTCGTCGCTGACATCGTTCCGGACCCTATTCTGATCGTCGGCGCTCCCGCTGGGTAAGTATTATCGCTGAGTGTGGCATCTTTTCTTAGCGATTTAGCGGTACTTTTGTACTGCTAAAGTCGTTAAGGAGATCGCTAACCGCGATAGCGTCCTTAACGACATCGCTAAGTTAAGCCGCTATCAGCGATATAGAAACAATCCCGCTAGCGATCTCATTAGTATGCGTCGTTATCGTGATCGCTAGCGGGATTGTTTAGTGTGGCAGTACCTTAAGTGATGTTATCTTCAGAAATCTTATCTTCTGAGTGATATCTTCTGAAATATGTCTGTCTTCTGACTTGATATCTCCTGAGTTGATATTCCTGATCAATGTTGTGTTTTACATGTCTCTGTCTTTAGAATTGTTATTTCTTGAATTATATCTTCTGACATGTTGTCCCCTTGGTCATATCATCTTCTGACATAGTATCTCTATGTCCTGACATTTTATTTCCAAAATAATGTCATCTTCTGACAGGTTATTTCCTGAGTGACATTTTCTTCTGACATTTCTCTGTCTTTTGACATCTTATCTCCAGATTGATGATATCTTACATGTTACTGTTGTGATTGTGTAACAACCCACAGGCAAAATAGGTAAAACATTAAGAAACTGCAACTGACCCAGCTGGTTACTGTACATACTAGATATTCTAACCCCACAGTTTCTGTGTGGGCTGGAATAGCTCTAACAACAGACTAAACAATGGCTGCTTGGACCCTCAGCTCTCAGTTTTATCATGATTGGTTATCAACAATAGAAGGGTTCCCACACCATTTTTTAAATTATTTAAATAAATAATTTTAAAAAATGGCATGGGGTCCCATCCATTTTTTTACAACCAGCCAAACTAAAGCAGACAGTTGGTGGATGGTATTCTCATGCTGGTAAGGGGCTATGGATATTGGCCCTCCCAGCCTAAAAATAGCATCCCACAGCTGCCCCAGAAGAGGCATATTTATTAGATGCGCCAATTCTGGTGCTTTGCCCAGCTGTTCCCACTCACGTAGCTGTTCCATAAGTAAGTTCTCCGGGGTTCAGCTATGAACTCCAATGAATTTTCCCCCTGTGGAAGCTCAGTGCTAGACACTGACAGGAGCGATTACGCTCCTGTCAGTGTGTGCTGGCTGGCGGGGAAAGCGGTCACTGATGTGACAGCTTTCCAAATCATCCGAATTGTCGTGGAACATAATGCATTAGCTGCAATTTGGACAGGTGAAGGACATGGTTATTTATTATTTTTCTTTTTTACAAGTGACATGGGCATTGGTGGATTAGGTGTAAGGTGAGAATATGGTATTTTATTATTTTCTGTTTTTTTACAGGTGACAAGGTCTTCACTGGAATTGGCATAAGGTGGGCATAACTTTGTTATTATTATATGCATTTGTAAAACAGGGTGTGTATTTTTATTACAAATAAAGGACTTTATTCTGGGTGTTTTTTATTTACAGTATGACTATAGGATTAGTAATGGATAGGTGTCTTATAGACGACTCTCCATTACTAACTCCTGGGCTTGATGTCACCTGACAATACAAAGGTGCCGTCAACCACACAACTATTACCCCACTTGCCACCTCCACAGGACAAGTGGGAAGAGCCTGGCAAAGCACCAGAATTGGTGCATTAAATAGATGCACCTTTTCTGGGGCAGCTGCAAGTTGCTATTTTTAGGCTGGAGAGGGCTCAATATCCATGATCCCTTACTAACCTGAGAATACCAGCACCAAGCTGTCTGCTTTAGCTTGGCTGGTTGTCAAAAATGGGGGGACTCCATGCCGTTTTTTGTAAATTATTTATTTAAATAATTTAAAAAAAAGGCTCTGGTACCCTTCTATACTTGATAACCAGCCATGATAAAGCTGGCAGCTGAGGGTTGCAGTCCGAAGCGGTCAGTTTTTCCTTGCTGGTTATGAAAAATGGAACTGATCCCATGTCATTTATTTATAGCGCAGGTTCCGGCAGATGAATACTCCCATCAGCCGACACCTGCTCTGGCTGTTATCAACGATAGCAGGTGTAGGCTAATGGGAGTAGTACTCACATCAGCTGACGCCTCAATGACAGGCGGTAAACTATTTATCACCAGTCACAGCTGCTGACTCATGCTGTCATCTGACAGCGTGGCAACCGCAGCTCTCTGACCGGCGGTAATTTTCTTACCATCGATCAAAGGCAGTGTTTGCCAGCATTGCAAAACATGAATGTTTGGACCCCCATTCATCTGAATGGGATCCGAGTTTGGCTACTTCTGAACCCAGGTATCCAAACCAAACTTTTTTTAAAAGTTCGACTAAACCCACCGGACTCGAACATCCAGGGTCCGCCCATCATTATTTCTGACATGTTATATCCTGAGTGATGTTGTCTTCTGACATTTTTATATTTTGACATGGACTCTGACATATCTCTAACATCTGAAATGTTTTCTCCTGAGTAATGTAACCTACTGTCTCATCTCCCGAGTGATATTTTCTTCTGACATGGTACTGTGAAAGTGATGTTATTTTCTGACATCTTATCTTTCTGAGTGATGTCTTCTGAAACATATCTATCTTCTAACATGTTAGCTCCTGAGAGATATTGCTTTTTGACTTGTCTTTGTCTTACGACTTGTTATCTGACATATTATCTTTTGATTGATGTTATCTTCTGATGTCACATCCTGAATTCTATTTTCTGACATGTTGTCCTTAGTCATGTTGTCTTCTAACATGTCTCCATCTTCTAACATGTTACTTCAAGAGTCATATTATCTTCTGACATGTTTTATCCTTAGAAATATTTTCTCATGACATTTCTCTGTTTTCTGGTGTGATATCTCTAGATTGATGTTATCTTCTGATAGGTCATCTTTCAAGTACATTTTCTCCTGACATGTCTATCTTTTTACATGGACATAATTTCTCTGGCGTAATGTGACCTATTGTTTCGAGATGAGCAAAAAGATTCATAGTACACAGTTTTGACTTCTAATCCAGTCCTTTGTTGAAGACGGACTTTACTTTTGTGGACAGCATCTTTGGCCTTGCTTCTCCTGGGCATCTGTATCTTGACGTTGCAGGGCTCAGGAAGTGTCAGAGGTGCTCTGGAGATGGCATTGGCCCAACACCGTCATGACTTTGCATGGCCTAGGAAGCGACAAGCAGGAGACCCAAGACAAATATTACCCTCTGAGTGATGTTATCTTCTTAAATGTTGTTACCTGAAAATAGTTGTCCCCTTAGTCATATTATCTTCTGACGTTATTTTCAGAGTAATGTTTTTTTTAGTGGTTTTGTCTTCTGTTATATCTCCATCTTAATACAAAATTAGGTCAAATTTCCTTTTTAAATGGAATATTTTATGAAATATTTAAGGCCCTGACTTAAAAAAAGACCTTTCACTATATATTTTAATTTAAACTGAGTAAATCCTCCAATTGGCATTTTTAATGATATAACTCCATAAAGAATTTTTACTAGACGTCAATAAAACAAAAGAAAATTAAAAACCCACCGTTTACCATTGAAGACCACATGCAAAATTACCCAAAATTTTGTAAAAAAATGATAAATTGGCAAAAAGGTAAACATTGAACATTTAATCAGCCACATGTGATCTTGGCTTAACAAAAATTTAAGTGTTTAATTGAGATGTAGTTGGTTGTTAAACAACTGTGAAAAACAAGGAAAGCACAGAAGGCCCTCTTTTAAGACAACAGGTTGGAGAAGATGACAATCTGTCAGCCCTTTAATAAATGACCCATTATATTAAGAGATCAATGGAGAAGAGAGAATGTTCAGCTCCGTCTCACAAGACGCAATGCTCTGTCAGAACGCTAATTACTCAAATAATAATCAAGTAGCTCTATGAACCTGAAGTCGTGATGAGACAGCTCCATTAATGTTCTTGCGGGTTTAGGTTGCCTCAAATCCTTTATGGCTCAGATTTGCTCATAAAAGTATGAGTCAGAGAATTCCTGATGTTCTCCTAAGCTAAATATTCCTATAACAATTTCTAAATGGTGAATTTTCTACAAAGAAAAACCACAGGTTAGTCTACTAGTTGATCTTTGAGCAGTTGAGTAGATTTTGATTTATGCATGTGATCTTTTCTGAAAGTCTAGAAGACGATGGAAATTTACTAATGCTTTGGTTGGCTACATGTTTTGGTTGATGTGATCTTTCTAAGGTGGTACTTGGGTAGATTTTGCTCTACCTGTTGATCTATATATGTGATATTTCTAAAAATTCATGGTCAATGCCACAATAAAGGCAGTACTGCTATCAGGGGCCCATACCAAATGTAGCAAAAAATGAGACCAGCGACCACCAACCATTGTTTGACATACTAAAGGGTGGAGGACCCCTATCCTCCTATCAAGGCCAATTTACACTGCCCCCGCTTTAGCCAAATACACCAATAATTTGCTACTCCAGGCCCACCTCCTCTAGCATCATTATATGTTTCATAGCGCTGTGCGAGAAAGAGAGGAGATTGTTAGATTTGGACTGCTGATCTTTTTTTTCTCCGGGAGAGATATCTATTGGCAGCTTTCTCATAGAGAACACAGGAACGCTCGACCAAGTGAGAACTCCTGTGTATGGGAGAGATGGCCAAGATGGCTGTCGGATGTCCAATCGGTGAAAGCATCATTCAGCTGACCGCCATATAATGTGTAAGACGGCTTTAGGCTCTGCCTCAGATGTCTGTTGAGTGTTTTCACTTCGAAGAGCTGTGAATCTACATGAGCCCCATTCAATAAGGATAATGACCGCTCAGCTACCTGACGCACTTTTCACAGCTCATCTGAGCATATTCCACACTGAAATCTGCCTCCTTTAATTTTAATCAGTATGAACTATGACAAAAAGTTTTCCATTAGTGGTTTTAAAGTCCCTGATGCAGGTGGAGTTATTACCATTATTTCCGTTTAACCCCTAGTCAACATCTGTATGGCTGTTGGGTGCCCCAGATGTATGTGGCTGGCTCAAGAGCTGAGCCTGCTTCATAACCTGTGGGTACTGACTGTGTTAAATAACAAGAGGCAAATTTTGGGGTGAAAGACCGATACGATTTGGCTATGGGGGTCTTGAAATTTCTGATGGTGGCTTTTCTTACCATTAATATACTCATGGCAATTTACTAAGACCTTCTTGGTTAGCTACCTGTTGACTCTAGTATATGGTTTCCCAACACCTTCTTTGGGCGTCCACTACTTAATGGACCACTGGAGCTACTTGAACTGAAGCCCATCTTGAAACTCCGTGTGCCACTCCTGCTTTAAAGGCTGTTAATCCACATCGGACCTTAGATCACAACTATTTAGACGGTGAGCTGATCTCTCATTTTTTTTTCTACTGTAACACTCTCGTGTGTCAAGCGGAGCTACCAAAATAGGGAGCATGGCGATTAATGGGAGGGTGCACCCGCTCGGCCCATATTATGAATTATTTGGAGTATAATTATGCGAGAGGTGACGCTCCAGTGATCGCCTCCTGAATTATACTCTGAAGTCATCACTCACCTCTAGGGAAATCGCAGCCTTCATACCTAATTCTGTGTTTTCCTACAGATCTACCGTACATCGCTTTTCCCCCCTCTTCTCCTCCTTTATCAGATACGTATTGTTTAATTCTTCTACATTATTACACCACTGAAATTTGCAGAAGATTGTTCTGTCTCCTCTTCCTCCTCACCGCGGGTGTACATAGAAATCTAGGGAGTCTCACAGTGAAGGTCCGTATTGAGGCTCCGTCTCACTTAACAACCCATCACATTAAATGGAGACATGTATCCCCTTAGATGCCATGGTCATTGCTCACCAAGCATCTAAGGCATCTAAGGAGGTTAAACTGTTGGGATCGGAGTTAGCTCCAATCACAGCAGTTTCTAGTTGGCATCTGCTGTGTAAAACTGCTGACACCTGACACGTATGGATCCTTCCCAATTTTCCCAACTTCTCACGTACAGAAATAGTGTTTTTTTTTAGAAGTGGGTAGATGCCAGAAGCGAAGGGGCATCGGACCCTTCCAGTTCATGGGCCCCATAGCAGTCTCATGGCCTGTCTCCATTTGCGTCTATTCCTGTCAGATACATTGTGATATATTCTGCAGATTATTACCCTGCTGACTGTTTTCAGAAATCTGCAGAGCATCACTCTGTTCCTTCTACCATAGTGATATATTCTGCAGACTATTGCACCCCTGATTACTTAACAAATCTGCAGAGCATCGCTCTGTCCCATCTATCTATAACATAGTGATATATTCTGCAGATTATTGCACCCCTGATTGCTTCACAAATCTGCAGAGCATCGCTCTGTCCCTTCTATGTCTCTGGTAGAAACACATTTAACCCTTCGCCTGCTGAACTCTCAACTCTTTCTGGCCCTCTCGTTACTTGGAGCGCCGGAGGCATTCGCGACTCTATCCTCGCCACTTTGTCACCACAGTACCCTGACATGAAGGCGCGACACACTTCCAAGTGTTTAAATAATTAAAGCTGAACGGCGAAGCGCAATATTAGAAAAAAACAAAATTCAAAAGAAAAGATATTTCCTGCATAACTCATGTCCTCTGTAAAGTAATAATAATTATATTACAGGCTGGGGGGGGAGTTCATTATCTGGCGGTATATAAAAAATGTGTGGTGCCACGGAGGCTGCCGCGGTGCGATAACCCTGCTAAGAAACGTGTTAGTGTCCGAAATCAAACTTGAGGTTCTCAATAAACTCCTAAAACTCAGTATTTGGAGGGAATGGTGCCCAACAGAGCAGTAGTGTAGTGTCTCTCTCTTACAGGGGGCTATAATGTGGCAGCTCACCCCGTCTGTCACTTTCCCCTGATTGACTGTCTCCGGCCTGTGTATCCCTCTCCCTCCTTCTCTTTATGAAATATGCATGCCGAACAGATGTCCTCATCCCCCAGCCAGTCCTGGTCCTCTCCCTCTGCCCCTCAGCCAAGTCACAGGAGCCGTTCCAACGCCTCCCTCTCCCATCCCCAGGGCTTTCCCATCCTGCCAGCCAATGTCGTGCCATCCCAGCTGTTTAATATGTATGATGGAAGGCTCTGCTGTGGCCAATGAGCACCGCCACCTCTTCCTCATGTGGTGTGCTCTGTGTCACCCTATATATATAAATATATGGGGCTCCTATACACATGGGTGTATGCGTACGGCCGTCCTATATCTGCGTCCGGGAGCTCAGGACACAAACTTCTTCCCCCCTGGACCTGAAGAAGGAAACTTTACCTGACACTGCTCCCGGCATACATGGATACCTGAGGAGGGGCCGCCGCCAGCGTGACACGGCCATGTGCAGGTAAGGGCCGAGGGCTAAACAGGGGGAAAAGGGTGGTCCAGGCACTGCGTCCGGGGGCAATATGGAAAGTTCACAATGAAATAATACAACATGGAAGTACCGTATCTACTTATCTGTCTATAGAATATCTGTATTGTATCTGTCCATCTGTACAGCTCTTCATAGGCTCATAATCATATCATTTCAAATGATATCTATTCATCTCAGATTTATCTATATCTATCTGACATCACAGTCATATCCTTTATCTATTATTATATCTATTATCTCTATCTATGTATCACTGTCATATCCACTATCTGTCTATCATTTCATCTATCTCTCAATTTATCTGTCTTTCCATTAGTTGATATATATCTATGTGTCATTATCCATAGATGTCGATCTTCTATTAACTACAGATTTATATCTACGTTCATCTATTGACCTCATATGTATCTATTGATAAATATATATATATCTATTATCTATCTATCTATTATATTCTGTAGTCCAACAAGGGTTAACAAGTCTCTTTGTGTGTAAAGTTTGTGGATGTGCTGTAGTGAGTGGATGGCAGTGGTCCTCACCCCGCATCTGTCAGAGTCGCTTAGTGTTGCAGTCATATGCTTCCTCCCCGTCTGGGGTGGTTTCCTCTCCACTGACAACAACAAACAACGTACGGCACCAAAACACAATCTCCCACATTGCCATAGGCTGCGGTCTGAGCCTCCTTATCCTGACAGCCATTAAACAGTTAACTCCCACCCGAACAGATCCCAATGTGACATGCCTATCATGTGAATGACAGCTGTCAATCACAGCGGGATCTGCCACTGATGACCCGCAATGTCCCGGTGATTGGGTCTCCATATTTTATTATGCATTTGTGTATTTAGTATAAAATCAGAGGATATTACAAAGAGACAAAGAGATGAGTGTCCTTGTCAGAGGAGCTTTCAATCTAGACATGGCAACGCGCGTGCGGAGGCCGAGCCAACTACAGCGTAATAATAATAATAATAATTAATAATCTGTAAACCTAATAACATTTTGGCAAATGATGAAATACAGAGCCCTGGTGACTTACAGGGATCATCCATTACCATCTCAGTGTTACATGCTCCCTGCTATATTATGTTATTTACCTGATGCTTTCATATCAGAAATTATATATCTGTTTTTCTTTTTAATTCCTATTGATATTATTAGTAGTGTTGTGTTATTATCAATAATAATTACAGGTACAATTCTATATTATCTCATATCTATCATATCTATATGACTATCACTATTATTTATCTATCATCTATTATCTACTGTATCTATCTATTATCTATCTATCTATTATCTATCTATCTATTATCTATCTATCTATCTATCTATCTATCTATCTATCTATCTATCTATGTGTCTGTCTATCTATCTATTATCTATCTATCTATTATCTATCTATCTATCTATCTATCTATCTATCTATCTATCTATCTATGTGTCTGTCTATCTATCTATTATCTATCTATCTATCTATCTATCTATCTATGTGTCTATCTATCTATTATCTATCTATCTATTATCTATCTATCTATCTATCTATCTATCTATCTATCTATCTATCTATGTGTCTATCTATCTATCTATCTATCTATCTATTATCTATCTATCTATCTATCTATCTATCTATCTATCTATGTGTCTATCTATCTATCTATCTATCTATATCTATCTATCTATCTATCTATTATATATCTATTATCTATCTATTTATTATCTATCTATCTATTATCTATCTATTATCTATCTATCGATCTATTATCTATCTATTATCTATCTATTTATTATCTATCTATCTATCTATTATCTATCTATCTATCTATCTATCTATTATCTATCTATCTATCTATCTATCTATCTATCTATCTATCTATCTATTATCTATCTATTTATTATCTATCTATCTATCTATTATCTATCTATTATCTATCTATCGATCTATTATCTATCTATTATCTATCTATTTATTATCTATCTATCTATCTATCTATCTATCTATCTATCTATTATCTATCTGTCATCTAGCTATCATCTATCTATTATCTATAATCTATTATCTATCTATAATCTATCTATATATCATCTATCATATATCTATTATCTATCTATCTATCTATCTATCTATCTATCTATCTATCTATCTATCTATCTATCTATCTATCTATCTGTCTGTCTATCTATTATTTATCTATCATCAATGTATCTATTTTCTATCTATTAGCTATCTACCGTATCTATTATCTATCTATTATCTATCATCTATCTATCAATCTATCCATCTATTATCTATATTCTATCTATTATCTATAATCTATCTATCTATTATCTATCTATCTATCTATCTATCTATCTATCTATCTATCTTTTATCTATCTATCTAATATCTATCTCTATTATCTATATCTATCTATCTATCTATCTATCTATCTATCTATCTATCTATCTTTTATCTATCTATCTATTCTAATATCTATCTCTATTATCTATCTATTATCTATCTATCTATTATCTATCTATCTATCTATCTATCTATCTATCTATCTATCTTTATCTATCTATCTATTATCTATCTATATCTATCTATCTATTATCTATCTATCTATCTATTATTTATCATCTATCTATCATCTATCTATCTATTATCTATCTATCATCTATCTATCATCTATCCATCTATTATCTATAATCTATCTATTATCTTATCTATCTATCTATTATCTATCATCTATCTATCATCTATCTATCTTTATCTATCTATCTATCTATTATCTATCTATCTATTATTATCATCTATCTATATCTATCTTTATCTATCTATCTATCTATCTATCTATCTATACTATCTATCTATCTATCTATACTATCTTTATCTATCTATCCACAATGAGTTGCATAGGTTGCGGATGTCTGATAGGATTTCTCTGGCAGAGGTTACATTGGACACAAAGGGACAATTACAGATTCTGTACAACTGATCACTGACAAACCCCTAACTTGTGACAGATGGGCGACTCAGCACTGAGCCTTATGTCAGCCTGACAATCCTTTCAGATCTTTTTGCCTGTTGAATGTAGCTTTCAAAACAATTTACACAATACGGGATTCTTCAATTTAATTAAAAATTAAAAAGAACTCCATAAAACTGAAGAAAAAAAAAGTTCTGTTTAAAGTTTCAAGCTGACCAACGCATTTTTTTAAGCAAATTTTTTTTTATTTTGTAGCAGTTGGATTATTTATAATTTCCCATATAAATAAACATTTTTCAGCTTAAAAATTGAAACTGTAAGAAAATAATTTTAGTTATTAACGCATTTTAGTTAAAATCCAAAATCAGATAAAAAAAAGTCATTTTGATTCCAAAGTTCTCCTATTTTCTTAATTACTTGTTGAACAAAAAGTTGTTATGAAAAAAGTTCAAAGTATAACCATAAAAAGCTATAAAACTATAACTATATAACAATACCTAGGAAAACCTATATAAAAATAGTGTAAAAGATAACTATAAAAAAAATGCATTTGTGGGAAAAAAATGAATTTTTTTGGTAAAATTATAAAAATTGTGATATTTTTCTCCTTTAAATTTATATTAACCCCTTAGATCCCACGACTGTTCTAAAAACCCAGAACTGTCCGTAAAACCCCCTGATATTCCTAAGTTCACTCCATTATATGGATTTACAAGCAATTAGGGAATTTCCTCGGATCTCGTTAAATCCCAACTTTCCTTGTTCTGTCACTGTAAGTTTTTTTTTCAGAAGCTCACATTTCATTAAGCAATAAACACCTCTAACGAGGCTCCAGTGGGCCGTGTGATTGCTTATATACGGGGCAATCGCAGCCGGTAGAAACTGGATGCCTCTTACATTTCATTTCATAGGGCGCAGTTTTTCCGGATCGAGTATGACACATGAGGAAAAAAAAAAAGTAGGTTGTTCAACTTTATGACACTCGTTACTCTGTCAACGGCCATTAATGCCGGCAAAATCCCATCAGGTCCCGGAGAAATTTCAATACATTAATCCCATTGTCCACACTAATGAGCCGAGCGTGGAGCTACCTCACGCATTAAAGAAAAAAATGCCACCTCATAGAGCGCAACCCATTTCTTTTTCTCATTTTCTTCTGTGAATTGGTAGAAAAATTTTTGAAAAATTATAAACTAATTTATGTTTAGATCAAAATGTTGACATAAACTAAATATAAGTAAAACTAATGGTAAAAAATCAAATGGTCGGTTTTTACTGTTAGTTTTTTTCCCACTACTCCACCGAGTATCGTGTTTTTTGTTTTGTTTTAATCCGACATAAGGCTCCTGAGATGTGAGCTTTTTTATTTAGTGCTCATTTTTATGGTCGTTACGAAGGAGGTGGTGCTTATTATGCAAAGCAGCCAAAAGGCACGCCCCCATGACTAAAGACCATAGAAATTAGCGGTTACTAAAAGTCCACATCTCTGGAACCTTATGGAGGATTAAAAAAAATAACAAAATGAATACTCAGGGGAGCAGTCGGAATAAAATAGGAGCAGAAACTGGACACTTCAGACCCGGTGACTTTTTTCCTTTAATTCTACCTACATTTAGTTCACCTCAACCTTTTGATTTCCAAAAAATGTATTTTATGATTTTTCGAAACTCTTTTTTTTTAATTCTACCAATTCTCAGAAAGAAATGACTACACAATAGGTCTTTATATGCCCATTGGGTCCTATATGCAGCTCACACATAACTTCCTGTTGAATTTTCAGTGGTCAAAATGACTTCTAAAACCCGAGATTGACTATTTGTTTTTTTTTTTGGTAAACTTTATTAATAACAAATGAGTTCTGACAATGGACATATATAAATATATATAGTTGTACACGCATGCAATTCGATGATGACAACTGTTATAGATGGTGTCTGCCGAAATGAAATAATGTCTTCTTTCCTCTGCGAATTTTACACCTTAATCCCCTCAGTGTTTCCAGAATCCAATCTGTAAGATTGCATTAGTGGTTAGCGACGCGCCCTACAATCCGGAGCGCTCGGCCATGGTAATCAGATGAAATTCCCAGGTCTGGTACAGAAAAGAGGCCATATTTATCCTGCTTCCCCCCTGACAATAGGTGCGCCCATTAATCATCAGCAGCCCCTCCGCCTACCTACATGTCACCATGGGATAAGATGGAGAGAGGGGGTGACATACGGTATTATCTGGACTTATTCACCAGGGAGGAGCAGCACTTACTTTAAATGGCAAATACAAGGCCCCATATCAGATCTAAGGAGGCGAGGATGTACAAGGGGCAGAATAATCCATAGAGTTCACCCTGCTGATGCTTGTGTAGATATATAGAGGAATGGATGGATAGGATGGATGGATGATGGATGGATGGATTTGAGAAAGAAAGAAAGAAAGAAACAAAGAAAAAAAGGAAATTCAAAGAAAGAACAAAACCACTGAATAGAAAGAAGGAAAAATAGATATAAAGATAGAAAGAAAAAAGATAGAAAGAAAAAGCAAATAGCTGGATGAACAGATAGATTTGAGAAAGAAAAGAAAGAAAAAAAGAGCTGAATAGGTAGATAGACTGGCAGTTAGAAAAAAGGAAGAATACTATGAAACATAAATTATATATTATCTATCTATTATCTTTCTATCTATTATGTATCTATTTTCTTTCTATCTATCTCTCTATTATCTAACTATCTATCTATTATCTATCTATCTATCTATCTATCTATCTATCTATTATCTATCTATCTATTATTATCTATTATCTATTATCTATCTATTATCTATCTATCTATCTATTTATCTATCTATCTATCTATCTATCTATCTATCTATTTATCTATCTATCTATCTATCTATTCTATCTATTATCTATCTATCTATTATCTATTTATTATCTATCTATCTATTATCTATCATCTATTTATTATGTTATCTATTTTCTATTATGCATCTATTATGTATCTATATATCTATTATCTATCTATTAATCTTTCTATCTGTCTATTATCTATCTATTAATCTATTATCTATCATTTATCTATTATCTGTTATCTATTTTCTATCTATTATCTATCTGTCATCTACTATCTATTATCTGTCTATTATCTATCTATCATCTATTATCTATTTATTATCTAGCTATTATCCATCTATTATCTATCTATCTATCTATCTATCTCTATCTATCTATTATCATCTATTATCATCTATTATCTATCTATCTATCTATCTATCTATTATCCATCTATTATCTATCTATCTATCTATCTATCTATCTATCTATCTATCTATCTATCTACTATCTATCTATTATCCATCTATTATCTATCTATCTAACTAACTATCTTTCTATTATAAATCTCTCTATCTATTACCTATCTATATCTATCTATCTATCTATCATCTATCTATCTATCTATCATATCTATCTTCTATCTATCTATCTATTATCTATCATCTATCTATCTATTATCTATCTATCTGTTATCTATTTTCTATCTATTATCTATCATCTATTTATTATCTGTTATCTATTTTCTATCTGTTATGTACAGTATCTATTTTCAATTATCTATCTATCTATCTATTATCAATCTATCTGTTATCTATCTATCTATTACCTATCTATTATCTATCATTTAGTCTTTTGTTTTATATATTTTGTTTTTTTCTATTTGTTATGCATCATACAAATAATCATTGCCTATATTGATGGACCTCAGCACTGAACAAGTTAACATTAACCCCAGCTGTTGGTGATAGGTAAAGCATGAAATTTAGACTTTATGGCAAATTAAGAGAACATTGTATAGCCGCCAGCATTTCTCATTCCCCAGCTCACCTGCAGTTACTTTTCATTATAGTCATTGACAACCAGTGGATGTGACTTTTCCAGGTGCTTCCAAACAGGAAACCCTAACTGTAAAATCTCAGCACTAGTAAATTAGGTGACTTCAAAAACTTTTTGTGTAAAGGACAATTGATATTAAATATATAGATATGAGATAGATAGATAATAGATAGAAGAGAGATAGATAATAGATAAATATTGTAGATAGAAAGACAGACTTAAATTGCTGTTTACATGGGTGAAGAGGAGGGTTTACTGGGAGGAGCGTCTATCTGTGTCACATTCCCACTGGGACCCCCATGGAGTTGAGACCTTTTCAGACACATTGCACAAACAGCTGTGTTGGGTTCCATATGTCTCCAGTGGTAGAATCTGTGACATACGGGCTAATTTAATATACCCCCCCACCCCAGACCTATTCTCCATCCCCCTCCCTATGTCTCTCCTTCCCATCCATCCACCACCTGTCCTGTCTCATGAGACCCTGGAGAGAAAAATGCATTTTCATTTACATCTATCTTTATGAAATGTGCTGAGTTCCCCCCCGGGCTCCAGCCAGTGCCTTTGGGTGCTTGGTTGTATCCCTCTCATTTGTCCTCTCCGTCAGCTCCACTTAGTGTGAGAGGAGAAGACACTTTACTCTCGAAATAATCTTTGACTGTGATATCAGCGCATTTTTCTTTGGCCTGTCATCCATCTTTCCCTTGTTCAAGGCTCATTTCTGGGTTATTTTCTCTCCATTAATGTTCCGCCACCTTACCCTGACACATAATATATTTTCCATTACTATGACATCTTATTTTTCCTGACTTATGCATTGTAGTGTGCATGTGTACACAGATATTTATGCCCTGTTCCTATAGGTACTATTCCTTATGTTTATAAGTACTTGAATTGTCAAATCTGGGAAACCTGGGAGATAACCCAATATGGCTACTCTGAGTGCTCCAAGTAGCTATATACAGTTTCTCAAGACTTCTGAAAGGTGCAGGACTCAATTTGTATTATTTGTATTTCTGGCTTGATAAAGGTTTACTATGGCTGAAACGTCACGTCGCCTACCTTACATTTATACCCTGGCTATGTAATTTTAGGGATGGAATAAAAGCTACGTTTTATGCCTATATCTTTGGTGCCTCTGAATTTTTGGAATGTTTTTAGTCACATGTAGTTATGCAGAGAGCCATTCTGTTATAGATTGAGACATCAAGTATTGCATTCATCTTTATACCTTTATGATGAGAGTTATTGTTACACATTAATTGGACTAGCATCAGTTGACCACCAGTGATGTATAAATATATATAGTTCTATTGGTTTGAATGGATACACAAAGTAGATGTATAGTAAAATTGCCATTGTATTTCAGATTTTGGTCCCGCCATGGGTGCAATATCACCTCATGGTTCATGCATGGTGACCAACTAAACCATTATGTTTTAATACCTATCCTGGACACTTTATAATTATTTATAGTAAATAACATAATATTTCATGCCTTTACAGAATTCTCCTATTCTATATTTTTAAGAACATAATTCCATGAATGAGAATCAATGGGCTTAATCTCGACCCCATTATGGTACCAGAACCTAAGTTTTCACCCTGTCTCATGAGAAATCAAGATTGTAAGATTGACAATAAACTAAATAAGACAGCCTAATTCACTGTTGATATAAGATGTGGATTTCAAGAGGGGAGAATCATTGGTGACTTTTGAAATGTTGGAAGAGTATTTTCACCCTTTTTTTAACCAATCCACTAGGTATTTTCCATGATCATGACAATATTTCAATTAATTAATCTGACGTAGCAGTAGGGGCAAAAAGTAGTTAAGATTTTTTTTCATTTTTATGATAGGAACAATCTTACTATATGAAAAATATTCCGACCATAGTGAAGGATGTTTTTTAATATGTAGTGTATTGGGTTTCTGTGTTGCTGTGATATAATTAATAGTTGAAACCAAAGGATTTATTGTTCTTCGAATAAACCTCTGTTGACTCTCTTTTCCTTTTACAACATTCCCAAAAGTGTTACTTCTTTTTTATTTAGCTTTATATTTGTTTGTATGGTTTATTCTTCTCCTACATATACCATATTACCTCATTCTCATTAAATTCACCTTTTATTTTGCTGGCACAACTCCCTTCATAGCCATTAAAGAACCCTTTTATAATCTCTCTATTTCTCTTTTGTTCCAGGGGGAAAAACAAAAACAAGAGAGCAGAGAGGAAAATAAAGGCTTAATCTCAGCTGAACACTTTTATGAGTTAATTTTTTTCTCTTAAGTGCATTGTGCGAGCCCACAAAAGCGCAACGTGCCTGAAAGTCACACATTTCACAGTCAACCCATACATTCCAACGTGATCCATGAGATCCAAAAGACTCTGTCTTTCTTGAAGCACTTTATCTACTGATCTGGGGAGTTCAAAAGGACAAAATCAAAAAATCTTGAAAGAGGAATGATGTTAAACTCCGAACAAACAGAAATCCCCGCTCATTCAGAGACTGAATCCGTGTTTAGTGATTGTGGAGGTGGAGGGGGACTAAATGATGCAGGTGGGATCAGTTTATGTGGTGAAACACGGATTTGCGAAGCGAGTGATGCGGTAAAACGAGAGCTTCAGCACTTAAGTAGAGAGGAGAGGCGCAGACGGAGGAGAGCGACAGCCAAATACCGCACAGCACATGCTACACGGGAACGCATACGGGTGGAAGCATTTAATTTGGCCTTTGCAGAGTTGAGAAAGCTTCTGCCAACTCTTCCCCCTGACAAAAAACTTTCCAAAATTGAGATCCTACGACTAGCTATCTGCTACATCTCCTATCTCAACCACGTTTTAGATGTGTGATTGCTTCAAGGTGCACTAAATGGAGTTATATCTCACCCTCTTTCTTTTAATGCTGCTGTCTTCAGCTTCAGACTAAAACTTTACTACAGAGGAATACTTTTGGGGCAATGTTTTTCATTTCTCTTATGGATTTTCGTAAAGTCCCCACCTCCCAACATAGAATGTAAAGCACCTACCATCCAGATATCTCCCATTCTGGTCACCAGTTTCAAGCTTATTCCACATAGTAGTCAAATCTTCTCATTGTTATGGACTTCATGGGATATGTACTGTACGTGGAATTAGGACCATCAATTCTATCTACCTATGAATATAGTTTAAACAAGACCAATACTTATTAATAATAATACCATTGTTCATCTTCAACGAACTCTGAAGACCATATTAAGGGTCATGAATTCTTGCTAAAACTCCAGACCTATGGTCAAGTTGCACTTGTTCATTGTTTAGTGAAGGTTGGTCTACAAGAACTTGGTTTAGCTAAGATACCTCCCCCAAGACAAATAGGTGCAATTTAAACATAGATAACTATGGGGTCTTAGAAGATGGGGACCTTATTAGTGAAAGTCTTTGAATTCTTCTTCTTCACAAGCACCATAGACAACCATGGGTGGTGAACTTCTCCCAAAAGGGAATCTTTAGAGCTCCATTTATTGATCCATCCATATGTCTCATGGATATCATGTAGCTCTCATATTTAAAACATATGTTCTACATAGCGTGATCTATTGGCCTTCTTTAGCACACCATCAAAACATTACTGCCACCCCCCATGTACAGTTTACTATTGGTATAGTGGAATAAATAGTCCGTTTGTAGGCAGGAAGTTACAGTACTTACTGACAATAAAGTATCAAATGTGCACTTTCCTTTCATATGAAAGTCAATATCTAGTTGATTAGTCTTTGTTATTTGGATGGTAATGAGGAGAATTCTGTCTACAAGTCTTGGTTGCTTGTGGTTGGTTGATACATCTTCAGTGAGGGGTTACCAAATTCAAGAGACTTTGTCTCTAATAGCTCATGAAAAACTCCAGTAGTTACGCTACATAGACAACATCTTTGAAGTTTTCTTTGAACCGATCTATGACAAATAGAAAAAAAAAAGGTAACTGTATAATATCTCCAACTTCAAGTAACTCATATTCAGAAGACTCAATGCAACAACCAATACTACCTACTCTAGATAGGAGCATGAAGGACAGCAATGTAGATGATCTTGTAGCCAAAGGTAACAAAATCTGCTCCTTAAAGACTAGATAGATTAGGAATTTGGAAATTTTAATTGTTCAGATAATGTTCTACCTTCTGGACAAGGGTGTACATACCATTAAGGAGCCAGTAGAAAAAGGATATGTTTATCCTTCTAGTTCCTCGTGGTTGGTGTTGACAAGTAGATGGCTCCTCCAAAATCGAGGAGAACTGGTTGAAAGGTCACCACCACCCTACAAGGGGTAGGAAGGTAATTGAGCACTGAGACCATTCATGGTTATATATTTGCTATAGGGCCACCTCTCCTGGATGTACTCAGGACATTGTAACTTTTAGCATGAATTAACTCAAAAACTCTTAAGACCTTTCAGAATCCATAAAACCTGTAAAGCAATGAACTTTGGATTTTGGAGCACAGGGTTACATGACATGGAGCAGAATGGGGATGCTGAGATATTGCCATAAACCACACAACCTTTAGGTTGAAGGCTTTTAATCTAAGTTCTCACCTCATGCTGATGCTACATCTACACTCTATGTCCATTACCTTTCCCTTTGTGGCTTCTGTCGCCTTTGTTTCATGTTCATTCCCTTTAAGAGACCCAAAATTTATGTGCCAGGAATTAATAAATTAATTTATTTTTATTTATTTATATACGTCATTATTTATTTGCTGTGTTGTGCACTTTTTATGAGGAAAAATTCAAGAAAATTACTCGGACTTGGGTGCTGGCCTACGACCAGGACTCGAGTCTTACCTCCGTTCTGCCATGAGATCCTCAATTCGTCTGTAGATATATTTGATGACCTTTAAACAAGCTCTTGAAAACAATTGTAAATACCTTGACAATGTTTTATGTGTTTAGATGGAATACAGACTATTTATGATTTCTTAAAAAAGTTGAAGGATTCAATTAAAAAAAAATTAAAAGAGAAAAGCATTTCAGTCTATTTATTTGACATTACTTATTTGCATGGTTTTAAATTTTAATGTAATAACTAAATAGCAGGTAAACATAGTTTCCAACGTTTCTGAGGGCGTCTAAGCTCTGCTTGACCCTGCCCCTCTTGAATATGCCCTGGCCCTCCCAAAACGCTCACTTTTGGATGTGGTCTATAAAATCCCAGTCCCATTTCCTCCTCAGTGGTCCTCATCCACAGTTGTCAATTATAGGTGCCATGTTCCCTCAACACTGGATGGTGACTCCCATAAACCTCTCCAGGTACATGGACTGCTCAGCTGGTGTATCTAGGCCTATCATTTGTGATACTGTCTGCGGTGCCATTGTATCTAAGCCTGCCATATGTGATACTGACTAATTCTAATATGAGTATTACTGTGTTGCTGAACTATTATATTTAAGCCTATCTTGTGGCATACTGTGCAGCAAGCTGGTACATCTAAGCCTATTATGTGTGATACCGCCTGCTGATCCTCCGTACCCAAACCTATCATGTTTCATGTTCTCTGCTGAGCTGTATATCTGTCATATGTAATAATTAAAGATGAGCAACTTTCCCGTTTTTCGGGTCAAGTCGGGTTTCGTGAAACCCGACTTTCTCAAAAGTCGAGTCGAACGAAGTCGGCCGACTAACGGAAATGGTCGTGTCGGAGTTGAAAATCCGACCCCAATGCAAGTCAATGGGGAATAAATTGCCCCCTTAACACAGTCAGGCAGCCTGCTAATCAGATGTGATGCTCCACACAAGCAATTTGTACAGTCACTGGCAGGCAGACAGCCTAAGAACCACAGCAAAATCCTCCCCTCTCACTGCACAGACACTGTACAGCTAATCGCTATCAGCAGAAAGTAGTTTTTATTTAGGCCCTGCCTAACGCTCTCCCTGCTCAGACGCACCGCCAGCAACCTTCCCCTACACTGAGTTCGGCAGATGTAAAATGGCGGTTGGCGCTGAGGGATTTTATATGCACTGTGACACCACTGAAAGCCAGCCAATCGCTGCAATGCCCTTCTCTAAGATGGTGCTGGCCACTGGCTATGTCATCCCGTTGCCCACAGCCTGCATCCTTGCTCATTGGCGGAGAAAAGGCGCTTAAAGTGAAGGGGAAAATCCAGTTCCGGCAAAATGGTCGCCGAACACGTGACCGAACTCACTCCACGGTCGGGTTTTGTTTCATGAAACCCGACTTAGCCGAAAATCGGCAACTTTTGAAAATGAACGACCTGTTTCGCTCAACTCTACTAATAATGTCTGTAAAATGAGCTCAGGGAGGACAGAAACCTTCAGTGCAACTGCTAGTGTATCTAAGCTGTGTGACACCGAAAAACACATGGAGGTCAGGGAGAAAGTGACAGACCCCACACTACACATGGATGACAGGTAGAGAGCGACAGACCCCACACTACACATGGAGGACAGGTAGAGATAACAGAACCCACACTACACATGGAGGACAGGGAGAGAGTGACAGACCCCACACTACACATGGAGGACAGGGAGAGAGTGACAGACCCCACACTACAAATGGAGAGCAGGTAGAGAGTGACAGACCCCACACTACACATGGAGGACAGGGAGAGAGTGACAGACCCCACACTACACATGGAGGACAGGAGAGAGTGACAGACCCCACACTGCACATGGAGGGCAGGGAGAGAGTGACAGACCCCACACTACAAATGGAGGACAGGGAGAGAGTGACAGACCCCTCACTACACATGGAGGACAGGTAGAGAGTGACAGACCCCACACTACACATGGAGGACAGGAGAGAGTGACAGACCCCACACTACACATGGAGGACAGGTAGAGAGTGACAGACCCCTCAATACACATGGAGGACAGGGAGAAAGTGACAGACCCCACACTACAAATGGAGGACAGGTAGAGAGTGACAGACCCCTCACTACACATGGAGGACAGGTAGAGAGTGACAGACCCCACACTACTTATGGAGGACAGGGAGAGAGTGACAGACCCCACACTGCACATGGAGGGCAGGGAGAGAATGACAGACCCCACACTACACATGGAGGACAGGGAGGAGTGACAGACCCCTCACTATACATGGAGGACAGGGATGAGAGTGACAGACCCCACACTACACATGGAGGACAGGAGAGAGTGACAGACCCCTCACTACACATGGAGGACAGGGAGAGATGACAAACCCCACACTACAGATGGAGGACAGGAGAGAGTGACAGTACCCCACACTACACATGGAGGACAGGGAGAGAGTGACAGACCCCTCACTACACATGGAGGACAGGGAGAGATGACAAACCCCACACTACAGATGGAGGACAAGGAGAGATGACAGATCCCACACATACATGGAGGAGAGGTAGAGGGTGACAGACCCACAATACACATGGAGGACAAGGAGAGATGACAGACCCCACACTAGCAATGGAGGGCAGGTAGAGAGTGACAGACCCCACACTACATATAAAGGACAGGGAGTGAGAGACAGACCCACACACTACACATGGAGGGCAAGGAGAGAGTGACAGACACCACACTACACATGGAGGACAGGTAGAGAGGGACAGACCCCACACTACACATGGAGGACAGGGAGAGAAGTGACAGACCCACACTACACATGGAGGACAGGTAGAGAGCGACAGACCCCACACTACACATGGAGGACAGGTAGAGAAGACAGACCCACACTACACATGGAGGACAGGAGAGAGTGACAGACCCACACATACACATGGAGGACAGGGAGAGTGACAGACACCACACTACAAATGGAGAGCAGGTAGAGAGTGACAGACCCCACACTACACATGGAGGACAGTGAAGAGTGACAGACCCCACTGCACATGGAGGGCAGGGAGAGAGTGACAGACCCCACACTACACATGGAGGACAGGTAGAGAGTGACAACCCCTCACTACACATGGAGGACAGGTAGAGAGTGACAGATCCAACACTACACATGGAGGACAGGAGAGAGTGACAGACCCCACACTACACATGGAGGACAGGTAGAGAGTGACAGACCCCACAATACACATGGAGGACAGGGAAAGTGACAGACCCTGCACTACAAATGGAGGACAGGTAGAGAGTGACAGACCCCTCATACACATGGAGGACAGGGAGAGAGTGACAGACCCCACACTACACATGGAGGACAGGTAGAGAGTGACAGTCCCATCAATACACATGGAGGACAGGGAGAGAGTGACAGACCCACACTACAAATGGAGGACAGGTAAAGATGGCAGACCCCACCTACAACATGGGGACAGGTAAAGATGGCAGACCCACATACCAAGGAGGACAGTTTAAGAGGACAGACCCACATACATAGACAGGGAAGTGACAGACATACCGGTGCAAGGAGAAATGACAGACCCATCATACACATGGAGGACAGGAGAGTGACAGACCCCTCACTACACATGGAGGACAGGAGAGGTGACAACCCCACACTACACATGGAGGACAGGGAGAGATGACAGACCCACACTACACATGAGGAGAGGTAGAGGTGACAGACCCCACACTACACATGGAGGACAGGAGAGATGACAGACCCCACACTACACATGAGGACAGGAGTGAGAGTGACAGACCCCACACTACACATGGAGGCAAGGGAGAGAGTGACAGACACCCACACTACACATGGAGGCAGGTAGAGAGTGACAGACCCCACACTACACATGGAGGCAGGTAGAGAGTGACAGACCCACACTACACATGGAGGCAGGGAGAGATGACAGACCCCACACTACACATGGAGGAGGTAGAGAGTGACAGACCCACACACTACACATGGAGGACAGGAGAAGAGTGACAGACCCCACACTACACATGGAGGACAGGTAAGAGTGACAGACCCCAATAACATGAGCAGAGAGAGTGACAGACCCACACTTCACATGGAGGCAGGTAGAGAGTGACAGACCCCCACCTACACATGGAGGAAGGGAGAGTGACAGACCCCACACTACACATGGAGGACAGGTAGAGAGTGGCAGACCCCACTACACATGGAGGACAGGGAAAGATGACAGACCCCACACTACATGGAGGCAGGAGAGAGAGTGACAGACCCCACATACACAGGAGGACAGGGTAGAGAGTGACAGACCCCACACTACACATGGAGGCAGGGAGAGAGTGACAGACCCTCACTACACATGGAGGACAGGAGAGATGACAGACCCACATTGGAGGACAGGAGAAGTGACAGACCCACACTACACATGAGGACAGGGAAAGATGACAGACCCCACACTACACATGGAGGCAAGGAGAGATGACAGACCCCACATACACATGGAGGACTAGAGAGAGAGTGACAGACCCCACACTACACATGGAGGGCAGGAGAAAATGACAGACCCCACATACACATGGAGGACAGGAGAGATGACAGACCCCACACTAACATGGAGGCCAGGAGAGAGTGACAGACCCCACACTACACATGGAGGACAGGAGAGATGACAGACCCCACACTAACATGGAGGCAGGTAGAGAGTGACAGACCCCACACTACACATAGGACAGGAGGAGGACAGACCCCATACAATGGAGGCAGGAGAGGACAGACCCCACACTACACATGGAGGACAGGTAGAGAGTGACAGACCCCACACTACACATGAGACAGAGATGAGACCCACTACACAGGAGAAGGAGAGAGTGACAGACCCCACACTACACATGGGCAGGGAGACAACCCACTACATGAGGCAGGAGAAGTGACAGACCCCACACTACACATGGAGGACAGGAGAGAGTGACAGACCCACACTACAATGGAGGCAGGAGAGAGTGACAGACCCCACACTACACATGGAGGACAGGAGAGAGTGACAAACCCACACTCACATGGAGGGCAGGAGAGATGACAGACCCCACACTACACATGGAGGACAGGTAGAGAGTGACAGACCCCACACTACACATGAGGACAGGTAGAGAGTGACAGATCCCACACTACACATGGAGGACAGGGAGAGTGACAGACCCACACTACACATGGAGGACAGGTAGAGAGTGACAGACCCCTCAATACACATGGAGGACAGGAGAAGTGACAGACCCACACTACAATGGAGGACAGGTAGAGAGTGACAGACCCCATACACATGGAGGACAGGGAGAGAGTGACAGACCCCACACTACAATGGAGACAGTAGAGAGTGACAGTCCTCATCACATGGAGACGGGAGAGGTACAGACCCCACACTACAAATGGAGGACAGGTAAAGAGTGGCAGACCCCACACTACCAATGGAGGACAGTAGAGAGTGACAGACCCCACACACATGGAGGACAGGAGAGAGTGACAGACCCCACTACACATGGAGGACAGGGAGAGAGTGACAGACCCCACACTACACATGGAGGACAGGAGAGAGTGACAGACCCCTCACTACACATGGAGGACAGGAGAGATGACAAACCCCACACTACAGATGGAGACAGGGAGAGATGACAGATCCCACACTATACATGGAGGAGAGGTAGAGGTGACAGACCCCACAATACACATGGAGGACAAGGAGATGACAGACCCCACACTACACATGAAGGACACGGGAGTGAGTGACAGACCCACATTACACATGGAGGGCAAGGAGAGAGTGACAGACACCACACTACACCTGGAGGGCAGGTAGAGAGCGACAGACCCTGCACTTCACATGGAGGGCAGGTAGAGAGAGACAGACCACACTCTACACATGGAGGGCAGGGAGAGTTGACAGACCCACACTACACATGGAGGACAGAGAGAGTGCAGCCCCACCACCATGAGGCAGGTGAGAGTGACGACCCACACACTACACATGGAGGGCAAGGAGAGAGTACAGACACCACACTACACCTGGAGGGCAGGTAGAGAGCGACAGACCCTGCACTTCACATGAGGGCAGGTAGAGAGAGACAGACCACACTCTACACATGGAGGGAGGGAGAGTTGACAGACCCCACACTACACATGGAGGACAGGTAGAGAGTGGCAGTCCCCACACTACACATGGAGGACAGGAAAGATGACAGACCCTACACTACACATGGAGGGCAGAGAGAGAGAGGAGACAGACCCCACAATACACAAGGAGGACATGTAGAGAGTGACAGACCCCACACTACACATGGAGGCCAGGAGAGAGTGACAAACCACACACTACACATGGAGGCACGGAGAGATGATAGACCACATGGAGGACAGGTAGACAGTGACAGACTCCACACTACACATGAGGACAGGGAAGATGACAGACCCCACACTACACATGGAGGGCAGAGAGAGACAGACCCCACAATACACATGGAGGACATGTAGAGAGAGAGTGACAGACCCCACACTACACATGGAGGGCAGGGAGAAAATGACAGACCCCACATTACACAGGGAGGACAGGTAGAGATGACAGACCCCACACTACACATGGAGGCCAGGGAGAGAGTGACAAACCACACACTACACATGGAGGGCACGGAGAGATGACAGACCCCACACTACACATGGAGGACAGGTAGAGAGTGACAGACCCCACACTACACATAGAGGACAGGTAGAGATGACAGACCCCACACTACACATGGAGGACAGGTAGAGGTGATAGACCCCACCTACAAATGGAGGCAGGGAGAGAGTGACAAACCACACACTACACATGGAGGCACGGAGAGATGAAGACCCACACACACATGGGACAGGTAGAGATGACAAACCACACACTACACATGAGGGCACGAGAGATGATAGACCCTACACTACACATGGAGCCAGGGAGAGAGTGACAAACCACACATACACATGGAGGGCACGAGAGATGATAGACCCCACACTACACATGGAGGACAGGTAGAGAGTGACAGACCCCACACTACACATAGAGGACAGGTAGAGATGACAGAACCCACACTACACATGGAGGACAAGTACAGAGTGACAGACCCACACTACACTGTAGGCGAGGGAGAGATACGTCCCCACACTACACATAGGGACAGGTACAGAGTGACACACTACACATGGAGGACAGGTAGAGAGTGACATACCCCACACTACACATGGAGGGCAGAGAGAGAATGATAGACCCCACAATACACATGGAGGGCAGGGAAAAAGGTGAAAGACACACTCTACACATGGAGGGGCCAGTAAGATGACAGGACCCCACACTACACCTGGAGGGCAGGGAGAGATGACAGATCCCACTCTACACATGGAGGCCAGGGAGAAGTGACAGACCCCACACTACACATGGAGGGCAGAGAGAGATGACAGACCACACACTAACATGGAGGCCAGGGGAGAGGGACAGACCCCACACTACACATGGAGGACAGGGAGAGATGACAGACCCCACACTACACATGGAGGACAGGGAGAGATGACAGACCACACACTACCATGGAGGACAGGGAGAGAGTGACAGACCCACACTACACATGGAGAACAGGGAAAGATGACATACCCTACACTACACATGGAGGGCAGAGAGAGTGATAGACCCCACAATTCACATGGAGGACATATAAAGATGACAGGCCCACACTACACATGGAGGGCAGGGAGGAAAATGACAGACCACACTCTACACATGGAGGCCAGGGAGAAGTGACAGACCACACTCTACACATAGGGGGCCCAGTAGAGATGACAGACCCCACACTACACCTGGAGGGCAGGGAGAGATGACAGATCCCACTTACACATGGGAGGAAGAGAGATGACCAGACCCACACTACACATGGAGGCCAGGGAGAGATGACAGACCCCACATTACACAGGGAGGACAGGGAGAGAGGACAGACCCACACTACACATGGAGGACAGGAAAGATGACAAACCCCACACTACACATGGAGGGCAGAAGAGTGACAGAACAACACACAACCACATGAGGAAGGGAGAGAGTGACAGACTCCACACTACACATGGAGGACAGGTAGAGAGTGACAGAACCCCACTACACATGGAGGGCACGGAAGATGATAGACCCCACACTACACATGGAGGACAGGTAAGAGTGACAGACCGCACAACTACACATGGAGGACAGGTAGAGAGTGACAGACCCCACACTACACATGGAGGACATGTAGAGAGTGACAGACCCCAACTACACATGAGAGGACAGGTAGAGATGACAGAACACACACTACACAAGGAGGGCAGGTGGAGATTGACAGACCCCGCACTACAAATGGAGGGCAGGCAGAGTGACAGACTTCACACTAACATGGAGGGCAGGTAGAAATGACAGACCCCACACTACACATGGAGGACAGGTAAGAGTGACAGCACCCCACACTACACTGGAGCACAGGAGAGAGTGACAGACCCCACACTGCACATGGAGGGCAGGGAAAGAGTGACAGACCCCACACTACACATGGAAGGCAGGGAGAGATGATAGACCCCACACTACACATGGAGGCGAGGGAGAGATACCAGTCCCCACACTACACATGGAGGACAAGGAGATAAGACAGACCCCACACTGCACATGGAGGGCAGGGAGAGAGTGACAGACCCCACACTACACATGGAGGCAGGAGAGAGATGATAGACCCCACACTACACATGGAGGACAGGGAGAGATGATAGACCCCACACTACACATGGAGGACAGGTAGAGAGTGACAGACCCCCACTACACATGGAGGACAGGGAGAGATGACAAACCCCACACTACAGATGGAGACAGGAAGATGACAGATCCACACTATACAGGAAGAGGTAGAGGGTGACAGACCCACAATACACATGGAGGACAAGGAGAGATGACAGACCCCACACTACACATGAAGGACACGGAAGTGAGTGACAGACCCACACACTACACATGGAGGGCAAGGAGAGAGTGACAGACACCACACTACACCTGGAGGGCAGGTAGAGAGCGTCAGACCCTGCACTTCACATGGAGGGCAGGTAGAGAGAGACAGACCACACTCTACACATGGAGGGCAGGGAGAGTTGACAGACCCCACACTACACATGGAGGACAGGTAGAGAGTGGCAGTCCCCACACTACACATGGAGGACAGGGAAAGATGACAGACCCTACACTACACATGGAGGGCAGAGAGAGAGAGAGAGACAGACCCACAATACACAAGGAGGACATGTAGAGAGTGACAGACCCCACACTACACATGGAGGCCAGGGAGAGAGTGACAAACCACACACTACACATGGAGGGCACGGAGAGATGATAGACCACATGGAGGACAGGTAGACAGTGACAGACTCCACACTACACATTGAGGACAGGGAAAGATGACAGACCCCACACTACACATGGAGGGCAGAGAGAGACAGACCCCACAATACACATGGAGGACATGTAGAGAGAGAGTGACAGACCCCACACTACACATGGAGGGCAGGGAGAAAATGACAGACCCCACATTACACAGGGAGGACAGGTAGAGATGACAGACCCCACACTACACATGGAGGCCAGGGAGAGAGTGACAAACCACACACTACACATGGAGGGCACGGAGAGATGACAGACCCCACACTACACATGGAGGACAGGTAGAGAGTGACAGACCCCACACTACACAAGAGGACAGGTAGAGATGACAGACCCCACACTACACATGGAGGACAGGTAGAGAGTGATAGACCCCACACTACAAATGGAGGCCAGGGAGAGAGTGACAAACCACACACTACACATGGAGGGCACGGAGAGATGATAGACCCCACACTACACATGGAGGACAGGTAGAGAGTGACAAACCACACACTACACATGGAGGGCACGGAGAGATGATAGACCCTACACTACACATGGAGGCCAGGGAGAGAGTGACAAACCACACACTACACATGGAGGGCACGGAGAGATGATAGACCCCACACTACACATGGAGGACAGGTAGAGAGTGACAGACCCCACACTACACATAGAGGACAGGTAGAGATGACAGACCCCACACTACACATGGAGGACAGGTAGAGATGACAGAACCCACACTACACATGGAGGACAAGTACAGAGTGACAGACCCCACACTACACATGTAGGCGAGGGAGAGATAACAGTCCCCACACTACACATAGAGGACAGGTACAGAGTGACACACTACACATGGAGGACAGGTAGAGAGTGACATACCCCACACTACACATGGAGGGCAGAGAGAGTGATAGACCCCACAATACACATGGAGGGCAGGGAGAAAGTGAAAGACCACACTCTACACATGGAGGGCCAGTAGAGATGACAGACCCCACACTACACCTGGAGGGCAGGGAGAGATGACAGATCCCACTCTACACACATGGAGGCCAGGGAGAAGATGACAGACCCCACACTACACATGGAGGGCAGAGAGAGATGACAGACCACACACTACACATGGAGGGCAGGGAGAGAGGGACAGACCCCACACTACACATGGAGGACAGGGAGAGATGACAGACCCCACACTACACATGGAGGACAGGGAGAGATGACAGACCACACACTACACATGGAGGACAGGGAGAGAGTGACAGACCCCACACTACACATGGAGAACAGGGAAAGATGACATACCCTACACTACACATGGAGGGCAGAGAGAGTGATAGACCCCACAATTCACATGGAGGACATATAAAGAGTGACAGGCCCCACACTACACATGGAGGGCAGGGAGAAAATGACAGACCACACTCTACACATGGAGGCCAGGGAGAAAGTGACAGACCACACTCTACACATAGAGGGCCAGTAGAGATGACAGACCCCACACTACACCAGGAGGGCAGGGAGAGATGACAGATCCCACTCTACACATGGAGGACAGGGAGAGATGACAGACCCCACACTACACATGGAGGCCAGGGAGAGATGACAGACCCCACATTACACATGGAGGACAGGGAGAGAGGACAGACCCCACACTACACATGGAGGACAGGGAAAGATGACAAACCCCACACTACACATGGAGGGCAGAGAGAGTGACAGACAACACAACACACATGGAGGGAAGGGAGAGAGTGACAGACTCCACACTACACATGGAGGACAGGTAGAGAGTGACAGACCCCACACTACACATGGAGGACAGGTAGAGAGTGACAGACCCCACACTACACATGGAGGACATGTAGAGAGTGACAGACCCCACACTACACATAGAGGACAGGTAGAGATGACAGAACACACACTACACAAGGAGGGCAGGTGGAGATTGACAGACCCCGCACTACAAATGGAGGGCAGGCAGAGTGACAGACTTCACACTATACATGGAGGGCAGGTAGAAAGTGACAGACCCCACACTACACATGGAGGACAGGTAGAGAGTGACAGACCCCATGTGTAGCCCTGGTGTGTGAAGGCACACGCAGTACCCTGGAGGATGTGTGGAGAGATAGCAGTTTAATGCTAAATGAACATTCATTCCAACATGCACTTAGACACGCCCACAGGTTTATAAGCTTGTGACATCAGCAGGGAGTGTTCAGTCAGAGAGTGTCCTGTCTTCAGTCAGTTCAGTTTGTCTGAGGAGACAGTCAGTCAGCGAGAAGTCTGTGCAGGAGAGAGGAGTGAGCTGCAGATAATTCAGACGCCTGTCTAGAGGACGGTAGAGGTTCAGAGACGTGCTCCTGCCTAAAAGTATTACTGGTATTCTGCTAGCAAGCTCTGGAAGGAACTAAGAAGGAACTGACTGATATATATATCTGTGAAGTGAGGGATGCTTATGCTACCAGCACGGGCAAGGCGAAAGGCACAGTGGTAGATATTGTGAGTGCTTCAGGATTGGAAGTCCTGCACTGTTAACCGGTTACTGGGACCGAAGCATCACCATAGCTTCATGCATGGTGGTAGAAGAACCAGATTTATTGGAGGGAACTACGCTTCATGCTAGTTGGACTCGTCATATTGGAAGTAAAGGAGGCCCCTAACTTGCCCAGCTGCTATCTCGAAATACATCCTCCTTGGATCAGCCTCCCTGGGACCTGCTTGAACATCTTACAAGTAAAGGTATGGAAAGACGCTGACCGTGTGAGACTGTGTTCTTTATCTGCACCCGACTTCACAAATCCCATAGACTTTGAGGGACCAGTCCCACCTGTAGGGGACCCGACATCTAGCTGCCTCACCATCCCCTCAGAGATCTACAGCAGCGCTGGTACTAATTACCAGAATACTACAGGTGGCGTCACGAACTGTACATAAATCAATCCCCTGTAAATATATCCCCAACATACGCCAGACCGCCAGGGCCACATAGACTTCTACGGGCTCGGCTCTGAGTACCCCATTGCCCTGGTAACCCACAATTGTGGTGGCGGGTCGACACAACTTTGGCGTCACGAACAGGATGCGAAACTCGCAAAATTGCGAGCCCTGCGTGCCTATGGAATTGTTTTAGTGAAAAAGACTGTTTGCTATTTTTGGCGCTAAAATCCGCCATTTTTGCCGCCATATTCGCGCCCTCAGGCGCTGGAGAAGAAGGTGGGCGTACCTGTAAAAGCGCGCTGTTGCCTGGCTCCGCCCCCGGCTCTGACTCATCGGCAGGTCCTGCGACAGGAAGTGAACGCTCTGACATCAGAGCGCCTGCGACGAAGGTCCTGTCTCCACCGAAAAGGAATGAAGGAGATAGAGAGACGCTGGCGTGCCCTGAAACAGCGGCTGCTGAGGGACGCAGTGTTCTCTCCTACAAGCATAATGCCGTCTCCTGAATTCCCAAGTTCCCTGCTGAGGAAGGCTGAAGAGAAACCGGAGGCTGCCCCCAAAAGTACCGATCCTGATCCCACCGATGGAGCGGTGGAGGCAAAGGAGGTTGAGGAGGTACCGCCAGTTCCGGAACGCCCGCCCGGCCAGGAGGCCGCAGCAGATGATCAATCCCTGGTAGGGACACCGGCGGGGACCCAGCCGTCAATGATGGAGAGCGACTGGGAAGAGATGGAGCAGCGACAGCAGCAGGTTAGTGCGTCCTCAATTGAGCCATTGCGCACACCTGCTTCCTGCTCTGCATCACACCAGCATTGTGCGTCCTATTCCGCATCGCCCCCTGCGTACACCTCTGCATCGCAATCGGCGACCCAATCTACATCGCAAACTGCGGTTACAGCTGAATCGCCCCCTGCAACGCAAATTGAGACGCAGTCGGCGTCTCACGAGAAAGAGATACCCGTTGCGCCCCTGATGGTTCATACAAAGACTGTTGCGACCCAGACTCTGATCGCAGCACATGATCTGTTCGTCATGAGATCTAGGGATCATCGCATTGTTCCAGCCCCCGGGATGGAAAGTGTAACAGAAATTAATAAAGAGATGTGAAGAACGGTAGGACCCAGACAGGGTTTACCGCAGCTGAGAAGATGTATATAAGTTTTTATAAAAGTGAAAGTAGTTGTACCGTTAATATGAAAAATGTCTATTTGATACTTTGTGTATTTTTCTATGTTTAATGCAACGTTCAAGATATTCGTACCTCCCGGATGGGAAGAAGTTAATGTTTGTTGTTATGCATAAACAAAATTTTCTGTCTTCTTGTATTTCACAGCCCGGGAGTGCTGTCTTTTACCATGGGGGAATGTGTAGCCCTGGTGTGTGAAGGCACACGCAGTACCCTGGAGGATGTGTGGAGAGATAGCAGTTTAATGCTAAATGAACATTCATTCCAACATGCACTTAGACACGCCCACAGGTTTATAAGCTTGTGACATCAGCAGGGAGTGTTCAGTCAGAGAGTGTCCTGTCTTCAGTCAGTTCAGTTTGTCTGAGGAGACAGTCAGTCAGCGAGAAGTCTGTGCAGGAGAGAGGAGTGAGCTGCAGATAATTCAGACGCCTGTCTAGAGGACGGTAGAGGTTCAGAGACGTGCTCCTGCCTAAAAGTATTACTGGTATTCTGCTAGCAAGCTCTGGAAGGAACTAAGAAGGAACTGACTGATATATATATCTGTGAAGTGAGGGATGCTTATGCTACCAGCACGGGCAAGGCGAAAGGCACAGTGGTAGATATTGTGAGTGCTTCAGGATTGGAAGTCCTGCACTGTTAACCGGTTACTGGGACCGAAGCATCACCATAGCTTCATGCATGGTGGTAGAAGAACCAGATTTATTGGAGGGAACTACGCTTCATGCTAGTTGGACTCGTCATATTGGAAGTAAAGGAGGCCCCTAACTTGCCCAGCTGCTATCTCGAAATACATCCTCCTTGGATCAGCCTCCCTGGGACCTGCTTGAACATCTTACAAGTAAAGGTATGGAAAGACGCTGACCGTGTGAGACTGTGTTCTTTATCTGCACCCGACTTCACAAATCCCATAGACTTTGAGGGACCAGTCCCACCTGTAGGGGACCCGACATCTAGCTGCCTCACCATCCCCTCAGAGATCTACAGCAGCGCTGGTACTAATTACCAGAATACTACAGGTGGCGTCACGAACTGTACATAAATCAATCCCCTGTAAATATATCCCCAACATACGCCAGACCGCCAGGGCCACAGACCGAGCCACAGCTACCTGTGACAATCCCCATAGACTTCTACGGGCTCGGCTCTGAGTACCCCATTGCCCTGGTAACCCACAATTGTGGTGGCGGGTCGACACACCCACACTACACATGGAGCACAGGGAGAGAGTGACAGACCCCACACTGCACATGGAGGGCAGGGAAAGAGTGACAGACCCCACACTACACATGGAAGGCAGGGAGAGATGATAGACCCCACACTACACATGGAGGCGAGGGAGAGATACCAGTCCCCACACTACACATGGAGGACAAGGAGATAAGACAGACTCCACACTGCACATGGAGGGCAGGGAGAGAGTGACAGACCCCACACTACACATGGAGGGCAGGGAGAGATGATAGACCCCACACTACACATGGAGGACAGGGAGAGATGATAGACCCCACACTACACATGGAGGACAGGTAGAGAGAGACAGACCCCACCCTACACATGGAGCACAGGGAAAGATGACAGACCCACACTACACATGGAGGGCAGAGAGAGATGACAGACCACACACTACACATCGAGGGCAGGGAAAGATGACAGACTCTACACTACACATGGAGGGCAGAGAGAGTGATAGACCCCACAATACACATGGAGTACATATAAAGAGTGACAGGCCCCACACTACACATGGAGGTCACGGAGAAAGTGACAGACCCCACACTACACATGGAGGGCCAGCAGAGATGACAGACCCCACACTACACATGGAGGGCAGAGAGAGAGAGAGAGAGTGACAGACCCCACACTACACATGGAGGGCAGGTAGAGAGTGACAGATTCCATGCTACACATGGAGGGCACGGAGAGATGACAGACCCCACACTACACATGGAGGGCAGAGAGAGAGAGAGAGAGTGACAGACCCCACACTATACATGGAGAGCAGGTAGAGATTGACAGACCCCACACTATACATGGAGGGCAGGTAGAGAGTGGCAGACCCCACACTACACATGGAGCACAGGGAGAGAGTGACAGACCCCACACTGCACATGGAGGGCAGGGAAAGAGTGACAGACCCCACACTACACATGGAAGGCAGGGAGAGATGATAGACCCCACACTACACATGGAGGCGAGGGAGAGATACCAGTCCCCACACTACACATGGAGGACAAGGAGATAAGACAGACCCCACACTGCACATGGAGGGCAGGGAGAGAGTGACAGACCCCACACTACACATGGAGGGCAGGGAGAGATGATAGACCCCACACTACACATGGAGGACAGGGAGAGATGATAGACCCCACACTACACATGGAGGACAGGTAGAGAGAGACAGACCCCACCCTACACATGGAGCACAGGGAAAGATGACAGACCCCACACTACACATGGAGGGCAGAGAGAGATGACAGACCACACACTACACATCGAGGGCAGGGAAAGATGACAGACTCCACACTACACATGGAGGGCAGAGAGAGTGATAGACCCCACAATACACATGGAGTACATATAAAGAGTGACAGGCCCCACACTACACATGGAGGTCACGAGAAAGTGACAGACCCCACACTACACATGGAGGGCCAGCAGAGATGACAGACCCCACACTACACATGGAGGGCAGAGAGAGAGAGAGAGAGTGACAGACCCCACACTACACATGGAGGGCAGGTAGAGAGTGACAGATTCCATGCTACACATGGAGGGCACGGAGAGATGACAGACCCCACACTACACATGGAGGGCAGAGAGAGAGAGTGACAGACCCCACACTATACATGGAGAGCAGGTAGAGATTGACAGACCCCACACTACACATGGAGGGCAAGAGAGAGAGAGAGAGAGTGACAGACCCCACACTACACATGGAGGGCAGGTAGAGAGTGACAGATTCCATGCTACACATGGAGGACAAAGAGATATGACAGACCCCACATAACACATGGAGGCGAGGGAGAGATACCAGTCCCCACACTACACATGGAGGACAGGTAGAGTGACAGACCCCACACTACACATGGAGGACAGGTAGAGTGACAGACCCCACACTACACAAGGAGGACAGTGAAAGATGACAAACCCCACACTACACATGGATTTCAGGTAGAGAGTGACAGACCCCACACTACACATTGAGGACAGGGAAAGATGACAAACCCCACACTACACATGGAGGGCAGAGAGAGTGACAGACCCCCCAACACACATGAAGAGCAGGGAGAGTGACAGACCCCACATTGCCCATAGAGGGCAGGAGAAAATGACAGACCCAACACTACACATAGAGGACAGGAAAGATGACAGACACTACACTACACATGGAGGGCAGAGAGAGACAGACCCCACAATACACATGGAGGACATGTAGAGAGTGACAGACCCCACACTACACATGGAGGGCAGGTAGAGATTAACAGACCCCACACTACACATGGAGGGCAGGTAGAGAGTGACAGACCTCTCACTACACATGGAGGTGAGGGAGAGATAACAGTCCCCACACTACAAATGGAGGACAGGTAGAGAGTGACAGACCCCACACTACACATGGAGAACAGGTAGAGTGACAGACCCCACACTACACAAGGAGGACAGTGAAAGATGACAGACCCCACAATACGCATGGATTGCAGGTAGAGAGTGACAGACCCTACACTACACATTGAGGACAAGGAAAGATGACAAACCCCACACTACACATGGAGGGCAGAGAGAGAGTGACAGACCCCACAATACACATGGAGGGCAGGGAGAGTGACAGACCCCACAATACACATGGAGGACATGTAAAGAGTGACATACCCCATACTACACATAGAGGGCAGGGAGAAAGTGACAGACCCCACACTACACATGGAGGGTCGGTAGAGATGACAGACCCCACACTACACCTGGAGAGCAGGGAGAGATGTGTGGCACCCCAGGAGTTTGGCTGCCACAGTGACCTTACCTTCCTCCAGGGGAGGGTGATGTCATGCCTGAAAGCACAGAAGGATCTCTTTGCAGGTAACACAGCATGCAACATCTTTCTTACTCCAGACCAGAAGGAGGAGCTCTAGCACCTGATTTTGGAGGAGAGCTTCTCTGGAATATTCTGGCTGGGGGTGGAGTAGTCAGTGTAGCTGGAGGGACGAGAGAGGACAGACGTGGAGAGACAAGCTGGGGGACTGAAGCCATAGCAGGGCTTACCCCCAGGTCTGAGCACCCAAAACCGGACCCCTGGAGTCCGAGGCTGAGAGGGTGAAGTAAATTCCCAGCAGCAGAATCCAGAGGGCAGAGGACGGCAGGTTCTCTGTCCCAATTAAGACTCTTCTTCAAAGCAGCAGCACATGTGAGCCGGAGACTCCATAAGAGAGTGATTCCTGAAACAGGCTACAGCTGCATGTTATGGGAGTGAAGTTCAGCTTAAATAGGAGACAGAGAGCAAGAGGGACTTGGACGGAGCTTATTGCAGCCAATGCCTCACAGAACAGCGCTGAGACCTCACATCCCACCTGTAATAAGGAGATCCTAAACTGCTTTCAGGCTGACCTACTCCAGTACGACCTGTATTCAATGCTCTGGATGCTTTGCCTGCAAAACTGTAAGTAAAGCTTTGGAAACTGCAACTCACTGATTGTTTCTCAGTTTCTTCCTGCGTCACCTATTACACTCAGCTACATCTCCCAGCACCATTACCACCTTTCACTACATCTACCTGCCCTGGGATCCCATAGTCTCACCTGTGGGAGATTGTACCAACTCTGCTGCATCTCACCATCTATCCCAGCTGATCTGCACTGCAGCGCTGGTCGCCATTGACCAGATACCACAGGTGGCGTCACGAATACCTATACTACAAACTCTAAACATCCCTTGTAAATAATTCCCCTTTCATTGGACGCCCAGGGCCACGGACCGGGTCACTGCCGCTGTGACACATCCCTTCAATACATCGGCCCGGTATCGATTATCCCACTGCCCTGGCGGGCGATCCATTTTGGCGTCATGAACAGGATATCGAAGCCCGGTATCACCGGGTCCTGTGTGCCTATATTGAACTGTTTAATTGTGCCAGAGACTTTGCTGAAAGTTTGTGCAGTTGCCGCCATTACAACGCCGCGAGGTGCGCAGAGAGAAGAGAGGTGTGCCGTCGTGGGTGGAGCCAGAGTGATAGCAACGCGAAAAGTGAGGTGCTGCGCGTGAAAAACGGCAGCTGGCAGAGCACAGGGAGCTGAGGCCTGGAGTCACGGCGCGCACCGCTCACCTTGCCGGCAGAGCAACGGACTGGTAAGCCAGTGGAAACACAGAGCCTGGCTAAGATTAACTAGGGGGGAGAGAATGTCTCATGCAGGAGAAGATATAGCGGCGGACGCAGCCGCAGCCCCCATAGCGCCGTCAGATGCAGCCGCAGCTCCAATAGCGCCGCAGAACCCAGCGGCCAGCGCAGCCACAGTTCGTAGAGTGCAGCAAGATCTGGTGACCACCGCAGCTTTCCCTATAATGCCGCTCTCAATGCCATATATACCTGGAGCGGCCTGGCTACCTCAATACTCAGGGGAGCCGTATACCCTGAACGATTTCAGGGAGAGACTGTGCAGCTTATTTGATGGATACCCCCTGTCTGAAAACCAAAAAGTGAACATTCTCATTGGACAGTTAACTGGTGCAGCGCAAAGAGAAGTAAAGTCCTGGCAGGACACTGATAAAGAGACTGTTAAGCAAATTCAGGCTAAGTTGAGGAGCACCTTTGAAACCTGCACTGCAGCAGAAATAAAAATGAGGTTCTTTGGGTGCAAACAAATGGTGCAGGACAGTATACGGGACTATGCTCTTAATCTTCAGGAGGCACTGCGGGCCATAAAGCAGATTGACCCAGACAGTGTGCAGGATGGAGACAGATTGTTAAAGGAGCAGTTTGTTGAGGGACTCCTGTCCAGCACCCACAGGTCACAGCTGCACATCATGGCCCAACAAAATCCTGACCTGAGCTTTGCAGACTTTAAAGACAGGAATGTGATGAACGTGCACACGGTCCGCCACACGGTAGCCCGGGGTATCACGGCTTGTGATACCTCCGTTGCCACAAATGTGACGAAACCGCGGCACACACACGACGGCTGCTGCCGTCCGACCCAATAATCTGCAGGGATTTATAACTATCCCACTTCCACTTAGGAACTTGCAGCTCTCTGGCGCCCCCCTTACCCTCAGGTCAGACAGGGAACTGCACCTAGGATAATTAGTCGCCAGACGGGCCACTTGGATGTGTGCTGGCTATTGGGCACGCTGCAGTGAGGGAATTATAATTACTCCGGGTCGCAGCCAGGCAATACAATTATAAAACCCGCTCCGTCACTGCCAACGCCACCCAATAGGTTAACACTTTACACCCCTTCTTTTAGCTGCCACCAGCTACGATTTACTTAATGAACAATTTTCAAGAGGGTCCGTAGCAACCCCAAGTCAGTAGCGTAGTACTTCAGGCACGTGCAAATTCGTTTATAGAGCAGGAGAAACAAACTAATAAATTTATAGGTTTATTCCTAAGAGGCAGGCAGTGTTTATACCTTTTAAAAAGATGTAACAAGCTGAGACAATACAGTTATGTACAATACAGTTAAAAATAAAACAGGATTAAAGGTGAAAACTTACATGGCACTTAGGAAGTTACAGGCAAGACAGGCTGGGGGAGGAGCCACACGTCATAGCTCATTTGCAGATCTGTTAGTCACGTCATCACAGCCTGGAATTACCAGGGGGCTAAGTGCAGGACTTATACATGTGGGCTGGTGACCTCACAAAAGGGGATGGTTTTCTGGCCACCTCCCCGGGCTAGAAGTTCTAGCTTTAAGTTCTGGAAGATCATAAGGACCATACCTCATCCTGGGAACCTAGCAGAATCATGGCAGACCTATCAATGATCTTACTGTGAAATGACTGTTCAAATGAGCCCAAACTTGGGTGAGATAGTTCATGGTGCATCCGAGAATTCCATTTCTCGGGTTCTGTTGGAGTTACGGGTTCACCAGTACCACGGGAACGACGACTGATGGACGCCTGATTCAAAACCGTAGCTTTCGTGTTTCTAGCGAAAGCTCCCACCGTGTTATGACCAAAAGAATGAATTCTCATAATATGTATAGGACCTTTCTGCAGGGTTTGGAGACAAAGGAATTCCTGAGGTGGGGGTTAAAGGGATAGAGTGAGCTGTTCGTTCAAACAGTGACTTGCAGCGTACTGAAGGCACGGGGG
>JARQOD010000001.1:508993676-509045333 GCA_033576555.1 Oophaga sylvatica
CCCAATATGTGGGAGAAAACTACTGTATGGGTGCACGTTGGGGCTCGGAAGGGAAGTAGTGACGTTTTGGATTGCAGACTTTGATGGAATGCTCTGGGGGCGTCATGTCGCATTTGGAGAGCCCCTGATGCACCTAAACAGTGGAAACCCCCCACAAGTGACCCATTTTGGAAAATAGACCCCACAAGGAACTTATCTAGATGTGTGGTGAGCAATTTGAACCCCGAAGTGCTTCACAGAAGTTTATAATGTATAGCCGTAAAAATAAAAAATATTTTTTTTTTACAAAAATTATTTTTTTCGCCCCCAATATTTTATTTTCACAAGGGTAACAGGATTAATTGGACCCCAAAAGTTGTTGTCCAATTTGTCCTGAGTACGTGGATACCCAATATGGGGGAGAAAACTACTGTATGGGGCCACATAGGGCTCGGAAGGGAAGTAGTGACGTTTGGATTGCAGACTTTGATGGAATGGTCTGGGGGCGTCATGTCCATTTGGAGAGCCCCTGATGCGCCTAAACAGTGGAAACCCCCCACAAGTGACCCCATTTTGGAAAATAGACCCCATAAGGAACTTATCTAGATGTGTGGTGAGCGCTATGAAGCCCCAAGTGCTTCACAGAAGTTTATAACGTACAGCCGTAAAAACAAAAAAAAATCATTTTTTTTTAAAAAAAATTATACTTTTGCCCCCAGTTTTTTATTTTCCCAAGGGTAACAGAAGAAATAGGACAAATTGCACAATAACTCTTAGGGTCCAGAGTACGCTGATACCCCATGTGGGAGTAAACTACTGTTTGGGCGCATGGCAGAGGTCAGAAGGGAAGGAGCACCGTTTGACTTTTTCAACGCAGAATTGGCTGGAATTGAGATCAGACGCCATGTCACGTTTGGACAGCCCCTGATGTGCCTAAACAGCGGAAAAACCCCAATTCTAACTCCAACCCTAACCCCAACACACCCCTAACCCTAGTCCCAACCCTAACCACAAACCTAACCCTAACACACCCCTATCCCTAATCCCAACTATAACCCTAATACTAACTTTAGCGCCAACCCTAACCCTAACTTTAGCCGCAACCCTAACCTTCACCATAACCCTAATGGGAAAATGGAAATAAATACATTTTTTTTATTTTATTATTTTTCCCTAACTAAGGGGGTGATAAAGGGGGGTTTGATTTACTATTTATAGCAGGTTTTTGTGATTGGCAGCTGTCACGCTAAAAGACGCTTTTTATTGCAAAAAATAGTTTTTTGCATCGCCACATTTTGAGAGCTATAATTTTTGCATATTTTGGCCCACAGAGTCATGTGAGGTCTTATTTTTTGCGGTACGAGTTGACGTTTTTATTGGTACCATTTTTGAGCACGTGACAATTTTTGATCGCTTTTTATTTCGATTTTTGGGAGGTTAGAATGAACAAAAATCAGCAATTCATGAATTTCTTTTGGGGGAGGCGTTTATACCATTCCGCGTGTGGTAAAATTGATAAAGCAGTTTTATTCTTCGGGTCAGTACGATTACGGCGATGCCTCATTTATATCATTTTTTTTATGTTTTGGCGCTTTTATAGAATAAAAACAATTTTATATAAAAAATAATTATTTTTGCATCGCTTTATTCTGCGAGCTATAACTTTTTTATTTTTTCGCTGATGATGCTGTATGATGGCTCGTTTTTTGCGGGACAAGATGATGTTTTCAGGGTACCATGTTTATTTATATCGGTCTTTTTGATCGCGTGTTATTCCACTTTTTGTTCAGCGGTATGATGATAAAGCACTGATTTTTTGCTTTGTTTTTATTTTTTATTTTTAAGGGGTTCACAAAAGGGGTTAACTAGTGGGACAGTTTTATAGGGGGGGTCGTTACGGACGCGGCGATACCAAATATGTGTACTTTTATTGTTTTATTTTTTTTATTTACAGGAAGAAATGAATTTATTGGGGAATATATATATATTTTTTTTTATTTATTTTGGAAATTTTTTTTACACGTTTATTTTTATTTTTTTTACTTTTTTACATTGTCCCAGGGTGGTACATCACTGTAAAATGTGAGATCGCTGGTCTCACAGTGTGCACAGCACACTGTGAGACCAGCGATCTCACAGGCAGCGCTGCAGGCTTCTCAGTGCCTGCTCTCGGCAGGCACTGAGGAAGCCGCCTCCCTCCAGGACCCCGGCGCCATCTTGGATCCGGGTCCTGGGAGGGAGGAAGCCCTCAGAACAGCGCGATCACATCGCGCTGTTCTGAGGGTCTCAGGGGGGCGCGCTTGGAGCCCCCTCCCTGCGCGATGCTCCCCTGTGCCCCCAGTACACCGCGATCATGTTTGATCGCGGTGTGCAAGGGGTTAATGTGCCGGGAGCGGTCCGTGACCGCTCCTGGCACAGAGTCCCGGGTGTCAGCTGTGATAATCAGCTGACACCCGGCGGCGATTAGCTGCGCTCAGTTTTTTGCTATCAGTTGCAATTCGTCGAATTTTGAAAAAAACGAATCCAGCGACTGATGCCGCCAGATTCGTTTTTTTTCTCATCGACTTGTATTAGTGACGGATGGCCTCACGTTACATCCGTCATTCGCCAGATCCGTCAAATTGTTTGTCCGGCGACCGGAGACGACGTACAAAATAACGTTTTCTGTGTACATCGAATAATCGGACAGCGACGGATCCATCGCCATCCGTCGTTTGCTCGAATGGAAGCCTATGGACGCTGGATCTGTCAAATGACGGAATCCGTTGACGGATTCCGTTTTTTTTAACTGAGTATGCTCCGATTTATTTAGGATCCAATTAGCCAGTCCCCAATTAGGAAAGGTATGTAAACCTGCCAGGTAGGGCTTTACTCATCTATGTCCCAGCAAGCAAGCCAGTGGGAGTCCAGTCAGCCCGAGACAAGCCACCAGAAGTTGCAGTGTCCAGAGACCCAGCCAGACCTACCAGCGACACAGCCAGGTCTACCAGCCACACAGCCAGGCCTCTCTGACCTTTCCCGGCGCAAGCGCACTGCAGTATTTTACTCTGCCCTCAACAGGGCAGAGAATAAGCCTGGCAGGAGCCGCGACAGAAGCAAGGAAGAGGACGTCATCGCATGATGATGGGAAGTGCCGGACCCGGATCTGTGACACCCATTGGACTGCACAGCCCCCCGAGGGGTATAATATAACTTATTTTCTTATCTTTCAGGTTACATCAGGGCTTATCTACAGGATTCCAGAATGCTGTAGATAAGCCCCTAATGGTGGTGGCCACATCTTATATGCAAAAAATGAGGTGACAGATTCCCTTTAACATTTTTTGTACATATAACCCTATATGAATTAATTCTTGTTTAACAGGAAGCTGCAGCATCAGAGGTGCTTCCAGAAGGAGATGGATGGGGTGCAGAAAGACCTAGAGCGGGCTCGCAGAGTGTAAAGGCACTGTCACACTTAGCGATCACACCAGTGATCACAACAACGACACGACCTGGCGAGATCGTTGGTGCGATCGCTATGTGGTCACTAGTTAGCTTCCAAACACAAAGATCTCATCAGAGATCAGCGATCTGTATAACGACCTCTGCGGTCGTTGGGAAAACCTAGTCCCGCCTGCGACGCTGGTAAAGTCGTTCATAAAAAGTGTCACACTCAGCGATTCAGGCTCACCAGCGGGACACCAACGACCAAAAAACAGCTCAGAACGTTCATGAGCGATCAGCGACATCGCAGTAGGGGCCACATCGCCGCTACATGTCACACACAGCGTCGTCGCTAACGAGATCGCTACTGCGTCATAAAATCGCTGCCGCTTTAGCGATCTCGTTAGCGATCTCGCTTAGTGGGACAGTACCTTAAGTTTCTTATAACATGTATCGCAGAAACAGATCATCACAGACATCACAGTACACACAACACATAAGCCTACAGTCATGAACAAAAGTTTGAGAATGACACAAATATTAATTTTTACAAAGTCTACTGCTTCACTTTTTCTAATGGCAATTTGCATATACTCCAGAATGTTATAAAGAGTGATCAGCTTAACAGCAATTACTTGCAAAGTCAATATTTGGCTAGAAAATGAACTTTATCCCCCAAAACACATTTCAACATCATTGCAGCCCTGCCTTAAAAGGACCAGCTAACCTCTTTTCAGTGATTGCTTCATTAACACAGGTGTGGGTGTTGATGAGGATATGGCTGGAGATCAATCTGTCATGATTAAGTAAGAATGACACCACTGAACACTTTAAAAGGAGGCTGGTGCTTGGCATCATTGTTTCTCTTCTGTTAACCATGGTTATCTCTAAAGAAACACGTGCAGTCATCATTGCAATGCACAAAAATGGCCTAACAGGGAAGAGTATCGCAGCTAGAAAGATTGCACCTCAGTCAACAATCTATTGCATCATCAAGAACTTCAAGGAGAGAGGTTCCATTGTTGCCAAAGAGGCTCCAGGGCGCCCAAGAAAGACCAGCAAGCGCCAGGACCATCTCTTAAAAGTGTTTCAGCTGCGGGATCGGGCTACCAGCAGTGCAGAGCTTGCTCAGGAATGGCAGCAGGCAGGTGTGAGTGCATCTGCACGCACTGTGAGGCGGAGACTCTTGGAGCAAGGCCTGGTCTCAAGGAGGGCAGCAAAGAAGCCACTTCTCTCCAGAAAAAACATCATGGACAGACTGATATTCTGCAAAAGGTACAGGCAGTGGACTGCTGAGGACTGGGTAAAGTTATTTTCTCTGATGAATCCCCTTTTCGATTGTTTGGGACATCAGGAAAACGCCTCATTCGGAGAAGACAAGGTGAGCGCTACCACCAGTCTTGTCTCATGCCAACTGTTAAGCATCCTGAAACCATTCATGTGTGGGGTTGCTTCTCAGCCAAGGGAATCGGCTCTCTCACAGTCTTGCCTAAAAACTGTTGTCATATGCAACAGATCAGAACTTATTATATATGTGTAAAAGGAAGACTTTATGCTGACCTGACAGTAGATGGCGATGTTGTGTAACGTTTCCTTCTTTAATGTATTGTATAAGAATTAGTCTCTCTTCTCTTGTTAGTTTCACTTTTCGTTTTGTTCCTGTTAGCTTATGCAATGCTGTAATGACTGTGCATTATTCCTTCACCTCATGTTCAGAGAAGTAAACGCTTGTTATCCCATGCAACCTGCTCTGTGAAGTTTTCTGCTGCAAAGGTGTGGATTCAGAAGCTGTGCAACAAAAACACAGTCATGAATAAAGAATGGTACCAGAATGTCCTCCAAGAGCAACTTCTCCCAACCTTCCAAGAGCAGTTTGGCGATCAACAATGCCTTTTCCAGCGTGATGGAGCACCTTGCCATAAAGCAAAGGTGATAACTAAATGGCTCAGGGAACAAAACATAGAGATTTTGGGTCCATGGCCTGGAAACTCCCCAGATCTTAATCCCATTGAGAACTTGTGGTCAATCATCAAGAGACGGTGGACAAACAAAAACCTAAAAGTTCTGACAAAATGAAAGCATTGATTGAGCAAGAATGGACTGCTATCAGTTAGGATTTGGTCCAGAAGTTGATTGAGAGCATGCCAGGGAGAATTGCAGAGGTCCTGAAGAAGAAGGGTCAACACTGCAAATATTGACTTGCTGCATTAACTCATTCTAACTGTCAATATAAGCTTTTGTTACTCATATGTTTGCAATTATATTTCTGTCTGTGATAAAAACATCTGTCAAACACACACATAAAAACCAGAGGGCAGCAGATCATGTGAAAATATAATATTTGTGTCATTCTCAAAACTTTTGGCCATGACTGTACATCCAAGCACATAATGTTTCTTTTTTTTATAGTCTTCCGATTCTGGGGCTCAACGTAGAGGTCCTCAAAGCGCCTCCCAGGTTCATCGACGTGAGCGTCGGGGCGGTCAGCAGAGAGTAAGTACCTTTCTTTTTTTATTTTTTTGGTTTTTGTATTTTTCCACTTCATGTGGATGATTTGAGTGTAATTTTTTTGTCTTTTTAACAGGCTTCACAGCGTGCTCATGACTCTGACGGTGGGGCTCAACGTAGAGGCCTCAAAGTGCCTCCAGGGTCATCGGCGTGAGCATCGGGGCAGTCAGCAGAGAGTAAGTACCTTTTTTATTTTTTTTTATTTTTTGGTTTTTGTATTTTTCAACTTCATGTGGATGATTTGAGTGTAATGTTTTAGTTTTTTGTCTTTTTTAACAGGCTTTACAGAGTGCTCATGACTCTGACGATGAGGAAGGCAGGTCTAGACATCGACCTCCTTATCGATCTAGTCCGAGAGCGGGAGCCGCTGTGGAACATGGGGGACCGCCGCCACGCTGATGTTGTTGTGACCCATCGGCTCTGGGAGGAAGTGTGCCACAAAGTTGTTGAACATTGGGAGGACCTTGATGCTTGGGCCCAGAATCAAGCGCGTAAGTATTCACAGTTCATTAAGTTATGTTGTAGGATGTAATGTGTTGTATACTAACCAATTTGTGCTTTCACTTTACAGGGGACAGAGTTATCAAGTGGTGGCGGTCACTCAGGGATCGCTTCAAGAAGGAGTTCAACAAAGAGATGCAAGCCACTAGTGGATCCAGAGGATGCAGGAGCTTGAAGTATAAGTATGCTAGAGCCCTGTCGTTCCTCCGGTCGACTATGGTGAGCAGAAGGTAAATATTCGCCACCCCATTCACTAAGTAAAAATGTTTACATGTGTAACCTTTTTTTTTTGTTTCAGCCAGGGCCAAGTAACAGCAATATATTAATTACATTTTTTTTCTTTGTACCACAGCACCGTCTGCAGCACTCGGGAGCTTGCAGAGTTGAACCCTTCTAGAGCGATCCCACAGGAGTCCGCCACCGGGACCACTTCGACAGACCCGACCCATCTGCACCTTCCCTGCCTTCCCTTACATCTGGTCCCTCGGTCCCATCCACCAGCGCTGGAGCATTCCGGCAGACTTCGTTACATGAAGCTGCTGGTGATGAGGTAGCTTTCCCTTTACCCCACCCCTCTGACACTGCTGCCACCTATAGAACACCTTTGGGTTCTGGGTGGCTGCACCAGAGAGGTCAGGAAAGGAGCTATGCGTCCAAGTTCTTGCATCTAAATGCATCCTTCCAGAACTCAATGAAACTGTTGTCCGAGCAAATGACTGCTGGATTCAACCTCATGCGCAACAGTATGCTTGAATTGAGCACGCATCTGGATTGGATGCATTTAGATGCAAGTAAATTGCCTACTCATTCTTTTTTCCGGGCAGTAGTCGAGCGCATAGACAAGCTATCTCCTGACCAGCAGATGTATGTAATGCAAGCCTGCCAGTTTGCTCTAGCGCAGGTTAGCTCCCAAGCCCCTCCACCCGCCCGGTATTTCCTCCTGTACCTGCCCCCCCCCCTCCAGCCACTGTCCCTCCTCCCCCTCCTGTACATTACCAGCTTCCTGCCCTGTACCTGCTTCCTGCCCCATAACAGTTCCCAACCACTGCATCTGTGCCTCTATTCCCTGCCCAACCTGTACTCCCTGCCCAACCTTTACTCCCTGCCCAACCTGTACTCCCTGCCTACTACAACCAGCCTCCTTCCACACCCATCATGCCCCAAATACAACCCTCTTCTCCACCTGTTACTCTTCTGTCTCCAAATCCCTCCACTCTACCCCTCAAACCTTACCAAATCTCATCCCTACTCCCGTTTTTTTGTCCACCCATCCTCTTGGTTTCTCCACCCCTTCACCTTCTGTTTTACCTTTCAATCCGTCACCACCACAATCCACTCTCCATACTCCCACTGTCGAAGTGGTCCGATCTTTCAGCCCCTCCAGTACTATCTCCACCCCAAACTATCTTAATTTATAATTATTTAATAAATAAAAATATATTTTTTTTATAAAAAGCTTTATTGTCTTTCATTTATTTAATGATAAGGTACAATACTTTGGATAACAAGGTACAATACTTGGGGTAACACGGTACAAAACTTTAGTTAATAGAAAAAATTAATGGAGTAATCACAAATATGAAAACTGCATTAAGTTTGGTACGCCAAAATACATTATATCAAAAGACAAAAATATCAAACCATCTCATCCTGCCATTCTACTCTTCCTTGAGGTGAAATAAAGTACTCTGCAAATTTGTCCCTCATTCTTGAAACTGCCACAGGAGTTCAAAAAGTAATATAATGATAATCATACAAGGAGGTTTCCACCAAATTGTCATCCATGGCAACCTGTTCCTTGCATATTAGGAAATTGTGCAGGACCACACAAGCTTTTACCACCTCATTCACAGTGTGAGTGTTCAGGTTAATAGCGGTCAACAGAACTCACCATTTGGATGCGAGAATGCCAAAAGCACACTCAACCATTCTTCGCGCTCGTGTTAAGCGATAATTAAACACACTTTTCATTGGCGTCAAGCCACTACTTGCGTATGGCTTCAGCAGGTGTTGCGAGAGTTGGAACACTTCATCTCCAACACATACAAACGGCATTGGTGGCCCAGAAGTTTCAGGAAGCGGTCTTGGTGGTGCAAATTGGAAGCTGTTTTCATATAAATGACGCCCCATTGCAGTCAATTTAAATACTTGAGAGTCATTGGAGCGGCCATAGGCCCCAATATCGACTGCTATAAACTTGTGTTGTGCGTCTGCAATGGCCATAAGCACGATGGAAATATACTTCTTGTAACTAAAATATTCAGAGCCAGATGCAGCTGGTTTGACGATCCGAATATGTTTACCATCCACTGCACCCAAGCAATTGGGAAACTGACAAATCTTTTGAAAGTTTTCAGCAATGTCCAGCCAACTCTCCATTGTGGGATGTGGGATATATTCCTCATGTAAACAGTCCCACAATGCGTGGCAGGTGTGTTTTACAATCCCCGATACGGTGGAAATCCCGAGTCGGAATTGGAAATGAAGTGAGGAAAGGGATTCTCCAGTTGCAAGGAATCTGTTAAAAAAGGCAAGGCAATAATTAATACAAACTACCAGCAACAACATTACAGTTATAAGTCTGCTTTAACAGGAGGAGATACAATAAAAATGGCTTACTGAAGAGTAACCATCAAACGCTCCGCGCGGTGAAATTGAGAAGCGGCAATAGGTGTCATTTCTACGGATGAGGTCTCCAACACGTGCAACCAAAATATCAAAGTTTTCCGCTTTCAACGGAACATAGTTAAAAAACTTCTCAGGGTTTCCCTCTCAACTCCATATACAACGTAGAATATACCCCACGTGTCATTCTCTGTGCAGTAATTGGGTGGATCCAAAAATGACGCCGGCACAGACACATGATGCGCTGTCTTTCTCGCTCCTTTTCAAGAACGATCGCTTCCAAACAATTCACCTCAAAAGTAAAATCCACATAGATATTCACAATGTTCGCAATCACACCTTCCATTTTTGCCACTTGCTCTACAACCTGTCAAATATGGGGCGTAGAAACACTGTATATATAGATTTTCAGTTTCCAAAAACGTTTGGGAGCCTCCCATTGGGTGTTTTTAAAAAACGCATCCGTCGAAAAACGGAAGAAACGGATGAAAAAACTGATGCGATGGATCCGTTTTTTTTGCCGGATCTGCTAGTCGAGGCAACGGATTGTGACTGATGGCAAAAACTGATGTGTGAAAGGGGCCTAACAAGTACATTTAATTTCAGCATCTGCCAACCTGTCTGCGTTGTGTGCCGGGGGCAGGGTGTTAGGGAAGAAACCTGTGTAAGAGAATATAATACACAGTAGTGCCGAAAGATTACTATATACAAAATGTGAGGAGGCTGTCATACACAGAGTATTACAAAGGGCAGTATTATAGTAGTTATATTCTTGTACATAGGAGGCAGTATTATAGTAGTTATATTCTTGTACATAGGGGGCAGTACTATAGTAGTTATATTCTTGTACATAGGGGCAGTATTATAGTAATTATATTTTTGTACATAGGAATAATAATCTTTATTTATATAGCGCCAACATATTCCGCAGCGCTTAAAGCCCCCGTCTCACATTGTCACGGGTGTGTCGGCGGAGATCGTCGAGATTGCACACCCTGACTTCGCACAGCTGAGTTTCTGGTGCTGGGTGTTTTTCGGCACTGAGGGAGTTAATTCTTTCTCTCTCGGTGCTGGACTGACCAGCCTCGCCCAGCTGCGTTTGATGTTTTGTTAATTAGCTTCCTTCATATACCTGCTGGTCTGCTGGGGAAGTTGCCGGTGAAAGCATTCATTCAGACCAGCAGAGCGGATCGTTTCTGAGAAGACTTAAGCTAAGAGTGCCTGTTGTGGTTTTTCCTCTCCTCCCTTATTGTTTATCTCCTTTACCTTTTGTGTTCCTCTGTAGTGGAAGTTTTGTATGCAAGACAGTGTTTTCTTTACCCCTTGTCTGTTTCGTTTGTCTAAGACTGTGTGTAAGCTGTGACCTGCCCATTCCCTGTGGTGGTAATCAGGGTCCTTCTCAGGACTAGATTACAGTGGTCAGGGATGTACAGGAGACAGGGTTACGCTGGTGGCCTGGACCTCTATACCATTAACAGTACCTCCAGGTAGAGGGACTAGTCAGGACCCCAGTTCAGGGTCAGCTTAGACCCCGGTCCACCTCTATCCAGAGACAGCGTGACACGTACACAGTATAGACCCACAATTCATAGGATATTATGTCAGGTAAGACATTGCTGGCAGATACTATGTATACATGTTGATATTTTCTATTATATGTAATATAGAATGTTGTCACATTAGATATAGGTTACTATCATAGAATATATCTGTTATACGTCGTGACATTTTCACCGGCTGTTAGGGTCTGCGGAACGCACCTAATAGATATAATAGAGAGGTGCGTTCGCAGCCCGGGGTCCACCGTGCAGGCGAAGCCCGCTGCTAATAAGATGGCGAAAGTAGCGAACTCTGTTATCCCGCAGAGTCGCAAAAATAAACGCCGTAGCGCGTTGTGGCAGTAAGTGCGAACTCTGTTAATCCCAGAGCCGCTAACGGATGCCACAGCGCTATATGGCGATAGGTGCGAACTCACTTAACTTCAGTGAGCCGCAAAGTAAAACGCTAGGGCGCTGTCTAGCGTCTAAAGCAAACCCTGTTACGTCACAGAGCCGCTGAGAAAAAATACCGTGTCCTGTCAGGCTCTCAGGTACACGGTTAATTGCTAAGCGAGCATAATACGTGGTAATGCGCTAATGTCCTCGCGGGAGTCACCCGCAATCTATGGCGTCTGAACGCCAGACCCTGAATACGGCAATCAAACTCCTCACCGGTTATGCCGGTAATCTAGGGCATCTAGGACACCGACCCTGACCAGCTAGCACACCAAACTCCTCACCGATTAAGTCGGTATTCTAGTGGCTTATTTCAGCCGGGTCCCTAACCACACACACACATGACCACACTGGCGCATAGCATACAACGGTTGATATTAGCGCATGGCGCCCAGCCATGCTACCCTTTTATAGTAACAGCAACAGGACCTTCCAGGAACAAGGGCCAATGAGAAACCTGTTCCAGAAGACTAGTAGTAACAGGGCCTTCCTGGCGAACCAATAGGAGCTGCTGCAGTACCTGAGCATGTGACCCCTGATCTCCAATGAGAGATCTCACTCTGGGCATGCTCAGAAGGGAAAATGCAGTACTTTGTCCCAAAGACGTCTGCTCCAGCATTGGCTATAATAGCAGATCCAGGAAAGGCAGCAACAAGTCACTGCCCAGTAGTGGAGTGGGCAAGACGCGTGGACCGACGCCTCTGCTGAGCAGGCTCCACTGCGGCCGGAGATGAATGGGAGACCGCAGCGGGACGGGTTCGAGACTCCCCTTGTGCAGCAGCGGGAAATCGAACCCTAACATTACCCCCCATTCTCTGGGCCTCGCTGCGCTCAAAGGCAGCGACGAGCCGCGGAGCGTGAACGTGCTCGGCAGGCTCCCAAGATCTATCCTCAGGCCCATAACCCCTCCAATCCACCAAATAAAATTTTTTGCCTCGTACCACCTTGCACCCAACAATGGCGTTCACCTCATGATCGTCGGTAGATGAACCCGACGTCCCAGCAGATGACTCGGAAAACCGGGAAATGGCCACGGGTTTCAAGAGGGATACGTGAAAGGTGTCAGTGATACCAAGGCGAGGCAGAAGGGCTAGGCGGTAAACTACCAGGTTCACCTGCTCAAGAACTTTAAAGGGGCCCAAAAAGCGAGGTGCCAACTTGGTGGACTCTACCCGTAGCCTGATGTTTCGGGCAGAAAGCCACACTAGGTCACCCGGAGCAAACGTAGGAGCGGGGCGCCGATGGGCATCGGCCGAAGACCTCATCCTCTCTTTGGAGGCCTGAATGGCATCCTGAGTGCGGTCCCAAATGTCCCGTGCCTCCACAGCCCAGTCTGCCACCCTGGAATCGGCGGAAGACACGGGCATAGGCACTGGTACCCGCGGATGCTGACCGTAGTTCAGGAGGAATGGGGTCTGTCCGGTGGAGTCAGCCACAGCATTATTTAGAGCAAACTCAGCCCACGGTAGCAAGGATGCCCAGTCATCCTGCCTGGCAGAGACAAAATGTCGCAAGTATGTGACCAAGGTCTGGTTGGCCCTCTCTACCAACCCATTCGTCTCGGGATGGTATGCAGAGGAGAGATTCAACTCAATGCTGAGTAAACGACACAGCTCTCTCCAGAACCGAGACGCAAACTGGGGACCTCGATCACTGACAATTTTGTCTGGCATACCGTGTAGGCGGAAAATATGCCTAATGAATAATGCTGCCAAGGCCCGTGCAGACGGTAACCGTGGTAACGGCACCAAGTGCACCATTTTGGAGAAATGGTCGGTTATCACCCAGATGATGGTGCAGCCCCGAGACTTGGGTAAGCCAACCACAAAATCCATCCCGACCATCTCCCAGGGCCTGTCTGCCACCGGTAAAGGAAAGAGTAACCCAGCTGGCCGTTGTCGAGGGGACTTATTCTTGGCGCAGGAGACGCATGCCTGACCATATGTGGCCACCAGTATGTCCTCGCCAGCAACTCAGATGTCCTCTTTGCCCCAAAATGTCCACCCACCCTGGATGAGTGTGCCCAAGAGAACCTCCGGTCGCAAATTGATGGGCACAAAAGTCTTGCCCGGAGGCACAGACTCAAGCGAAACCGGGGCCACAGTTCTTAGGCTCTCTGTGGGACAATCAGCCGAGGCTCCTCCTCCACCTCCTCAGAGGACACCACGGAGCGAGACAGAGCATCAGCACGAATGTTCTTGTCCCCTGAGAGAAAATGGAGGGTGAAATGGAATCGGGAGAAGAACAGGGACCATCTGGCCTGACGGGAATTTAGCCGCTGGGCGGTCTGTAAATAGACCAAATTTTTGTGGTCAGTGAACACTTGGAAGGGAAAGCGAGCCCCCTCCAGGAGATGTCTCCACTCAGAAAAGGCCAACTTCATGGCTAGCAACTCCCTATCCCCAATGGAATAATTCCTCTCCGCAGGTGTGAAGGTCTTGGAGAAGAAGAAGCAAGGATGTTTACGACCTTGAGCATCCTTTTGAAAAAGGACTGCTCCAGCACCAACGGACGAGGCATCTACCTCCAATATAAAAGGCTTATCAACCTCGGGACGATGTAGGATAGGAGCGCTAGCAAAATGGGACTTGATTGAAGTAAAGGCCTTGGAGACCTCCTCTGACCACAATTTGGGATTGGCTCCTTTCTTGGTGAGGGCTACCAAGGGAGCAACCAAAGTAGAGAAGTGGGGAATGAATTGGCGATAGTAATTAATGAACCCCATAAACCGCTGCACCGCTTTAAGAGAGTGGGGTTCTTGCCAATCCATTACAGCCTGTAGTTTGGCAGGATCCATAGCCAATCCCTGAGTGGAGATGATATAGCCCAGGAATGGCAAAGACTCCTGCTCAAACACACACTTCTCCAACTTCGCATATAAGGAATTTGCCCGCAAGAGGTCGAAGACCCTGCAAACATCTCTCCGTGGGTGTCCATATCTGGAGAAAAGATGAGAATGTCATCCAGATAGACTACCACAGAGGTGGCAAGCATGTCCCGGAAGATGTCATTTACGAAATCTTGGAAGACGGCTGGAGCATTACAGAGCCCGAAGGGCATCACAAGATATTCGTAATGTCCATCTCTGGTATTGAACGCCGTCTTCCATTCGTCCCCCTCACGGATGCGGATCAGGTTATAGGCACCACGAAGATCCAGCTTAGTAAATACCCTTGCTCCCCGGAGCCTATCAAAGAGCTCAGATATTAGGGGCAAAGGATATTTGTTCTTAACGGTAATGGCGTTAAGACCCCTATAGTCTATACACGGTCGTAATTCTCCATTCTTCTTCTGCACAAAGAAAAATCCTGCCCCTGCTGGTGACACTGACTTCCTAATAAACCCTCTGGCCAGATTTTCCTGGATGTATTGTGACATGGCCTCCGTCTCAGGAAGAGAGAGAGGATATACTCTTCCCCGAGAGGGCTCCGTTCCAGGCAAGAGGTCTATAGGACAGTCATAAGGGCGATGAGGCGGCAGAGTCTCCGCTGCCTTTTGGAGAATACGTCTGCATATGACCGATAAACCTTGGGAAGGGAATCAAGATCTATGGGTATCTCCGTTGTGGAAACCTGAACGTCCTCTCTGAGACATTTGTCTCTGCAATGATCACCCCAACCCAGTATTCTCCCAGAGGACCACTCAATATGGGGAGAGTGGTGGCGAAGCCAGGGTAATCCCAACAAAACCTCATCTATTCCCTCAGGAAGAACAAAAAGGGATATATTCTCCTGATGTGAAGGAGACATAGACAGAGGTAGAGTGACAGTCTGGTGGGTGATTTGTGAGGGCAGGATTGCTCCATTCAACACTCTCACCGATATTGGCTCGGCGAGCGTCACCAGCGGTATGGAATGGCGAGAGGCAAAGGAGGAGGACATAAAATTCCCTCTGCCCCAGAGTCCACACAAAGCTTGGCGGGAAGGGTGGATGAACCTAGAGAGATTAACCCTTTAAGGAGCATCTTCGGAGCAAAATCCCTGCGTCTAATGACCCTGCACCCATGGTCACGGAACATGACCGTTTACTTATTCGCTGGAGACATCGGTTGGCATAATGTCCTGGCTGCTGACACACTCTACAGACCACGGATACTCGAGTGGTCCGAGACTTAGATCCCACTCGAGTATTCTCCACGGTCTCTGGGGAGTCAGACGCCCGAACGGGAAATTCCAAAGGTTTGGCAAAGGTGGGTGCCAGCCGAAACCTCTGCCTACACTGGGTCCGCTCTAACCTCCGCTCGTGAAAACGGAGGTCGATGCGGGTAGATATAGAAATGAGTTTCTCCAGTGTGGCAGGAATCTCCCTGATAGCCAAAGCGTCCTTTACATGGTCTGCCAGTCCTCTCCAGAACACTGGAATAAGAACTTTATCTGGCCACTCTAATTCAGAGGCCAAAGTCCGAAATTGGACTGAGAACTGGCTGACCATGGACAAGCCCTGTGACATTGTCAGCAGTTGGAGTGCCGTATCGTGCGTGACCTGAGGTCCTAAAAAGACCTTTTTCAGAGCCTCCAAAAACCGAGGAGCACTCCGCACCACACGATCGTCACGCTCCCACAGCGGTGTTGCCCACTCCAACGCTCTGCCCGAGAGTAGAGACAGTACAAAACCCACTTGTGCCCGATCCATGGGGAAACGTGCAGCCAGAAGCTCGAGCTGTATAGAGCACTGACTCACGAATCCCCGACATTGCTTGCTGTCACCAGCAAACTTGTCAGGAAGCGGGAGGTGGGATAATGTAGGGACAGAGGTAGCAGAGGACAAACTGGCTGCAGCCACGCTAGCAGCCTGAACAGCGACTGCGGTAATATCCACAGCTGAGGTTGTGCACTCAAGAGCCGCCAACCTACCCTCCAGCTGCTGGATGTACTGCCTTAGACGCTGGTCATCCGCCATTTTACTAGCCAGACCCTGGCGCTAATATTATGTTAGGGTCTGCGGAACGCACCTAATAGATATAATAGAGAGGTGCGTTCGCAGCCCGGGTCCACCGTGCAGGCGAAGCCCGCTGCTAATAAGATGGCGAAAGTAGCGAACTCTGTTATCCCGCAGAGTCGCAAAAAAAACGCCGTAGCGCATTGTGGCAGTAAGTGCGAACTCTGTTAATCCCAGAGCCGCTAACGGGATGCCACAGCGCTATATGGCGATAGGTTCGAACTCACTTAACTTCAGTGAGCCGCAAAGTAAAACGCTAGGGCGCTGTCTAGCGTCTAAAGCGAACCCTGTTACGTCACAGAGCCGCTGAGAAAAAATACCGTGTCCTGTCAGGCTCTCAGGTACACGGATAATTGCTAAGCGAGCATAATACGTGGTCATGCGCTAATGTCCTCGCGGGAGTCACCCGCAATCTATGGCGTCTGAACGCCAGACCCTGAATCAAACTCCTCACCGGTTATGCCGGTAATCTAGGGCATCTAGGACACCGACCCTGACCAGCTAGCACACCAAACTCCTCACCGATTAAGTCGGTATTCTAGTGGCTTATTTCAGCCGGGTCCCTAACCACACACACACATGACCACAATGGCGCATAGCATACAATGGTTGATATTAGCGCATGGCGGCCCAGCCATGCTACCCTTTTATAGTAACAGCAACAGGACCTTCCAGGAACAAGGACCAATGAGAAACCTGTTCCAGAAGACTAGTAGTAACAGGGCCTTCCTGGCGGGCCAATAGGAGCTGCTGCAGTACCTGAGCATGTGACCCCTGATCTCCAATGAGAGATCTCACTCTGGGCATGCTCAGAAGGGAAAATGCAGTACTTTGTCCCAAAGACGTCTGCTCCAGCATTGGCTATAATAGCAGATCCAGGAAAGGCAGCAACAAGTCACTGCCCAGTAGTGGAGTGGGCAAGACACCTGGACCGACGCATCTGCTGAGCAGGCTCCACTGCGGCTGGAGATGAATAGGAGACCGCAGCGGGACGGGTTCGAGACTCCCCTTGTGCAGCAGCGGGAAATCAACCCTAACACCGGCCAATCTAAAAGATTCTCCCCAGCTACCATGGATCCAGTAGCCCAGTTAGCTCAACAGTTGCAGAGTTTGTCCATGGAGCTGACGGACGTTAAGTCCAAGGTTTTGTACCCCCGGGAGCAAACCAGATCTGAACCTAAAGTAGCTCTCCCGGACAGGTTCACTGGTGGGCGGGACAAATTTTTTACCTTCCGGGAGGCATGTAAATTATATTTTCGGCTACGGCCTCAGTCTTCGGGGAGTGAAGATCAGAGGGTGGGAATTGTCATCTCGCTCTTACAAGGGGACCCTCAATCCTGGGCGTTCTCTCTTCCTCCGGACTCCCCGGCTCTCCAGTCAGTAGATCGATTTTTTTTTACAGCCCTGGGTCTGGTATATGATGATCCGGATCGGGTCTCCCTTGCTGAAATGAAGTTACGCAAGATACAGCAGGGAGATCGTCCGGCGGAGGAATTTTCTTCTGAGTTCTGTAGATGGGCCACAGATACTCAGTGGAATGACCCAGCTCTTAGGAGCCAGTTTTGTCAAGGATTATCTGACAAATTAAAAGATGTGTTGGCTCAGTATGATTCTCCCCCGTCACTGGAGGCCGCTATGGCCCTTGCTATTCGCATTGATAGACGGCTTCGGGAGAGGTGCGAGGTAACTCCGCCTCCTGTGATGACTCCACCTCCTTCTAAAGTCCCTAATATTGAGGTTCCCCTGGTTTGTTCTGAGGAGCCTATGCAGTTAGGAGGGACATCGTTTCGAGGGAGGGGATCGGCGGTGCGCCGCAAGACAGGAAAGTGTTACTTCTGCGGGAGAAAGGGACATTTTGTTGGAGGGTGTCCATCCCGAACTTTGCTGAGCAAGGAGTCGCCGGAAAACTGTTGATCCCAGGTTGTGTGGTGGACGACAATCTGGGAGTATGTATTTCGTCCCCAAGTCCGTCTCAGTTTCTCGTACCAGCGGAGGTGGTGGTAGGTACGAGAACTGAGAGGATTTCTGTTCTTCTGGATAGTGGGGCCGCGGCTAATCTGGTGAACGCTCGGTTTGCCCAGGTGCAAGGTATGCAACTGAGTGTATTGGCCAAACCTATCCCTATATTCTCTATTGACGCCAGGCCTCTCGGTCAAGGTAGCTTTGTGCAAGCCGTGCATAACATAGACCTTCGAGTGGGGCAATACATAAAGAACTATTGTCTTGTTATGTGTTGGAGGGCCTTCCCACTCCTATTGTGTTGGGACTTCCTTGGTTAACTAAACATAACCCAGTTATTAATTGGCAATCCAGGGAGATAAGCCAGTGGGGTGAATTTTGCAATAGTAACTGCATGAACACGGTCATCGGTGCGGTCGTGCCTAGAACCTTACCTCCTTTTCTGGAGGACTTTGAGGATGTGTTTTCAGAGGAAGGGTGTCAAGAATTACCTCCTCATCGTGCATATGACTGTGCTATAAAATTGCTTCCTGATGCTAAGTTACCAAAATCTAGGTTATATAACCTTTCTGGTCCTGAGAGGCAAGCTATGAAGGATTATATTTCGGAAAGTCTGGCCAAGGGGCATATTAGACCTTCATCTTCTCCAGTGGCCGCGGGGTTCTTCTTTGTGAAGAAAAAAGATGGAGGCCTACGCCCTTGCCTGGATTTCTGTGAGCTTAATCGGATTACGGTCCGAGATCCGTATCCGCTCCCACTTATTCCTGATCTCTTCAATCAGATTGTGGGCGCCAAATGGTTCTCTAAGTTGGATCTCAGGGGGGCGTATAATCTGATTAGGATAAAGGAGGGGGATGAGTGGAAGACGGCGTTTAACACTCCGGAGGGACATTATGAGAACCTTGTCATGCCTTTCGGTCTGACTACTCGGTGTTTCAACATTTTGTTAATGACATCTTTCGCCACCTAGTGGGACAGTTTGTTGTCATTTATCTAGATGACATCTTAATTTACTCGCCGGATCTTGTGTCTCATCAGGAGCATGTGAGACAAGTGTTGCAGATCTTGCGAGACAATAAACTGTACGCCAAATGGGAGAAGTGTGTATTCGCCGTACAAGAACTTCAGTTTTTAGGATTCCTGGTGTCAGCTTCCGGTTTCCGTATGGACCCTGGGAAAGTGAAGGCTGTGCTTGAATGGGATCGGCCAGAGGATCTTAAAGCACTGCAGCGTTTCCTGGGGTTTGCTAACTACTACCGGAAATTTATTCGTAATTTCTCATCCGTTGTCAAACCTCTCACTGACATGACAAAAAAAGGGACGGATTTTTCTAGGTGGTCTGACAAAGCTTGTCAAGCATTTTCCTCCTTGAAAAAATGTTTTGCTTCAGCACCCATACTCATCCAACCTGATGCATCACAACCGTTCATTGTGGAGGTAGACGCATCTGACGTAGGAGTGGGTGCGGTATTATCTCAAGGTCCGTCCCCTGGTAAATGGCATCCGTGCGCTTTCTTCTCTAAAAAATTGTTGTCCGCCGAGAGGAATTATGATGTCGGCAATAGGGAACTCTTGGCCATTAAGTTGGCTTTTGAAGAGTGGCGTCACTTTTTGGGGGGGGCAGTCCACCCGGTCACCGTCATTACTGATCACAAGAACTTGCTGTATTTAGAGTCTGCAAAACGTCTGAATTCCAGACAAGCTAGATGGTCGTTGTTTTTTACCAGGTTTAATTTTGTCGTCACATATCGTCCTGGGTCAAAAAATGTAAAGGCTGATGCCTTATCTCGTAGTTTCCCGGGGGCCGGGAAGACGGATGACCCGGTTCCTATTCTTCAGGAGGGAGTTGTGGTGTCGGCTGTATGCTCTGAGCTTGAGGAGGAGGTATTGGAGGCTCAGGGGGACGCCCCTGTAGGACCTCCAGGGAAACTGTTTGTTCCAGATCAGTTAAGACAAAAGGTTATCGAGGCACATCATAATTCTGCTTTGGCAGGACACCCAGGGAGTAAAGCAACTGTAGATCTCGTTTCTCGCCGGTTTTGGTGGCCTAACTTAAATAAAGAGGTGGTAACTTTTGTCGCGTCCTGTGGGGTATGTGCGCGCTCTAAGACCCCACATACCCGTCCGTCTGGGGCCCTTTTACCGTTGAAAATCCCGGAGCGTCCATGGACCCATCTGTCTATGGACTTCATTACGGACCTCCCTCCGTCTTCAGGTAAAACTGTCATACTAGTTGTAGTTGACAGGTTCAGCAAAATGGCACATTTTATTGCTCTTCCTGCTCTTCCTAATGCTAAAACTCTGGCGCAGGTGTTCATTGGGGAGATTGTGAGACTTCACGGGTTGCCTTCCGATGTGGTGTCGGATCGGGGTTCTCAGTTTGTGTCCAAATTCTGGAAGGCATTTTGTTCTCGTCGGGGGATGCAGTTGTCATTTTCTTCGGCTTTTCATCCGCAGACCAATGGTCAGACAGAGCGTCTGAATCAGAGCTTAGAGACATATCTCTGGTGTTTTGTCTCAGAGAACCAAGAGGACTGGTCTTCTTTCTTGCCTCTGGCAGAGTTCGCTCTTAACAATAGGCGGAGCGAGTCCACTGGTAAGTCCCCGTTTTTTGGGGCATATGGTTTTCACCCCCAGTTTTGTACTTTCAATGGGGGGGGCTCTTCTGGGGTTCCTGAGGAGGAACGATTTTTGTCGTCACTTGCTTCAGTGTGGAGAGGAGTGCTTAATAATCTGAGCACTATGGGGAACCGATACAAACGTATGGCTGATAGGAGGAGAGTGTCTGGTCCGGACCTAAGTGTGAACGATCTGGTATGGTTGTCTACCAAGAATATAAAACTTAAGGTTCCCTCCTGGAAACTCGGTCCCAGATTCATCGGGCCATACAGGATCAGTTCAATAATTAATCCGGTGGCTTTCCGTCTTGACCTCCCTCCTACGTTTAAAATCCACAATGTGTTCCACAAATCGTTGCTTAAGAGGTACGTGGCACCAGTTATACCGTCACCTCTACCTCCTCCTCCAGTGGTGGTCAATGGTAATTTGGAGTTTCAGGTATCGAAGATCATTGACTCACGTCGGAATCGCCGGTCCCTTCAGTACCTTGTTCATTGGAGGGGGTATGGTCCTGAGGAGAGGATGTGGGTTTCTGCGTCGGATATTAACGCAGACCGATTGGTTCGGGCCTTCCACACTACTCACCCAGATAGACCAGGCCCTGAGGGTCCAGAGGCCCCTCGTAGAAGGGGGGGTACTGTCACGGGTGTGTCGCGGTGGAGATCGTCGAGATTGCACACCCTGACTTCGCACAGCTGAGTTTCTGGTGCTGGGTGTTTTTCGGCACTGAGGGAGTTAATTCTTTCTCTCTCGGTGCTGGACTGACCAGCCTCGCCCAGCTGCGTTTGATGTTTTGTTAATTAGCTTCCTGCTGGTCTGCTGGGGAAGTTGCCGGTGAAAGCATTCATTCAGACCAGCAGAGCGGATAGTTTCTGAGAAGACTTAAGCTAAGAGTGCCTGTTGTGGTTTTTCCTCTCCTCGCTTATTGTTTATCTCCTTTACCTTTTGTGTTCCTCTGTAGTGGAAGTTTTGTATGCAAGACAGTGTTTTCTTTACCCCTTGTCTGTTTCGTTTGTCTAAGACTGTGTGTAAGCTGTGACCTGCCCATTCCCTGTGGTGGTAATCAGGGTCCTTCTCAGGACTAGATTACAGTGGTCAGGGATCTACAGGAGACAGGGTTACGCTGGTGGCCTGGACCTCTGTACCATTAACAGTACCTCCAGGTAGAGGGACTAGTCAGGACCCCAGTTCAGGGTCAGCTTAGACCCCGGTCCACCTCTATCCAGAGACAGCGTGACACGTACACAGTATAGACCCACAATTCATAGGATATTATGTCAGGTAAGACATTGCTGGCAGATACTATGTATACATGTTGATATTTTCTATTATATGTAATATAGAATGTTGTCACATTAGATATAGGTTACTATCATAAAATATATCTGTTATACGTCGTGACACACATAGCGTCACACCAGCAATCCCGACAACGATCAGGATCGCTGGTGTGTCGCTACATGATCGCTGCTGAGCTGCCAAACAGGCAGCTCAGGCAGCAATCAGGACAGCGACACTGCGGGTAACAAGCGACGCACGTCGCCTAGTTACCCGCAGTGTACGTTGGATACCAGCACTGCGCGGTGCCTGGAAACCCGACGTGTACCTTGGTTACTAGCTACCCTACAGCATAGCGCTGGTATCCAAGGTACATGTCGGGTTTCCAGGCACAGCCCCGCGCCTGGAAACCCGATGTTTACCTTGGTTACCAGGAGATCGCTGGTCTCCTGCCTGTCACACGCAAAAAAAATCAAAAAAATCAAAAAAATGTCCTGACATTTCTGACACAACCAGCGATTCACAGCAGGGGCCTGATCGTTGGTACGTGTCAGACATAGCGAGATTGCTGCTGAGATCGCTGTTTAGCAGCGATCTCGGTAGCGATCTCGCTATGTGAGACGGGGCCCTTACAGTATAACAGTTTCAAAACACAAGTCATAAGTAACAACGTTAACAATACAATAATTAAAGCAAGATAAGATGACCCTGCTCGTGAGAGCTTACAATCTACAATGAGGTGGGGGAGATACAAAGTACAGGTGTTTATATACAATGGTGCATTTACAATGATGGCCCAGCCATCTTGAGGGAGTGAGGGATGGATGGAGATAGTGAATGGGCTACACACGCACACTTACACCTAGAATGACTTTGATTAGTGAACATGACAGGCCGCTCTGAACAAATGTCTTTTGAGGGAGCGCCTGAAACCATGCAAATTGTGGATAGTCCTAATTTCTTGGGGTAGAGCATTCCAGAGGATTGGCGCAGCAAGGGAGAAGTCTTGGAGTCGGGAGTGGGAGGTACGGATTAGTGCAGAGGTTAGTCGAAAGTCGTTTGCAGAGCACAGCAGTCAGTTAGGCCGAAAGATGGAAATGTAGGGGAGTGCTGCACTGTGGAGAGCTTTGTGGGTGAGAACCAGTACTTTGAATTGGATCCTATAATGAATGGACAGCCAATGTAAGGACTGGCGAAGAGCGGACGAGTCCAAGTACCGATTAGCCAGATGGATGACCCTGGCTGCTGCATTAAGGATGGACTGGAGAGGGGAAGTCGAGTAAGGGGGAAGCCAATTAATAAAGCATTGCAGTAGTCCAGGCGGGAGTGGATCAATGCTACAGTGAGGGTTTTTGTTGTTTGCATGGTGAGAAGAGGGCAGATTCTAGAGATGTTCTTTAGGTGTAGGCGGCAAGAGCGGGCAAGAGATTGTATATGGGAGGTGAAGGAGAGATTGGTGTCAAACATAACACCCAGACAGCGAGCCTGCTGACGGGTGTTATTATGGTGCCGCCCACGGAGAGGGAAATGTCAAATTTAGGGAGGTTAGTAGACGGCGGGAGCAGAAGAAGTTCAGTTTTGGAGAGGTTGAGTTTCAGATAGAGAGCGGACATGATGTTGGAGACTGCGGACAGACAGTCGGTGGATTTCTGTATTACAGCGGGGGTAAGGTCGGGGGATGACGTGTATAGTTGTGTGTCATCAGCATAAAGATTGTACTGAAAGCCAAATCTGCTGATGGTCTGTCCAATTGGGGCCGTGTAGAGAGAGAAGAGAAGGGGGCCAAGGACTGAGCCCTGGGGTACACCGACAGCGAGAGGAAGAGGAGTTGACGTGGAGCCAGAGAACAAAACACTGAAGGAGCGGTCAGAAAGATAGGAAGAGAACCAGGAGAGAGCAGTGTCCTTAATGCCTAGTGACTGGAGCCTAGACAGTAGGAGATGGTGGTCAACCGTGTCAAAAGCTGCAGAAAGGTCGAGAAAAATGAGCAGAGAGTGGTCACTGTTACGTTTTACTGTCAGAAGGTCATTGGTCACTTTGATGAGTGAAGTTTCAGTTGAATATAGGGGTCGGAAGCCGGACTGTGAAGGGTCTAGATGGGAGTGAGTGGAGAGGTAGGCGGGAGTAGACTAGGCGCTCCAAAAGTTTAGAGATGAAGGGGAGATTGGAGACCGGTCTGTAGTTGTTTGTGCAGGAAGGGTCGAGAGCAGGTTTCTTTAGTAATGAAGTAACAATGGAGTGTTTGAAGGAGGATGGGAAAATGCCAGAGGAGAGTGAGAGATTAAAGACTGTAGTTATGTGAGTTGTGACAACTGGAGAGAGAGAGACTGGAGGAGATGTGAGGGAATGGGGTCGGTAGTGCATGTAGTCAGACGAGAGGAAGAGAGGAGTCTGGAGACTTCTTCTTCTGTGATGGGATCAAATGTGGAAAGTGAGCCACGGAAATGCAGGGAGGGATGGCAGTCACAGCACTTGGTGGTTCAGAGCAGATTTCCTGACGGATAGTATCTATTTTTTCTCAAAAGTGGGAGGCCAGGTCATCAGCACAAATGTCTGTGATGGGGGCTTGTGCTTTTGGCCTGAGGAGGGAGTGAAAAGTGTCAAAAAGTTTCTTGGGGTTGTTGGCTAGTGAGGAGATCAGGGTGGTGAAGTAGGTCTGTTTGGCGAGGTGAAGGGCAGCGTTATAAGTTCTTAACATAAATCTAAAGTGGATGAAGTCTTCTGGTGTGCGGGTTTTTCTCCAAAGGCGTTCAGCACTCCTAGAGCATTGCTGAAGAAGTTGAGAAGTATTATAGTACTTATAATCTTGTACATAGGGGTAGTATTATAGTAGTTATATTCTTGTACATACGAGAAGTATTATAGTACTTATAATCTTGTACATAGGGGTAGTATTATAGTCATTATATTCGTGTACATACGAGAAGTATAGTAGTTATATTCTTGTACATAGGGGCATAATTATAGTAGTTATATTATTGTACATGGGGTCAGTATTATAGTAGTTATATTCTTGCACATAGAGAGCAGTATTATAGTAGTTATACTCTTATACAGAGGGGCAGTATTAGGCTATGTGCACACGTTCAGGAGTTTTCGCATTTTTTTAGCGTTTTTGCGGCGGTTTTCCGCCGCAAAAACGCTAAAAAAAAAAAAAAAACGCATGCATTAACCCCTTCATGACCCAGCCTATTTTGACCTTAAAGACCTGGCCAGTTTTTGCAATTCGGACCAGTGTCCCTTTATGAGGTAATAACTCAGGAACGCTTCAACGGATCCTAGCGATTCTGAGACTGTTTTTTCGTGACATATTGGGCTTCATGTTAGTGGTAAATTTAGGTCAATAATTTTTGCGTTTATTTGTGAAAAAAATGAAAATTTGGCGAAAATTTTGAAAATTTTGCAATTTTCAAATTTTGAATGTTTATTCTGTTAAACCAGAGAATTATGTGATACAAAGTAGTTAATAAATAACATTTTCCACATGTCTACTTTACATCAGCACAATTTTGGAGAAAAAAATTTTTTTTTGTTAGGAAGTTATAAGGGTTAAAAGTTGACCAGCGATTTCTCACTTTTACAACAAAATTTACAAAACCATTTTTTTTTACGGACCACCTCACATTTGAAGTCACTTTGAGGGGTCTATATGGCAGAAAATACCCAAAAGTGACACCATTATAAAAACTGCACCCCTCAAGCTACTCAAAACTACATTCAAGAAGATTATTAACCCTTCAGGTGCTTCACCAGAACTAAAGCAACGTGAAAGGAAAATATGGACATTTTAATTTTTCCAACAAAAATTTTCTTTTAGCATCAATTTTTTCATTTTTACATGGGCAACAGGATAAAATGGATCCTAACATTTGTTGGGCAATTTCTCCTGAGTACACAGATACCTCATATGTGGTCATAAACCACTGTTTGGGCGCACGGCAAGGCTCAGAAGGGAAGGAGCGCCATTTGACTTTTTGAATGGAAAATATGCTGGAATATTTAGCGGTTGCCATGTCGCATTTGGAGAGTCCCTGTGTACCTAAACATTGGAGCTCCCAAACAAGTGACCCCATTTTGGAAACTAGACCCCCCAAGGAACTTATCTAGATGCATAGTGAGCACTTTGAACCCCCAGGTGCTTCACAAATTGATCCGAAAAAATAAGAAAGTACTTTTTTTTCACAAAAATTTTCTTTTAGCCTCAGTTTTTTTAATTTTCACATGGGAAACAGAATAAAATGGATCCTAAAATTTGTTGGGCAATTTCTCCTGAGTACACAGATACCTCATATGTGGTCATAAACCACTGTTTGTGCGCACGACAGGGCCCAGAAGGGAAGGAGCGCCATTTGACTTTTTGAATGGAAAATTAGCTCCAATCGTTAGCGGACACCATGACGCATTTGGAGAGCCCCTGTGTGCCTAAACAGTGAAAAAACCCCACATGTGACACCATTTTGAAAACTAGACCCCTTATGGAACTTATCAAGATGTGTTGTGAGCACTCTGAACCCCCAAGTGCTTCACAGATGTTTATAACGCAGAGCAGTGAAAATAAAAAAATATTTTTTTTCCTCAAAAATGATTTTTTAGCCCGCTATTTTTTATTTTCACAAGGGTAACAGGAGAAATTGGACCACAAAAGTTGTTGTGCAATTTGTCCTGAGTACGCTGATATCCCATATGTAGGGGGAACCATTGTTTTGGCGCATGGGAGAGCTCAGAAGGGAAGGAGCACCATTTTGAAATGCCGACTTTGATGGAATGGTCTGCGGGCGTCATGTTACGTTTGCAGAGTCCCTGATGTGTCTAAACAGTAGAAACTCCCCACAAGTGACCCCATTTGGAAACTAGACCCCGCAAGGAACTTATCTAGATGTGTGGTGAGCACTTTGAACCCCCAAGGGCTACACAAAGTTTATAACGCCCGGGCATGAAAATAAAGAAATCATATTTTTTCCACAAACATGATCTTTTAGTCCCCAATTTTTTTATTTTCCCAAGGGTAACAGGAGAAATTAGACCCCAAAAGCTGTTGTCCAATTTGTCCTGAGTACGCTGATATCCCATATGTGGGAGAAAACTACTGTATGGGCACACGTCGGGGCTCGGAAGGGAAGTAGTGACGTTTTGAAATGCCGACTTGATGCGGGCGTCATGTTACGTTTGCAGAGCCCCTGATGTGCCTAAACTGTGGAAATCCCCCCAAATGACCCCATTTTGGAAACTAGACCACCCAAGGAACTTATCTAGCTGTGTAGTGAGCACTTTGAACCCCCAAGTGCTTCACAAGTTTATAACCCAGAGCCATGAAAATAAAAAATCGCTTTTTTTCCTCAAAAAAAGTGGAAACCCTTCAATTTTAACTCCAACCCTAACCCCAACACACCACTAACCCTAACCATAACCCTAACCCCAACACACCCCTAACCCTAATCCCAACCCTAACCATAACCCTAACCACAAGCCTAACCCTAATCCCAACCCTAACCCCAAAACACCCTAACACTAATCCTAACTCTAACCCTAACCACAAACCTAACCCTAATCCCAACCCTAACCCTAATTCCAACCCTAACCCAAATTCCAACCGTAACCCTAATTCTAACCCTAACCCTAATTCTAACTGTAACCCTAATTCTAACCCTAACCCAAATGCTAAGGCTAGGTTCACATTACGTTTTACCAGCCCGTTCAACACATAGCGTTGACGGGCTGGTAACGGTATAGCATAACGCGATCGCATTATGCTATACCCACTAGTGCAGATGAATCAGCAGATGATTCATCTGCGCTAGCGGTGACAGAGCCCAGATGCTGCAGCCCGCGTCCGAGGCTCAGTCACTGAATGACGGCACGTCGCGAATGCATGCCGCTTTATGGCATGCGTCGCAATGCGCCCGCAAATGGGGGTGAATGGCAGCGTTAACAGACTGCGTTACACCGCGTTATACCGCGTGTAAGGCAATCCATCTAACGGACTGCCATAATGCAATATGAACCCTAACCCTAGTCCTAACCCTAATCCTAACCCTAACCCTAGTCCTAACCCTAACTGTAATTCTAACCCTAATGGAAAAATAAAAATAAAAATATTTTTATTTTATTATTGTTCCCTACCTATGGGGGTGATGAAGGGGGGGTTATTTACTATTTTTTTATTTTGATCACTGTGATAGGGTATATCACAGTGATCAAAATGTACTTTCATTCATTTATTGAATCTGCCAGCCGGCAGGTTCGACGGGCGCACTGCGCATGCTTCACAGAAGTTTATAAAGCAGAGCCATGAAAACAAAAAATCTTTTTTTTCTCAAAAAATCATTTTTTTAGCCCCCTATTTTTTATTTTCACAATGGTTACAGGAGAAATTGGACCTCAAAAGTTGTGTGTATTCTAGTACACTGGTACCCCATATGTGGGGGGGAACCACTGTTCGGGCACACGTTTGGGCTCAGAAGGGAAGTAATGATGTTTTGAAATGCCGACTTTGATGGAATGGTCTGCGGGCGTCATGTTACGTTTGCAGAGTCCCTGATGTGTCTAAACAGTAGAAACTCCCCACAAGTGACCCCATTTGGAAACTAGACCCCGCAAGGAACTTATCTAGATGTGTGGTGAGCACTTTGAACCCCCAAGGGCTACACAGAAGTTCATAACGCCCGGGCATGAAAATAAAAAAATCATATTTTTTCCACAAACATGATCTTTTAGTCCCCAATTTTTTTATTTTCCCAAGGGTAACAGGAGAAATTAGACCCCAAAAGCTGTTGTCCAATTTGTCCTGAGTACGCTGATATCCCATATGTGGGAGAAAACTACTGTATGGGCACACGTCGGGGCTCGGAACGGAAGTAGTGACGTTTTGAAATGCCGACTTGATGCGGGCGTCATGTTACGTTGCAGAGCCCCTGATGTGCCTAAACTGTGGAAACCCCCCAAATGACTCCATTTTGGAAACTAGACCACCCAAGGAACTTATCTAGCTGTGTAGTGAGCACTTTGAACCCCCAAGTGCTTCACAAGTTTATAACCCAGAGCCATGAAAATAAAAAAATCGTTTTTTTTCCTCAAAAAATGATTTTTTTTAGCCCACAATTTTTTATTTTCACAAGAGTAACAGGAGAAATTGGACGCAAAAGTTGTTGTCCTGTTTGTCCTGAGTACGCTGGTACCCCATATGTGGGGAGGAACCACTGTTTGTGCACACGTCGGGGCTCGGAAGGGAAGTAGTGACGTTTTGTAATGCCAACTTGATGGAATGGTCTGCGGGCGTCATGTTACGTTTGCAGAGCCCATCATGTGCCTAAACAGTAGAAACCCCCCAAGTGACCCAATTTTGGAAACTAGATCCCCAAGGAACTCCTCTACAGTAGATGTGTGGTGAGCACTTTGAATCTCCAAGTTCTTCACAGAAGTTTATAATGCAGAGCCGTGAAAATAAAAAATAATTTTTTTTCTACAAACATGAACTTTTAGTCCCCAATTTTTTTCCCAAGGGTAACAGAAGAAATTAGACCTCCAAAGTTGTTGTGAAATTTTTTCTGAGTACGCTGATACCCCATATGTGAGGGTAAACTACTGTTTGGGCACACGTCGGAGCTCGGAATAAAGGGAGCACTGTTTGACTTTTTGAACGCAAAATTTTCAGGAATCAATGGTGGCGCCATGTCGCGTTTGGAGACCCCTGATGTGCCTAAATAGTGGAAACCCTTCAATTCTAACTCCAACCCTAACCCCAACCACACCCTAACCACAACCCTAACCCCTACACACCCCTAACCCTAACCATAACCCTAACCCCAACACACCCCTAACCCTAATCCCAACCCTAACCATAACCCTAACCACAAGCCTAACCCTAATCCCAACCCTAACCCCAAAACACCCCTAACACTAATCCTAACTCTAACCCTAACCACAAACCTAACCCTAATCCCAACCCTAACCCTAATTCAAACCCTAACCCAAATTCCAACCTTAATTCTAACCCTAACCCTAATTCTAACTGTAACCCTAATTCTAACCCTAACCCTAATTCTAACCCAAATGCTAAGGCTAGGTTCACATTACGTTTTACCAGCCCGTTCAACACATAGCGTTGACGGGCTGGTAACGGTATAGCATAACGCGATCGCGTTATGCTATACCCACTAGCGCAGATGAATCAGCAGATGATTCATCTGCGCTAGCGGTGACGGAGCCCAGACGCTGCAGCCCGCGTCCGAGGCTCCGTCACTGAATGACGGCACGTCGCGAATGCATGCCGCTTTATGGCATGCGTCGCAATGCGCCCCGCAAATGGGGGTGAATGGCAGCGTTAACAGACTGCGTTACACCGCGTTATACCGCGGTGTAAGGCAATCCGTCTAACGGACTGCCATAACGCAATATGAACCCTAACCCTAGTCCTAACCCTAATCCTAACCCTAACCCTAGTCCTAACCCTAACTGTAATTCTAACCCTAATGGAAAAATAAAAATAAAAATATTTTTATTTTATTATTGTTCCCTACCTATGGGGGTGATGAAGGGGGGGTTATTTACTATTTTTTTTATTTTGATCACTGTGATAGGGTATATCACAGTGATCAAAATGTACTTTCATTCATTTATTGAATCTGCCAGCCGGCAGATTCGACGGGCGCACTGCGCATGCGCCCGCCATTTTGGAAGATGGCGGCGCCCATGGACCGGGCAGGAGAGACGCTGGGAGGAAGACGGCGACTCCGCCGGTAACTGGGGGGGGGGATCGGAAACCTGGGGGGGTATCGGAGACCTGGGGGAGGGATCTGAGGCCTGGGGGGACCGAAAAAAAGAGGAGGGGAGCATTTAGTGATTGCGGTGACTGGTCACCGCCATCTATCGGTGGCGGCGGCCGATCGCCGCCGTGACTCGGTGTGGGGGGGGGTCGGATCTTTGTCTCCAGCCATGGCAGATGCTATTGCAGCATTGGCCATGGCTGGATTGTAATATTTCACCAAATTTCATTGGTGAAATATTACAAATCGCTCTGATTGGCTGTTTCAATTTTAACAGCTAATCAGAGCGATCGTAGCCATGTGGGGGTTAAGCCAACCCCCCTGTGGTGAAGCACAAAGGGTCTTGTGCCTGCTGGTCGGGTGACCTTTCAGTGACCCCAGTCACCCGGCCCGCAGGAACGCGATCCTTTAATGACGCCACATAGGCGTCACAGGTCGGATTGGCACCGACTTTCATGACGCCTACGAGGCGTCACAGGTCGGGAAGGGGTTAAGCATCCTATTATTAGGCTAAGTTCACACGTTGCGGAATTGCCGCGGAAATTTCCGCGGCAATCCCGCACTTCTCCCGCAGGAAATACGCACGTTTTTTTATGCTGATTCCCGCCAGAATAATAGCGTTTTGCAAGCGTAATTAGCTTGCAGAATGCTAGCGTTTTCCTAGCGATCTGTAGCATCGCTTGGAAAACTGATTGACAGGTTGGTCACACGAGTCAAACATAGTGTTTGACAAGTGTGACCAACTTTTTACTATTGATGCCGCCTATGTCGCATCAATAGTAAAAAGATCTAATGTAAAAATAATAAAAAAAATAATAAATAATGATATTCTCACCTTCCGGCGGCCCCCGCAGCCTTCCCGCCTCTCAGCGACGCTCCCGGCAACTCTGATCCCAGGAGTGCTTTGCAACAAATCACACCGATGACGTAGCATCTCGCGAGACCGCTACGCCATCTGGGTGATTCTCGCAAAGGACTCTTGGGACCGGAAGTTGCCGGGAGCGTCGCTGAAGGCGGGAAGGCTGCGGGGGCCGCGGGAAGGCTGCGGGGGCCGCCGGAAGGTGAGAATATCATTATTTTTTATTTTAATTATTGTTTTACCAGGGATATGGTACCCAGGGCCTGGAGGAGAGTCTCCTCTGCTCCAGACCCTGGGTACCATCCGCACATGAACCGCTTACATTGCGCATAGTGGGCATAGCCACATGCGGAAAGTAAGCGGTTCAATGCATTCCTATGGCGGCGGAATCACCGCGATTACGCTAAATTAATGAACATGTTGCTATTTTTTCCGCAAAGCGTTTTTTTCGCGGAAAAAAACGCAACATGTGGCCAAAACATGCGGAATCAATTAACATGTATAGGATGCTTAATGCTTGCGTTTTTATCGCGTTTTTACCGCGGAAAACCGCGGAAAAACCGCGAAAAAAACGCAATTATTCCTGATCGTGTGCACTTAGCCTTAGAATGCATTCCGCAATTTTTGTACACATGCTGCGTTCTTTTTCCGGAATTGCGGCGATTCTGCCGCCATAGGAATGCATTTGTGTCGCTCGCAGGGCTATGGGGGGTGCTCGGACCCGAGCCCGTTGATTCCTATGGGGGATGTCACGGTGACCACGGCTCTGCCCGTGGCAATAGGTGCTCACCTTCCAAAAAGGGGAATATTTACAGGGGAAAATGTCAATAGATCGTGATGCCACCTGTGGTGTCTAGTGAGGATCACCAGCGCTGCAGCAGTCCACTGAGGCCGGTGTTATGGCAGCTAGGGTGGTATAGCTCCCCACAGGTGGAGTGGGCCGTCAGGGCAGCGTAAGTGTAGGGATGCAGGACGGAGGGAATCCGGCAGGGTAGGAATAAGAAGGTGGACACACACACGTCACTTTGGTCCCTTTACTGGAGATGGTGCAGGTACATCCCGGAGCACTGTAGGGTGAAGGGTGCACATCCAGATTCTCCCACTGAGCAGGTATAAGGCCTCCTGTTCCTTGCCTTTTTGTAATGAGTTTCTGGCCTGCCTGTAGCTGGGCCTAACATAGTCTCTGTCCTGCACCGGCTGACCTTGTGGTAGGACCTTCTCCTGGAGTACACTTTCCTTGCTTATCGTATCTCTGTGCCTCCTGGCCCTGTTACGTATCAGCTCTGTGGGACTCCTGGAACCTTAGTCCTCAGAATTCTGGTTGTCTCCTACTTGTCGTGGAGATCCCTGTAGGCTCGGACCCAGCGTCCGGTTTGTATTTGCTGGGGTGAGCTGGTAAGGCTCCTCTGCCCCTTTTGCAACTCTCTTCTTGCCTTCGGCCTACTCTGGCCCTCACTAGGCTATACACACTGGCAGTTAGCTGGCTGCCTCTTCTGCCGCTCTCCAAAGCGTCGGCACGCTCTTAGCTCTCTAGCCTGATATGCTAGACTCAGCTTCACTTCACTCTGCTCTGCAGACAGACTGCCTGACTTCAGACTCTCTGACTTCCTGCCTTCACCCCCTTTTATATCCCAATCAGGGCTCCCTCTGGTGGGCTGAGGTAGGGTGAAGGTGTGTGAATGTAGTGAGACCTCTAGTGGACGAATCCTTCGTGCACCCTTCTAGGATATGTGAAACCGAGTGCAGCTGGGCTCCACACATTGAACCGCTTACTTTCCGCATGTGGCTACGCCCACCATGCGCAAAGTGAGCTGTTCATGTGCGAATGGTACCCAGGGTCTGGAGGACAGGAGACTCTCCTCCAGGCCCTGGGTACCATATCCCTGGTAAAACAATAATTAAAATAAAAAATAGTGCTATTCTCACCTTCCAGCGGCCCCCGCAGCTTTCCCGCCTCTCAGCGACGCTCCCAGCAACCCCCGTTCCCAGGGATGCCTTGCGAATCACCCAAGATGACGTAGCGGTCTCGCGTGATGCTACGTCATCTGGGGTCATTGTCGCCAGGCATCACTGGGAACGGGAGTTGCCGGGAGCATAGTGAGGACCAGGAAGGCTGCGGTGGCCGCCGGAAGGTGTGAATAGCACGATTTGTTTTCTTTTTTATGTTTAACATTAGATCTTTTTACTATTGATGCGACATAGGCAGTATCAATATTAAAAAGTTGGTCACACTTGTCAAACACTATGTTTGACTAGTGTGACCAACCTGTCAATCAGTTTTCCAAGCGATGCTACAGATCGCTTGGAAAAAGCTAGCATTCTGCAAGCTAATTACGCTTGCAAAACGCTAGCTTTTAGCGGGAATACGCATACCTATAAAATGCGTTTTTCCCGCGGCAGGGAGGTGCGGGATTGCCTCGGAAATTTCTGCGGCAATTCTCATACGTGTGCACATAGCCTTATAATAGTTATATTCTTGTACATAGGAGCAGTATTATAGTAGTAATATTCTTGTACATAGGGGCAGTATTATAGTAGTTATATTCTTGTATATAGGAGCAGTATTATAGTAGTTATATTCTTGTACATAGGGGCAGTATTATAGTAGTTATATTCTTGTATATAGGGGCAGTATTATAATAGTTATATTCTTGTACATAGGGGCAGTATTATAGTAGTTATATTCTTGTACATAGGGGCAGTATTATAGTAGTTATATTCTTGTACATAGGAGCAGTTTTATAGTAGTTATATTCTTGTACATAGGAGCAGTATTATAGTAGTTATATTCTTGTACATTGGGGCAGTATTATAGTAGTTATACTCTTGAACATAGGGGGCAGTATTATTTATATTCTTGTACATAGGGGGCAGTATTATAGTAGTTATATTCTTGTACATAGTTGGCAGTACTATATTAGTTATATTCTACTCCATAGGGGACGGAAGTGTAATATATTAAGTATGTTAATGAATAATATACAGCACACAATAAAAAAAATTATTGTGACTCAGAAGTATGTGGAGATAATTTCTTTGCAGCACTGCTACCACAATGAAGATGGCTTTACGGTTGCTAAAAAGCAATATAGTCAATTGGACACTTAAAAAATAAATTTTACATGTATGAAATGTTCCATTGTTATTTATCTTTAGAGCCCCTGTGTCTGGATCAGTAGCTGTAGCACAACACAGACAGATGAGATTGGTCCAGCAGCATGACACACATGGGATAATGGATGCTAGATGGCAATAGGAGCAGCACAATTCTTGTACATAGGGGCACTGATGAAGTAGAGCTGAAACATCAGTGACAAACTTAGCAGAGTTGTAACCCAGGAGGAAGTAGCATAGACTCAACAGTGTATTAGAGCTCAGTTTGCAGCAGAATCCAGCTGCAGAACTGAGTTTGTCAGAGAGTCCAATGCAAAACTGGCATAGTTGAATAGGATCATTAACTTACCGGCAGAGATGTCTTTGTCAGAGAATCATACTAAATAATAAAGAGTACTATAGGCAGTACAGGACATGTGGGTAACATATAAAGCAATCTGTAACACTGGTATGTTTGTACCTTGTTTACCAGGCGTTACTCTGCATGTCTCTGCTTTAACCCTTTGCTCCTTTCCCCCTAACGAGCTGGGATACTGTTGCCTATTACCTGTATGGATGCTGCTCAGTTCCCGGCTCTGCTGCGTAGCCGTACATGTGTTGTGATGTCTCTGCTCTGCTGCATGACCATCTGCATGTGCGGTCCCTGGCTGCCGCTGTGGAAGCCATCCGCGGGTTGTGAGGTCCTCTGCAGCTGGTGCATGACTTCCCACATGTGTCCGGGCTCGCAGCCGCTGCCAGGTGCCTTAAGCCGCAGTTCTTGTGCCGACTGTGCTGTAATGGTTTCTGTCTGTGCTTAGGGTGCGCGCGGCCACACCTTCCCTGATTTTATTAGTGCAGTGTGTGTGCTTTATTGCTGTCCCCAGCCCATTGCTGAGGACAAGCTCCTATATAAAGTTCCTCTTTCCTGTTGGGCATTGCCAGAGCTTTGCATTAAAGGGAATCTGTCACCCCATTTTAGCCATATCAACTAAAGATATGACTGAACAGTGAGTCCCATAAGCAAGCTATTGGTAGGTATCATATATCCAGATACCTCCGTTTTGATAGAAAAATTCCTTAGTAAAGTCGGGATTCTTTTCTCTAAATCAGTGCGGTCAGTCGAGCGGGTTTCACTCTCTCCCCCCGCTCCTCGGCATGTCTTGCGTATCGCCGTCTGTGAATAGCACAGACGGCGTTCTGCTTACCGCCATTGCGCTTTTCAAATTCCCCCCGGCCCTGCGCAGTGTGCTTTGCCCAACAGTGGGCAAAGCATAAAATCATTACAGCGCATGCGCAACTCTTTCCTTGCCCCGGAAATGACTGCTTGCCTTGGACGACTTCCAGGGCAGGGAAAGTAAATGACAATAGTTGCGCATGCGCTGTAATAATTTTATGCTTTGCCCACTGTTGGGCAAAGCACACTGACGACTGCTGCCTGGTGCCTGGAGATTGTGTCCAGAGTCTGCCGACCGCTGTCTTGTACCCGAATCCCGACCACAGCTGCCTGGTCCTGTGCCATCCGTGTCTCAGCCGATGACCTGAGCTGCCACGCCAGTGTTCCTGCTCTTGTGCCGTACGGTACGTGTCTCAGTCAATTACCTGAGCTGCCACGCTGTTGTTCCTGGTCCTGTGCCGTCCGTGTCCCAGCCGATGACATGGGCTGCCACGCCGGTGTCCCGATGTCATGCTTATGTTCCGATGTCCTGCCGGTGTCCCTGATGTCTTGCCTGTGTCCTGCTGTCCTGCCTGTGTACAGATGTCCTGCTGTCCTGCCTGTGTCCTGATGTCCTGATATTCAGCCTGTGTCCTGATGTCCAGCCTGTGTCCTGATGTCCAGCCTGTGTCCAGATGTCCTGCCGGTTCCCCGTGGTCCACCCTGTGATGACGTCTGTCCTGGGTCGGTGTCTGATGTTCTCCTGCTAATCCTGTGCTACGCCTGAGAGAGAGGCCATCCTAGTATGCCCGTGCCAGATGACCCTGGATTGCATCAACCCGTGATGACCCCCGCCATCGTTTGACGTCCATTCTGGGTCGGTGTCTGACGTTCTCCTGCTGAGCCTGTGCTACGCCTGAGGCCTGAGAGAGAGGCCATCCTAGTAAGTCCATGCCAGATGACCCTGGATTGCATCAACCCGTGATGACCCCCGCCATCGTCTGACGTCTGTCCGTGGTCCGTGTCTGATGTTCTCCTGCTGAGCCTGTGCTACGCCTGAGGCCTAAGAGAGAGGCCGCCCTAGTATGCCCTTGCCAGATAACCCTGGACTGCATCAACCCCTGATGTTTTCCTGCCTTCGTCTGTTATCCTGAGATGTGTACCCTTTCATGATGTGTGAAATCGGGAGTCTGGCATTGTTGTTCTGTTTATGTACTGTGTCTTTAAGTAAACAGTATGTTTCTTCATACCTGAAGTTGTACGGTGTCATCTAGTCCTGCATATTGTCACCCTTGCCTACATGCTCAGCTGCCACAGACCCCCGGTCAACGCCCTCCCCTAGTCGGGGTAGGCCCGGGTCCCCCTCTGTGGTCCAGTGGGTCCACATTCCCTTACCATCTGGTACGCATGCCGTCGTGGTCTGGCAGCATTGGCTGGCAGGCACGGTACTGAATAAGGAACGTGTCTCTGACTGCGTAGCCCCCATAGACCTAGCTAGATGCTCAGATAACGGTGCTAGAAGTTCCCCCCCTCCCACTATTCCCTCCCAGGTAAGGCTACACTGGGACACCCGACTGACCAATAGGAAAAGGAGGAGGGGGCGGTCAGTCACACCCACGGGGGTTAAATCCAGGTACCAGGGGTCAGCGCTTCCTCTTTCTCCTCTGCTGACCCCGGGTAGCTGTTGTGCGGACCACCGGACCTCCTCCTTCTACCATGTCGGACCCCATAATCGAGGCCGTGCGGCAGAGAGCAGCACAGGAAGGTGAGCCATGGGTGCAAGCCCTTTTAGCTGGCCTGGGAGCTCACCTCCCTGTGCCCTCTCCGGCCCCTACAACGGCTCCTTCGGCGCCCCATGAGGTCGCACGGGCCCCCATACCGCTGGACACGGCAGGCCCCAGCCCCCCTGGCCCTGGGGTCACCTCCTCACCTGGGTCCCCCTTTCCTCTCCTCCTAACTGAGCCCGCTGCTTCAGGCCCCGGGGTCCCCTCCCTGCCGGCTGCCCAGAAGGATCCCGGGCCGGCAAGACCCGAGTCCCCCCACCAACCTTCTGCTCCCGTACCGGGTCCTGATGTCATCGAGTCGGGGGTCCCATCAGGCAGGCGCTCCATACGCTCCTCCAAGCCCCCAGAGCGCCTGCACGTCGCGGGGGGCACGGCATTGCGGCAGGCCCCGTCCTCATCCTTGGCCCGGCCTGCGACACGCCGGGGCACTGCGGCATCCGCTCGCCGCAACACTCTGCCCACACTACTGTTTGCGGCCACACCGTCGGGGCGGGGGAGGGCTCCAGCGCCCCGTTTTGCTGCCGGTCGGGGGGGAGGTCACCTCGGGAGCGTCGGGTCCTGCCGTCGGGCTCCGGGGGAGGGCAGCGACGGGCAGCACTACTTTTTCTCTCGGGGCTGCAAGGCCCCATGCAGCCTCGGCCTCCCCAGCATGCAGGCTCCAGCAGGCAGCGTCGGCCTGCTTCCCGGCCCCAGCCCCGCCCCCTCGCATCACGCTGGGGGTGGCCCCAAGCCTCCCCCCTCGCCCAGCCAGTGAAGGCTGGCTTCTCGACCCCGCCCACTCGCGTCATGCCGGGGGCGGGACTAGCCCCAGACCAAACCCCGCCCATGTCCCAAGCCACGCCCCCGACGCACGTCACAGGGGGCGTGGCCTCCAAGTACCGCCCACCCGCTCAAATTATAGGCGGGAATGCTCCCAGGGAGCAGTGGGCGCAAGAGCGCCGCCCACTAGGGGAGACCCCGGGGCCGGCCCAACACCTCAGAACGCTGCTGCAGAGCGCGCTGTTCCATCCAACCACACGGAGCAGCGCGCTCCGCACCAGACACAGTGTAACGCACCACGTCACACACAAACACGTAGTAACGCAGGCAATACGAAGGGGTTAACCATTCACTACACACCCCCAACACCCCCACTGACGCAGACTCAGCCATCACCCACTCACGGAAACCGGTCAATCGCACGCAGCGCATCCCCCCTCCTCATATCGCCCCGTTCCTCAGCGCCCCGCGATGCATCCCCGCTCGCGTCCCCCAGCCGGCATGCTCACCTCAGCGTACGGGAGCTAAGAGTCCCCAGCGCATCCCATAGCCACTGCGGTCAAAGGCGCAGACGCCGCAGGTCCTCCTCAGCTTCCTCCACGGAGACCAACCGCCATTCCCGCAGCCACCGCTACCACCGCAGACGCAGCTCACGTAGCAGGTCCCGCTCCACCAGATGGCATTCCCCGTCCTCCACAGAATGGTCCGATGCTTCCGGGAGCCGCAGCAGTCGCTCTCACGCCTCCGCCAGAAGACGCCGTCCACGCCGCTCATCGGCCAGAGAGTGTTCCTATCCGCGCAGAGCCACCTCCGGCCGCTGCTTTAGTAACGATCATTCCAGGTTTCCACCCTCAGAACGAACCGAACAGTTTCAGGCACCCGACAGGCATCGGCCGTCACGTGCACCATCCCCGGCGGCCAGCCGCATCGGAGAGCCATCCGCACACCGTCTCATTCCGGCAACGGAAGCCGGATTCCCAGAAGTCGCTCTCACCTTGCCACAGGCATCATCACCAGCCAGCGGCAGGGGAGTCTGATCCTCGGCTCCCTGGGCCTCCGGTCACCAGCGAGACAGCTCTGCAGCGAGAGCCGGAGCTCCTCTACCCCAGAGAGACGCACGGCCCGCACCAGACAGCGGTGAGTTATCCACGATCGGCGAGCACCACACCACACACAGCGTAGGTGAGACCGAGCTAGCGTCAGCCGTCAGGGCGCTGATTCAGCAGTTCTCACGCCCAGATGCGCCACCTGATACGGGGTTGTCACCCCAAGCAACTATTCAACGCAGAAGCGACTCGTACTGCGGAGTCAGCCCACTGGGCACGCACGTAGGACTAGAGACAAAGAAAAAGATCTGGAGCAACGAGTACGTGGATATATGGTCGCTTCTATCAGCGGACCAGCCAACGGTAGAAAAGGAAAGGTGGACCGGGGAACGGTTGCGCGATAGCAGTAAGACAAGGGTAGCACACACCATGAACAACTGGCTACAGGCCTTTACGGTACTCGGGTATATTATGGGCCAAAAACACCCCGAGCGGTGTTGCAAGCTTTTCTTGTATCTAGACCTAGTCTACAACTCTTACAAAGCCCATGGCGGTTCCGCATGGAGTCAATACGACGAGGACTTTCGTAGACAGCTAGCCCAGGATCCAGATTTAGGATGGGGGGTTAAGGCGACTGACGTGTGGCTGCGACTCATGCTGTCTCAAAAACGCCCCTTTTCATCAACGGCCACTAATCACTCAGGAGCCACAGGCCGAAATTCAGTGGTCGTGCGAAGACCGGGGGCCTGTATGCTATTCAACGAAGGGAACTGCCACTACCAAGGGTCCTGTAGATTTAGACACGAATGCTCCGCTTGCGGGGGAGGACACCCTGCAGCGAGATGTCCCCATGAGGCAAACAGAGCCCATATCAAGCAGAACCCCAGTGAGCGTAACCGCAATGGTGCCCTGGCTAAACCTGTACCCCAATAAGCAAGCTGCACTGCAGCTGCGCGACGGTTTTAAACACGTTTTTTTCATCCCCTTCAGGCTTAGTAAAACTCCAACGCTATCAAAAAACCTAAAGTCGGCACGCGAACACCCAGAGATCCTAAAAGAAAAAATCGGAAAAGAGGTAGAGCTAGGTAGAATGGCGGGCCCTTTTAAATCACTCCCTTTCGAAAACATTAGAATTTCGCCCCTGGGTATCGTCCCCAAAAAAGAACACTGAAAATACCGGCTAATCCACCACCTTTCCTACCCAAAAGGCGAATCTGTTAATGATGCAATCCTCCCAGAAGAGGCAGCCGTAGCCTACGCTTCATTCGACAAGGCGGTAGAACTCGTGCGCGCAGCAGGTCCTGGGGCCCTGCTAGCAAAAACAGACATCGAATCGGCATTCAGGCTGCTACCCGTTCACCCCGAGTGCTTCCACCTCCTAGGTTGCAGAGTGGACCAGCTCTTTTATTACGATATGTGCCTTCCAATGGGCTGTTCCATCTCATGTTACTACTTCGAGCTTTTCAGTACTTTCCTAGACTGGGTGGTACGCTATGAGACAGGCAATAACTCAACAATCCACTACCTCGACGATTTTTTATTCGTTGGCCCAAGAGGCTCTAGACTTTGTCACTTCCTCCTCGAAAAATTCAAATTTATTTCAAAAAAGTTCGGCGTACCCCTATCACCCGAGAAAACAACAGGCCCCTGTAACATGCTCCCCTTTTTGGGCATAGAAATAGATACTAACGCAATGGTCTTTCGCTTGCCAGCTGATAAATTGGAAAAAACGTTGCGAATGGTTGAGAGCTTTGGCGAGATTAAAAAAGTCACACTTCAACAGCTGCAGTCCCTCCTGGGTTTGCTCAACTTTGCCTGCCGCGTAATGCCGGTCGGCAGAGCCTTCTCTCGCCGGTTATCGCTGGCAACAAAAGGTGCTAATCAGCCTGGCCATAGAATTAGAATCAATCGATCTTTAAAGGCAGACCTGCTGGTATGGAGGACATTCCTCAAATCCTACAACGGCCATACCTGCGTCATGGCACCAGAGGTATCAAACAAGGAAATAGGCCTAGAGGCGGGGGGAAACTGCACTGCTGGTTTCGCATCAGCGTACAAAAACCAATGGTGCAAGGCTAGCTGGCCCGAGTCCTGGGCCTCAGCGGGATGGGGGCGCGACCCAGCGCTGGTAGAGATTTTCGCATTGGTGGTGGCAGTCGAGCTCTGGGGTTCACAGTTGGAAAACACGAACATTAGATTTCTAATCAAATACCCGCGGACGGCTAAGATTTTAAACAGCATGTCTTCCTCTTCCCCCCCCGTACTCGCTCTCTTGCGCCGCCTTGCGCTTTTATGTCTACAGCGTAACATTTGGTGTCGGGCCAGGGTAACGTCGGATGTAGATGATACACTGGTTAACTCTTTGCTGTTTTCCGATTGGCAGGCTTTCAGGCTCCTTCTTCCTTTGGCACAGCCATTGGGCACCCGGTGTCCTGCATCCCTTTGGGACACGGTGGCCAATCATTGATGCCTCTGATCCGCGCTTCGGTTACTCCGGCGACATGGCAAGTCTACGGTAAGGCGTGGGGGGAGTGGTGCTCATTAATTCGGGGTAAGCCAGTCGACAGATGCGACCAAGCGAGATGCGAGGTCTTGATAGAATTTTTAAATCGGCTTAAGCTAAGAGGCGCGTCGGGTACATCTGCGCAACACAACTTATCAGGCCTAGCGTTCTATTTCCAGCTAATGGGTTGGGTGGATGTCACCAAATATTTTTTCATTAAACAGGCCGTTAAAGGCTGGATAAGACTTCAACCTAGCCAGGAATGTCGTCGTCCCATATCACTAGCCCTACTGCACGACATCATAGCAATTTCCCCATCAGTGTGCAAATCGCAATTCGAAGCAGCCCTGCTGTCAGCAGCTTTCGCGATTGCCTTTTTTGGAGCACTTCGCATTAGTGAGCTAGTGCCCCGGTCAAAATCAGCGGCGGAAGGAGGGTTAATCAACGACGACTTAGTGGTATGTGGCGACGCTCTGCGCATCCGCGTGCGTAAATCCAAATGCGACCCCTCCGGCAGGGGATCGTGGGTCCTCGTGAAGTCATCCGACGGTCCAGTATGCCCGCTAAATATAGTCAAGCGCTACGCGAGCCTTAGACAGGGGGGCAGTTTCTTCCTCGCACATTCAGACGGGTCCCCCCTCACCAAGTATCAGTTTAGCGCAATTTTTAAACGGTGCCTTCAAGAAGCAGGTTCTAACCCAGCAGAATACGGTACACATTCCTTTCGAATAGGAGCCGCCACTGAAGCTGCCAAGTCTGGCGTATCGGAAGAAGAGGTGCAGAGGATGGGCCGCTGGAAATCCTCTTGCTTCGCCAGGTATATAAGACCGGACTTGCTCTATTAACACATCTTATGTTCACAGGAGCTTGTAAACCCACGGTATGGATAGTAGGACACTCGTACGTCTTCTGGGCGAGGAAAAGGGCCGAACTGCGGCCAGGCGGTCTAAGCCTGGGCTTGCCAGGGCTAAAGGTCAAGTGGAAAGGAATCAGAGGCCTAAAATGGCAACAAATGTTCCCGGAGGTGCTGAGCATCGCTATAAAGGAAAAAGGGCCTGTAATACTGGTATTGCACGCCGGTGGTAATGACCTATGCACAAGAAAGAGCGCAGAACTTTGCATGGTAATGGCTTCGGACATCGAGCGCTTCACGTATTTTCTCCCACACATGGTTGTGGTATGGTCGGAGATAGTTCCGCGAGCGGTATGGAAAGGAGCGAACAAACCAAAGGCCGTTGAAAGATCACGGAGAAAGGTCAATGCAAGGATGGCTAAGATCGTGAAAGGAGGTTTCGGCGTCGTGGTACGACATTACCAATTGGAAGGAGACGGCTCAGGACTCCTGAGGCCGGATGGAGTCCATCTTACAGACGTTGGCCTTGATATATTTTTGTCGGGTTTACAGGATGGGGTTGAACAGGCCCTGAGGTCGATGGGTGGGGGTCGGAGTCCTGTGTAGGTCATACACAGGATCCTCCGTGGCGGTAATGCCGGGAGGGGCAAGGGGGCGTAACCCTCGTTGGCCGGCTCGCATGTCTATCACAGACTGGGCCTGCGGCGACCGAGCCGGTTGCCGAACCTAACTTGCCCCTCCCCGCGTGGTGTAATTTAATTAATAAACTGTGACCGACCTGTTCAACCCATCCCTAGCTTGTTTTCGTGTTTATTGGGGGGGTCTAGCGGGAGGAGGGGAATGCACCATACACGACAAAACAGGTCTGCGCAGTCTGGCAGGCACGGCACTGAATAAGGAACGTGTCTCTGACTGCGTAGCCCCATAGACCTAGCTAGATGCTCAGATAACGGTGCTAGAAGTTCCCCCCCTCCCACTATTCCCTCCCAGGTAAGGCTACACTGGGACACCCGACTGACCAATAGGAAAAGGAGGAGGGGGCGGTCAGTCACACCCACGGGGGTTAAATCCAGGTACCAGGGGTCAGCGCTTCCTCTTTCTCCTCTGCTGACCCCGGGTAGCTGTTGTCCCACCCTCCCTCCCTTATGTATATATGTTGTAATCTTTTGATTTTACCTGTACAATCTTAAACCCCTTTAAAAAAAAAAAAAAAAAATATATATATATATATATATATATATATATATAATATTATATATAACCTTTTCTCTGTTATCTGTCTTGTTTAAAGTCACAGCGGTAATGCCGGGAGGGGCAAGGGGGCGTAACCCTCGTTGGCCGGCTCACATGTCTATCACAGACTGGGCCTGCGGCGACCGAGCCGGTTGCAGAACCTAACTTGCCCCTCCCGCGTGGTGTAATTTAATTAATAAACTGTGACCGACCTGTTCAACCCATCCCTAGCTTGTTTTCGTGTTTATTGGGGGGTCTAGCGGGAGGGGGGGAATGCACCATACACGACAAAACAGGTCTGCCCAGTCTAGCTAGGCAAGCTATGCCATGTCCCGACGCTCCAAAACAGTGGAAGCGTAACACTATCGAGCACTGAATGGTAGTATTATGTCGTCTTGTACAATGTTATCTATGGTGAATTTTGATAGCTCTTCCATCAATTTCCTTTTTTCCAGAACAAAAACAGGAAATAGTCTCTGTGTTGAGTTTTTGCAGGGTTCCCGAGACTTGGGACTTATTGTTTCCTTGCTGCTGCAAAGAGAAGGATGGCTCCTTTTTGGAGTTGCTGCTTACTTGCATTTGAACCCTAGGTGGCGGCAGAGGAAAAGAAATTGTCATATGGGTGTGTCACCATTATAGTGATAACAAATTAACAATGACATAATATTACTGTGCAAGGTATGGAAAGGATTAGGAGCATAAAAGCTTTTTGGATTTAAATAAGCGCCTGCAGTACCCATAGATATAAAACCTGTTAAAAAAAATTACATACCATGCATTTTTACAGCTCCAAACTGTAAATCAATAATGCAAAAAGCAGAATTGATTGTTTTAGTCTGATCTGGTCATGAGCTCTTCAAGATAAACACTGTCTGGTTGTGTCAGTACTATCATATCAGTTAACCCCCCAGTTATTATTGGAAAAATGCATAGTCAACAAAGGCTACACTACCCTGAAATAATTAAATTACTATAATACTGCCTCCCCACATAAAAGAATATATGCCTCCCCTATGTACAAGACTATAACTACTATAATACTGCTTCTATGTCCAAGAACATAACTGCTATAATACTGCCCCTATGTACAATAATATAACTACTATAATATGGCTCCTATGTACAAGAATATAACTACTATAATACTGCCCCTATGTACAAGAACATAACTACTATAATACTGCCCCTATGTACAATAATATAACTACTATAATATGGCTCCTATGTACAAGAATATAACTACAATAATGCTACCCCCTATGTACCAGAATATACTATAATATTGCTCCTATGCGCAAAAATATAACTACTATAATACTGACCCTATGTACAAGAATATAACTACTATAATACTGCCCCTATGTACAAGAATATAACTACTATAATACTGTCCCTATGTATAAGAATATAGCTACTATAATGCTGCCCCTATGTACAAGAATATAGCTACTATAATACTGCCCCCTATGTACAAGAATATAACTACTATAATACTGTCCCTATGTACAGTAATATAACTACTATAATACTGCTCCCTATGTGCAAGAATATAACTACTATAATACTGCCCCTATGTATAAGAATATACCTACTATAATACTGCTCTTATGTACAAGAATATAACTACTATAATACTGCCCCTATGTATAAGAATATAACTACTATAATGCTGCCCCTATGTACAAGAATATAACTACTATAATACTACTCCTATGTACAAAAATACAACTCTATAATACTGCTCCCTATGTACAAGAATATAACTACTATAATACTGCTCCTATGTACAAGAATATAACTCTATAATACTGCTCCCTTTGTACAAGAATATAGCTACTATAATACTGCTCCTATGTGCAAGAATATAACTACTATAATACTGCCGCTATGTGCAAGAATATCACTACTATAATACTGCTCCTATGTACAAGAATATAACTATTAGAATACTGCTTCCTATGTACAAGAATATAACTACTATAATACTTCTCCCTATGTACAAGAATATAACCACTATAATGCTGCCCCTATGTGCAAGAATATCACTATTATAATACTGCTCCTATGTACAAGAATATAACTATTAGAATACTGCCCCCCAGGTACAAGAATATAACTACTATAATACTGTCCCTGTGTACAACAATGTAACTCCTATAATACTGCCCCGTATACAAGAATATAACTACTATAATACTGCCCCTATGTACAAGAATATAACTACTATAATACTGCCCCATGTACAAGAATATAACTACTATAATACTGCCCACTATGTACAAGAATATAACTACTATAATACTGCCCACTATGTACAAGAATATAACTACTATAATACTGCTCCTATGTACAAGAATATAACTACTATAATACTGCTCCTATGTACAAGAATATAACTACTATAATACTGCTATGTACAAGAATATAACTACTATAATACTGCTTCTATGTACAAGAATATAACTACTATAATACTGCTATGTACAAGAATATAACTACTATAATACTGCTATGTACAAGAATATAACTACTATATTACTGCCCACTAGATACAAGAATATAACTACTATAATACTGCCCCCTATGTACAAGAATATACCTACTATAATACTCCCCTATATACAAGAATATAACTACTATAATTCTGCCCCCTATGTACAAGAATATAACTACTATAATATTGCTCCTATGTACAAGAATATAACTACTATAATTCTGCCCCCTATGTACAAGAATATACCTACTATAATACTCCCCCTATATACAAGAATATAACTACTATAATTCTGCCCCCTATGTACAAGAATATAACTACTATAATATTGCTCCTATGTACAAGAATATATCTACTATAATTCTGCCCCCTATGTACAAGAATATAGCTACTATAATACTGCCCCCTATGTACTATGTACAAGAATATAACTACTATAATGCTGCTTATACAGCTAATCATGTGTATATGTGGTATAATGAAGAAGCTGAGATTTGTGTGAGAGCAGTGCGGGTGTTCTATCGGATATGGAGAGCTATGGGCAACCTGTAGTCTTCTCCACTTCTATGACTTCCAATCTCGGTGGCATGCCATCCTGGCATCAATGAGATACGTTTTGTGTCTGCCAACCTTTTGTAACAGATGTTATGGAAAAGACGATGAAACCTACAAAAGTTAGATGCATCTAAACCACCACATTAAAAAATGCACCCCCCTCATAACGGTTGGGGAAAATGGTCGCCGGGGGCCCCTCAGACGGCCACCATTGTTCTTCCATATATAATAATGATAATAAAGCATTCTGCTGTGATTTATCCCCGCAGTCGATGAGCTGCCACTCTGCTTATTTGGGTGCCAGTCCAGGAACCCAGATGGCAGTGCCACAAAGACCCGTGTTATGAAACAAAGTGTGCAAACAGATCCGTGTGTGCACACAAGATTATTCCGGGGTGTGCGAGGCGGTGGAGCAGCTGCTATCCTGCCGACTTCTACAGCAAAATTCAATCCCAAAGTCAATAGATGCAACCAGATGAGGCTCCGCACAAGAGCAGACCTTGAAGATCTAGAGTGGTTGACAACAGATCAAACGCGGCGGGTCTGACTCAACATATCTGAAGGCCTTGGCACACTGGGTCATCTCAGGTGTCAAGTCCTCACTCCCTCTACCTCGTGACGGATGTATAGTGAGATATTCTCACCTCTCTACAGAGCTGCAGAACATCTCTCTCTCCCCTAAGTATTGGTAGGTCCTAGAAGTACTGTAAATGCTAGTATGAGCACCAGGCAACTTTGGGTATGGAGATCGGCAGTGGCGTAGATTGGTGTGCTCAGCGTGGTTGCCCTGTGGGCCATAGTCTATAGGGCTTCAAAATTTTAACACCCTGCTCAACTCCACCCTAAAGTGAAGTGATCAGTGCATCTTCTAGGAGCAATGTAGTGAGTGCCTTCCTGTGCTGCCTATGCAGAACGCAACCTGTGACATGAGTTTGTCATCAGCTACTGCGCTCTGCCTAGGCAGTAGCTGAATTGACAAAGCTTAGCATTATGAAGTGACTCCATAAGCAGCCACGAAGATAATGGAAGACAGTATTGAATTAGGTGAACTGCACATGAGTCAGCATTGTGTTCTGTTTTTTATATTTTTACACTTATTCTAACCCTAATAAGGGTTTCCGGTTAGGGATTGATTTAGGCTTTGGCCTTGACCCTACCCACCTGACTCAAGATGTTTTGAGGCGTTAGACATCTCAAGTGTTAAGTCTTCCGTGTCTGCTCTATCCATCTGCCTCATACATATATTAATGCGTTATGCAGATAATCCCCTATAGATGGCAGATTATTACATCACTGACCTCTAGAGATCCGCAGAACATTACTGTTTCCACTATCCATAGACAGAAACATGTTGATATACAGTATCATACTTATCATGTTCTTGGGCTTAAAGGAGATCTCCATCTAGCACTGATCATGTGCGATGACTGGGGCATGCACGGCTCTCTCTATTCATTTCTACAGCAATTCTGAAAATTACTGAACAATTGACAGTCACCCACAACTCAATTCATAGTGTCACGTGATATGCTGAACCTTATCTATCAGAGATTTAGGGCTCTCTCCAGTAACTTCTACAGTAATTTCCATAATGGCAGCTGAAGAACTATATGGAGGAAGTTGCACCTTTGCAGCCAAGACTCAATTCCTAATGGCACGAGATGGGTATGGGTCCCAGAAGCTGGACTTGCATCTACAAGATATTTGTGTCCATGCAAGTGCAACAGTTATATGTTCATCTGGTGAAATAGATTCTCTAAGCTGTACATCAAGGTGAGCAGCACTGACCATAGACGATCATGCAACAAAAGTGGACCACGTGTGGATCAGTGAAGTCCAAGGCAGCAGGGTATGCAGGACAGTAGAGGGAAAAGCAAAGCTGGAAGCCATAGATGCTGCAAGAGGGTAGACACATACAGAAACCGAAAATAAGTAAATATAATCAATAACTTGCAGCAGCGATACAGTTAACCACAGGAACAACAGAGTCATAAATGCAATCAATAACTTGCAGCAAGCATGCCTCCCTCCAGGGGGGAGTGATGACATGCCTTAAAGCAAGGAAGGATCCCCTTAACAGGTAACACATAGCATACAACACTTTTCCTACTCCAGACCAGAAGGAGGAGTGGGAAAGAGGGACAAAGGTTGCGGCGCGCAGCAAATTTAGGTCACGCCCTGATCACACCCATTTCACAACTAGTCACACCCATGTCCACGCCCCATGCTCCATGCTGATCACACTGACTGGTACTGTGGGCACAGTGGCTGGCATTATGGGCACAGTGGCTGGTACTGAGGAAAAGAAAGAAAGAACAGAGAGAGAGAGAAAAAAGAAAACAGAGATAAAGAAAGAACGAGAGAAAGAAAGAAAGGGGAAAGAGAACAGAGAGAGGGAAAGAAAGAAACAAAGAAAGAACAGAGAAAGAAAGAGGGGACCGAAAAAAAACAGAGAGAAAAAAAGAACGAGGGGAAAGAAAGAACAGAGAGGGAGAGAAAGAAAGGGGAAAGAAAGAACAGAGAGAGACAGAGGGGAAAGAAAGAACAGAGAGATAGAGAGAAAGACCGAGAGAAAGAAAGAACAGAGAGAGAGAAAGAAAGATGGGAAAGAAAGAACAGAGAGAGAAAGAAAGAGGGGAAAGAAAGAACAGAGAGAGAAACAAAGATAGGAAAGAAACAACAGAGAAAGAAAGAAACAGAAAAAGAAAGAGGGGACAGAACAAAAGAACAGTGAGAGAAAAAAAGAAAAAGGGTAAAGAAAGAAAGAACAGAGAGAGAAAAAAGAAAGAGGGTAAAGAAAGAGAACAGAGAGAAAGAAAGAAAGAGGGGAAAGAAAGAAAACAGAAAGAAAGAAAGAACAGAGAGAGAAAGAAAAAAGAAAGAAAAGAGAGAAAGAAAGAACAAAGAGAAAAATGAAGAACAGAGAGAGAAAAAACAGAGAGAAAGAAATAACAGAGAGAAAGAAAGACAGATTAGAGAGAGAAAGAAAGAGGGGAATGAAAGAGAAAGAAAGAATAGAAAGAGGGGAAAGAAAGAAAGAACAGAGAGGGAGAGAGAAAGAAAGAGGGGAGAGGAAGAGAACAGAGAGAGAAATAAAGAACAGAGAGCGAGAGAGAGAAAGAAAAAAAGAAAACGGGTAAAGAAAGAAAGAACAGAGAGAGAAAAAAGAAAGAAAGAGGAGAGAGAAAGAAAGAACAGAGAGAGAGAAAGAAAGAACAGAGAAAAAGAAGGGAATGAAAGAGAACAGAGAGAAAGAAAGAACAGAGAGAAAAAGGAAGAACAGAGAGAGAAAGAAAAAAAGAGAGAACAGAAAGAAAAAGGAAGAACAGAGAGAAAGAAAGAACAGAGAGAAAGAAAGAAAGATTAGTATTGTGAATACTCTGGAGGTGACATCTGAGCTGGAGCACCCTCCAATGGTTGCTGAGGGTAATGAACTAATTGCTGAGTGGCCTTCAGCTGGCTCTGAATGGTCTGATATAAGTGACCTGAACTCCCTTCAGCCTTGCCGGTAATCAGTTATTCTTCCTGGTCTTGCTTGGAGCTCAGCTTGCATTCCTGCTCTCATTCAGATAAGTGATTTGCTTTTTTTTTTCCTCTGGTTGGATTTTCCTTGTTTGTTTGCTGCTTGCAGTGGACTTCAGCCTGGTCCCCTTTTGGGGCTTGGCGCTGCAATTGTGCTCATTTTGTATTTGCACTTTTGCTCTGTTCCTTTGTCACTTTTTATTTGCTGAATTGCTGTGTGTTACACCAGAGATCTGATTTAGGTGGTAGAGATCGTGTGATCTCAGGTTTTTGTTAATCAAAAGTGATGGTATTTTTGTCAGCGTTTTTTTGGGTTGCAGTCAGAATTCTTTCCTATACTTTTCTATCTAGACAGATTGGGCCCCAGCGTTTGCTCATTCTATTTTCTGTCTGTGTCCGTATTTTCTTCTTGTCTAACCGCCATTACATGTTTGGGGGCTTCCTATTTCTTTGAAGGTTCTGCTACGGGGCAGATAGCTTTCATCTTTCTGCCTTTAGGTGTAGCTATCTCTCCGGCTGTGACGAGGCGTCTAGGATCACCGTAGGTACGCTCCACGGCTACTTCTAGTGTGGCGGTTAGTTTAGGGTACTGCAATCCAATAGTTTCCAGCCTCTCTGGTGTATTGCTATTTTGGCTATTTTTGCAATTTCTCCTCAGCTACCGAAACATAACAGATTAGAGAGAGAAAGAAAGAGGGGAAAGAGAACAGAGAGAGAAAGAAAGAAAGAGGGGAAAGAAAGAGAACAGAGAGAAAGAGGGAAAGAATAGAGAGGAGAAAGAAAGAGGGGAAAGAGAACAGAGAGAGAAAGAAAGAGGGGAAAGAAAGAGAACAGAGAGAAAGTAAGAGGAGAAAGAAAGGACAGAGAGAGAGAAAGAAAGAACAGAGAGAGAGAGAAAGGGAAAGAAAGAGAACAGAGAGAGAAAGAAAGAGAAAGAAAAGAAAGAAAAGAAAGAAGAAAGAAAAAAGAAAGAGAAGAAAGAAGAAAGAAAAAAGAAAGAGAGAAAAAAAAAAGAAGAAGAGAGAGAAAGAAAAGAGGAAAGAAAAAAGAACAGAGAGAGAAAAAAGGGAAAAAGAAAGAACAGAGAGAAAGAAAGAGGAAAGAAAAAAGAACAGAGAAGAGGAAGAAAAAAAAAGAGTGACAGAAAGAAAGAACAGAGAGAGAAAAAAAAAGGGGAAGAAAAAGACAGAAAGAAAAGAAAGAAAGAGGGAAAG
>JARQOD010000001.1:509045433-509103946 GCA_033576555.1 Oophaga sylvatica
AAGCTAACCGGAAATTAGGTAATTTCGGGAGGAGATTCTGATGGAACCATGGAGGCACTTCAGGGAATGCTTCAGATCCATCACCGTGTCCTCTTCCGACAGCGCGGACAGCGGGATCGCCTTGGAATCAGGGATGTCGGTCATGTGAGTGGATCATGATCTGTCCTGCATTGGGAGGCTCAGGTGGGCACTACAATGTGAGCCGGTGTGATGATACCCTGGACTGGAAGCTCCATTTCTTGTGCTGTTCTAGAACTTTCCACAAAGAACTACGACCCCAATCGTTTTGCCAGCAAAGAACAAAGCCACCCCCCTCTTCCCCCTTGTGCCTGCAGCCTTGCTGCAATTCACTGTCTGAACGTACAGCTCACTCTATCCTTTAGCCCCCACCTCAGGAATGTCCTTTGTCTTCAAGCTTCAGCTTTCTCTTTCTCCTCATTCTATAAAGTGGTAATCTAATCATCTGTCTATAATATGCCGTGAGCTTATGATAGAGACACGGCACCTGCTGTTCTGTAACGTGCCCCCATCAGGCGTCATTATCGTGCTACTGGTGAATCCATAACTGCAATGGAACCAGAGATATGAATACTCTGGTGCACTGGGGACGATCTCATGCGAGTTTGGTCTCATTAGAACACTAGTTTCAGAATAAGATCACTGATAGATCTGCCATTATTCTGCTAGGTTCCCAGGATGAGGTATGGTCCTTATGATCTTCCAGAACTTAAAACTATAACTTCTAGCCCTGGGAGGTGGCCAGAAAACCATCCCCTTTTGTGAGGTCACCAGCCCACATGTATAAGTCTTGCAGCTAGCCCCTCTGGTCGTTCCAGGCTGTGATGACGTGACTAACAGATCTGCAAATGAACTATGACGTGTGGCTCCTCCCCCCAGCCTGTCTTGCCTGTAACTACCCAAGTACCATGTAAGTTTTCACCTTTAACCCTGTTTTGTTTTAACTGTATTGACATACTGGTATTGTCTCAGCTTGTTACATCTTTTTAAACTGTATAAACACTGCCTGCAATTTTAGGAATAAACATATAAAATTATTAGTTTGGTTCTCCTGCTCTATAAACAATTTTGCACGTGCCTGAAGTAACTACGCTACTGATTTGGGGTTGCTACGGACCCTCTTGATAAATTGTTCATTAAGTAAATCGTAGCTGGTGGCAGCTAAAAAGAAGGGGTGTAAAGTGTTGACCTATTGGGTGGCGTTGGCAGTGACGGAGCGGGTTTTATAAGTGTATTGCCTGGCTGCTGCCCGGAGTAATTATAATTCCCTCACTGCAGCGTGCCCAATAGCCAGCACACATCCAAGCGGCCCGTCTGGCGACTAATTATCCTAGATGCAGTTCCCTGACTGACCTGAGGGTAAGGGGGCGCCAGAGAGCTGCAAGTTCCTAAGTGGAAGTGGGATAATTATAAATCCCTGCAGATTATTCCTGACACATTGGGTCGGACGGCAGCAGCCGTCGTGTGTGTGCCGCGTTTTCGTCACATTTGTGGCAACGGAGGGATCACAAGCCGTGATACCCCGGGCCCGTGTGGACCGTTCGTTTCACATTGGTGGCAGAGCGGTGGGATTATAGAGCATTAGTGATCTGGTCTGAGCAATCATTCCTCTCATTAAAAAACGTGCACGGTTCTTCCAGGGACCCTGCAGCAAAGTTTTGGAGAACAAGCTCAGTGTTTATTAGTCCTGAGACAATTTAAGTGTGTACTTGCGGTTACCCTCCTTCTCTTTGTTTTCTATCCTATCTTTTATTTGGCAAACATGGCTACAAGAGGAGCAAGTTGGTATGCCCAGCAGAACAAGGAAACTCTTGTCGCAATCTGCACGTACCACGGCCTTGACCACACGAACCAAACCAAAGCCCAACTGGTCCAGGCCCTGAAGGCACTGGACGAGGCTCAGAGCGTGGCGGGCGCAGGAGCCGGCCCAAGCCAAGGTGGTGCTGCAACAGAGGCCCAACCCCTGAATGCTTACACCCAGGGCGGGTTGGATCCTTACCTGCAGGCGGCCTTGGATCAACTCCCCACCGAAGAACATGCTGGACGTCTGCAGCTGATTCAGCAAGCTCAAGAGAGAGCCGACCAGCGAGCCGAGCGCCAAGCCCAGCGGTAGGCTGAGAGGGCCCAAGCCCAGCGAGAGGCTGAGAGGGCCGAGCAGGATCCTGAGAGGGCCCAAGCTGAGCGGGAGGCCCAAGCGCAGAGAGCCCATGAGCTGGAGATGGTCCAGGGAGGGGGGATACTCCCCACAGCCCGGGGCTGTGAGCCCAGCAGCGCGCAGAGTCCGAAGCCCCGGCCAGAGCACTTTCCCGTGATGGAAAAGGACGGATACTTGGACACTTTTCTGCGGGATTTGGAGAAAGTCTGCAGACAGTACCAGCTGCCTGAGGACCAATGGGCCAGGTACTTGACCGCCGGGCTAAAGGGCAACGCTCTGGAGGCGTTTACTTCACTCCCACCAGGCCAAGATGGTGACTATGAGGCCATCAAGCAGGCCCTGATCGCCAAGTACCTGCTAACCCCTGAGGTATACCGAAAGAAGTTCCGGAACCTCCAACGTGGCCCACACGACAGTTATAGCGATGTGGTGCAAAGACTGAGGACCCACTTTGACCAGTGGATCCATGGACTGTCAGTTAACACCTTTTAGAACCTGAGGGACCTGATGATCAAAGACCAGTTCCTGCATCTGTGCCCAACTGAGGTCCGACAGTTCATCCTGGACCGAGAACCAGAGGACGCGGTCAAAACAGCACGGATCACCGACAGCTATGAGGCCAACCGGAAACCCGAGGTGCGGAGGCCAGTCACTGCCCGCTGGGGAGGGGGTAAGCCTGCAACCAACCCCAGTGCCCCTGCCAGCCGTCCCTCTGGAGGCACTATCCCATTTGCCAGCGCCAGGCCTTCATCAGACCCCCGCCAGTGTTTCTCCTGTAAACGGACTGGACACATCAGCGCCACCTGTCCGGAGAGGCAGAAGAACCCCCCAGCCAAGGCCTCCGGGCCCAACGCCTCTGTTCTTTTGGTGGGTGGTGTGGTGGGGAGGGTTGATGACAACGTGCAGCAGCCGTCCGCGTGGGGGCCCGTCTGGCTACAGGCCTCAAGGACACTGGGGCTGAACGAACCCTCATCCGACCCGAACTGGCGGCCCCTGAAGAGTTGATTCCGGGGAAAACCCTAACTGTCACCGGGATTGGGGGCTTCCGCTGCCCCTTGCCGATGGCCTGGGTTTTCATTGACTGGGGTGCCGGGAGCGGGTGAAGGAAGTGGGGTTGTCCGAAAACCTGCCCACTGATGTTTTATTAGGGACTGATTTGGGGAGGATGGTGGCGTACTACATCCCTGACACCCCTCACCAATCTGGTAATAAGGATAACGTTAACCATGATGATGATGTTGATGATGATGGGAAACTGAATGTGTTACCTGCCATGTTTTGCGAAGTGATTATGCAACTGATAACCTTTCTTTCACTAGGAATGATGCTGATAGTCATGTATCTGTGCCATCTGAACCCGTTAACCCTTTCTTGAAGTGGTAGATGTGTCCACAGGTACAGGAGTGTTCAGCCACGTTGCTCTGCGGAGTGAGACGGCTGAGGAACCCCTAGCAGGAGCAAGCGACGGTGCTCAAGTAAATGGGAAGGTGCATGGGAACCATGAGGAAGGTGACGCCATGCCACTGACCAGTGCCACCGAGGAAGGTAACTGGCCCATAAGTAGCACTGCTCCTGAAGTGTTGGGGGTGGATGGGAAGGTAGAGCCCATAGCAGCGCAGGCTGATGGGTCTGTAGAAATCCCCAGGGCGACCGCATATGTAGCTGCTGTCACCCGCAGTCAGAGTGCCCAGATCACAGGTAGCGCCCTGCCATCTGTACCCCCCTCCGCTACAGGAGAGACTGAACCAGAGGTGGACCCAGAGCCGGTCCCAGAGGGTCCCAGTGAGGAAGGAACCCTGACGTCACTTCTGGCTGCCTCCAGCCAGGAGTTCCAGGCCGCTCTGCACTCAGATGCGAGCCTGGAGAACTTGAGGCACCTCGCCGAGACGCCCACCTCCGTGACTGATAAGGAGGGGGTGTTCTTGGAACGAGGAAGGTTGTACGGGAGACAGTACCCGGAGATTCCCAAAAGGAGTGGTTGAGGGAAAAACAGCTGGTCGTCCCGCACCAGTTCCAAGGTGAGTTGTTGCGGATTGCCCATGAGATTCCACTCGCTGGACACTTGGGGATCAGCAAAACTAAGGCACGGCTGTCTCAACACTTCTATTGGCCCAAGATGGGGACAGATGTGACTAACTACTGCCGCTGCTGTATCACATGTCAAAGAGTGGGGAAGGCGGGGCCTGATCTTAAGGCTCCCCTGATCCCGTTGCCAGTGATAGAGGAGCCTTTCCAGAGGATCGCGGTGGACATTGTGGGCCCTCTGGCCGTCCCCAGCAGCTCTGGAAAGCAATACATCCTTACTGTGGTAGACTACGCTACCCGTACCCGGAGGCAGTAGCTCTGTCCTCAACTAGAGCAGATAAGGTGGCGGATGCACTGGTGACCATCTTTTCACGGGTAGGATTTCCCAGGAAGATGCTTACCGATCGAGGGACCCAATTTATGTCTCGCCTAATGGAGGCTCTCTGCAGGAAAATGCAGCTGACGCGTATGGCATCGAGTACGTATCACCCACAGACCAATGGTTTGTGTGAGCGCTTTAACGGTACCCTCAAACAGATGCTCCGCATGCTGGTTGAGACCCAGGGACGTGATTAGGAGCGGTACCTCCCACACCTGCTATTTGCCTACAGAGAAGTCACGCAGGCCTCGACGGGGTTCTCCCCCTTCGAGCTCTGTACGGTAGGTGAGTCCGGGGACCCCTTGGGTTGATAAGAGAATCCTGGGAAGATGAGCCAAACCCCACGGAAGTGTCCATCGTGGATTATGTCATGCGCTTCCGCGATAAGATGCAGACCTTGACGCAGTTGGTGCATGACAACATGACGCAGGCTCAGGCTGACCAGAAGCACTGGTACGACCAGAACGCCCGGGAGCGGACCTACCAGGTGGGTCAAAAGGTGTGGGTGCTGGTCCCCGTACAAAAGGATAAGCTTCAGGCAGCCTGGGAAGGCCCGTACGTCGTGCACCAACAGCTCAACCCAGTCACCTACGTGGTCACGCTTGACCACACTCGGGGTAGGCGCAAGGCCTTTCACGTCAACATGATGAAGGCCCATCACGAACGTGAAGCCTGCGTCCTACTGGTCTGCAACCTGCCCAAGGACAGAGAGGAAGACCCCCTCCTGTACATGCTGGCCCAAGCCAAGGCCAATGGGTCCATTGAGGACATAGAGGTAAATGCCTCGCTGACGGTTTCCCAGAGGTCGTAGTTGCTGGCCACACTGGAACCCTTCCGGGCCATGTTCTCCAACCGACCCGGACAGACGAAGTTGGCAGTTCACGAGGTGGACACCGGGAATCATGCCCCACTACGGCGGACACCTTATCGGATCTCTGAGGAAGTGCAGCAGATTATGCGCCAATTCTGCGTGGACTACAGGGGGTTCAATGCCATCACTACCTCTGATGCGCACCCAATGCCACGCATCGAGGATCTGCTGGAGCGGTTGGCGAATGCCAAGTACATATCCATCATGGATTTAAGCCGGGGATACTGGCAGATTCCCCCGAGCCCTGAGGCGCAGGAGAGATCCACCTTTATCACCCCTTTTGGACTGTACGAGTCCACGGTCAAGCCTTTCGGCATGAAGAATGCCCCTGCCACTTTTCAGCGGATGGTCAACCACCTGCTTCAGGGTAGGCGGGGGTTCCATGAGTCCGGAGCCAGAGAAAGTGGACGCGATCGTGTCCTGGCCCACCCCCAGGACCAAAAAGTAGGTGAAGTCCTTCCTGGGCACTGCAGGGTACTATAGGCGTTTCGTACAGAACTATAGCGCCATTGCAAAACCCTTGACGGACCTCACCAAGGGCGGTCTACCCCAAACAGTCAACTGGACAGATGGCTGTGAGGCGGCATTCCGAGCTTTGAAAACAGCCCTGTGCAGCTCTCCATTGTTGAAAGCCGTCGACAGCAGTCGTCCATTCCTGGTACAGACCGACACCAGTGAATTTGGCCTCGGTGCAGTACTCAGCCAGGTCGACTCGGGGAACCAGGAGCACCCTGTGTTGTACCTGAGCCGGAAACTTCTGCCGAGGGAGGTGGCATACTCCACCATCGAGGAGTGCCTGGCCATGGTCTGGGCACTGCAACATTTGCAGCCCTACCTGTACGGGCGCACCTTCAAGGTGGTCACCGACCACAACCCTCTGAGCTGGCTGCACACAGTGTCCGGAACCAATGGTAGGTTGCTACGCTGGAGCCTTGCCCTACAGCAGTATGATTTTGCCGTACAACACAAGAAAGGCAGTGATCATGGGAATGCTGATGGGTTGTCACGGCGTGGCGAACGTGCTGAGGTGCGCATGGCGGATTACCGACAGGTCATGCCTCCTTAGTGCATCTAAGAGGAGGAGGTGTGATGATACCCTGGACTGGAAGCTCTATTTCTTGTGCTGTTCTAGAACTTTCCACAAAGAACTACGACCCCCATCGTTTTGCCTGCACAGAGCAAAGCCACCCCCCTCTTCCCCTTGTGCCTGCAGCCTTGCTGCAATTCACTGTCTGAACGTACAGCTCACTCTATCCTTTAGCCCCCACCTCAGGAATGTCCTTTGTCTTCAAGCTTCAGCTTTCTCTTCTCCCATTCTATAAAGTGGTAATCTAATCATCTGTCTATAATATGCCGTGAGCTTATGATAGAGACACGGCACCTGCTGTTCTGTAACGTGCCCCCATCAGGCGTCATTATCGTGCTACTGGTGAATCCGTAACTGCAACGGAACCAGAGATATGAAATACTCTGGTGCACTGGGGACGATCTCATCCGAGTTTGGTCTCATTAGAACACTAGTTTCAGAATAAGATCACTGATAGATCTGCCATTATTCTGCTAGGTTCCCAGGATGAGGTATGGTCCTTATGATCTTCCAGAACTTAAAACTATAACTTCTAGCCCTGGGAGGTGGCCAGAAAACCATCCCCTTTTGTGAGGTCACCAGCCCACATGTATAAGTCTTGCAGCTAGCCCCCTGGTCATTCCAGGCTGTGATGACGTGACTAACAGATCTGCAAACTAAAGTGTTGACCTATTGGGTGGCGTTGGCAGTGACGGAGCGGGTTTTATAAGTGTATTGCCTGGCTGCGGCCCAGAGTAATTATAATTCCCTCACTGCAGCGTGCCCAATAGCCATCACACATCCAAGCGGCCCGTCTGGCGACTAATTATCCTAGGTGCAGTTCCCTGACTGACCTGAGGGTAAGGGGGCACCAGAGAGCTGCAAGTTCCTAAGTGGAAGTGGGATAATTATAAATCCCTGCAGACTATTCCTGACACATTGGGTCGGACAGCAGCAGCCGTCGTGTGTTTGCCGCGTTTTTGTCACATTTGTGGCAACGGAGGGATCACAAGCCGTGATACCCGGGCTACCGTGTGGCGGACCGTGTGCCGTTCATCACAGCCGGGCTGCTGTAGTATCTTTATAAAATCTTTATTTCTTTCTCTAATCCTTTTTTTCTTTTTCTCTCTCTGTTCTTTCCCATCTTTATTTCTCTCTCTCTGTTCTTTCTTTCCCCTTTCTTTCTTGCTTTCTTTCTTTCTCTTTCTTTCCCCTCTTTCTTTATCTCTGTCTTCTTCCTCTCTCTCTCTGTTCTTTCTCTCTCTCTCTGTTCTTTCTTTCTCTCTCCTTCCTTTTTCTCTCTGTTCTTTCCCCTTTCTTTTTTATCTTTCTTTCTCTCTCTGTTCTTTCTTTCCCATCTTGCTTTCTCTCTCTGTTCTTTCTTTCCCTCTTTCTTTCTCTTTCTGTTTGTTCTTTCTTTCCCCTCTTTCTTTCTCTCTCCCTCTGTTTCTTTCTTTCCCCTCTTTTATTCTCTCTATCTGTTCTTTTTTTTCTGTCCACTCTTTCTTTCTCTCTGTTCTTTTTCCTTCTTTCTCTCTGTTCTTTTTCTTTCCCCTCTTTCTTTCTTTCCCCTCTTTCTTTCTCCTCTCTGTTCTTTCTTTCCCCTCTTTATTTTTTTCTCTCTCTCTGTTCTTTTTTCTGTCCCCTCTTTCTTTCTCTCTGTTCTTTCTTTTTCTTTCCATCTCTCTGTTCTTTGTTTCTTTCTTTCTCTCTGTTATTTGTCTCTCTCTAGTCTTCCTTTTTTCTCTGTTCTTTCTTTCTCTCTCTGTTCTCTTTCTTTCCCCTTTCTTTCTCTCTGTTCGTTCTCTCTCTCTGTTCTTCCTTTCTCTCTCTCTGTCCTTTCTTTCCCATCTTTCTCTCTCTGTTCTATCTTTCCCCTCTTTATTTCTCTCTGTTCTCTTTCTTTCCCCTCTTTCTTTCTCTGTCTAATCTTTCTTTCTCTCTGTTCTTTCTTTCTCTCTGTTCTTCTTTTTTCTCTCTGTTCTCTCTTTCTCTCTGTTCTTTCTTTTTTTCTTTCTCTCTCTGTTCTTCCTTTTTCTCTCTGTTCTTTCTTTCTCTCTGTTCTCTTTCATTCCCCTCTTTCTTTTTCTCTGTTCTTTCTTTCTCCTCTTTCTTTCTTTTTTCTCTCTCTGTTCTTTCTTTCTTTACCCTTTTTCTTTTTTTCTCTCTGTTCTTTCTTTCTCTCTCTGTTCTTTCTTTCTCTCTCTGTTCTCTTTCTTTCCCCTCTTTCTTTCTCTCTCCCTCTCTGTTCTTTCTTTCCCCTTCTTCTTTCTCTCTTTTCTTTCTTTCTTTCTTTCTTTCATTCCCCTCTTTCTTTCTCTCTATAATCTGTCTTTCCTTCTCTCTGTTCTTTCTTTCTCTCTGTTCCTTCTTTTTTCTTTCTCTCTCTGCGCTTCCTTTTTCTGTCTGTTCTTTCTTTCTCTTTGTTTTCTTTCTTTCCCCTCTTTCTTTCTTTCTCTCTGTTCTCTTTCTTTACCCTCTTTCTTTTTTCTCTCTCTGTTCTTTCTTTCTTTACCCTTTTTCTTTTTTTCTCTCTCTCTCTCTCTGTTCTTTTTTTCTGTCCCTTTCTTTTTCTCTCTGTTTCTTTCTTTCTCTCTCTGTTCTTTATTTCCCCTTTTTCTTTCTCTCTCTATTATTTCTTTCCCATCTTTCTTTCTCTCTGTCTCTGTTCTTTTTTCTCTGTTTCTTTCTCTCTCTTCTCTCTGTTCTTTCTTTCTCTCTGTTTCTTTCTCTCTATCTCTCTGTTCTTTCTTTCCCCTCTTTCTCTCTCTGTTCTTTCTTTCCCCTTTCTTTCTCTCCCTCTCTGTTCTTTCTTTCCCTCATTCTTTTTTTCTCTGTTTTTTTCTGTCCCCTCTTTCTTTCTCTGTTCTTTCTTTGTTTCTTTCTTTCTTTCTTTCTTTCTTTCTCTCTCTCTGTCTCTTTCCTTTCTTTCTTTCTCTCGTTCTTTCTTTATCTCTGTTTTCATTTTTCTCTCTCTCTGTTCTTTCTTTCTTTTCCTCAGTACCAGCCACTGTGCCCATAATGCCAGCCACTGTGCCCTCAGTACCAGTCAGTGTGATCAGCATGGAGCATGGGGCGTGGACATGGGTGTGACTAGTTGTGAAATGGGTGTGGTCGGGGGCGTGGCCTAAATTTGTCCCTTTGTCCCTCTTTCCCATATTCAAAAGTTGGGAGGTATGGAATCGGGACTGTCCCGCTCAATCCGGGACAGTTGGGAGGTGTGGGTAAACTAAAGCCTCAGCAGCAGAATCCGGAGGGCAGAAGACAGCAGGTTCTCTGTCCCAAATGAGACTCAAAGACATAGCAGCAGCACGTATGAGCCGGAGACACCATAGAGGAGCGATCCCTGAAGCAGGCTACAGCTGCCTGTCATAAGAGTGGAGTGCTACTTAAGTAACAGAGAGAGAGAGGAACTTGAACAGAGCTTACAACAGCAAGTACCTCAGAGAATAGCGCTAGACAGGAGACCTCACATCTCACCTGAAATAAGGAGATTCCCAAATTGCTCTCAGGCTGATCGACTCCAGAACCATCTGTAACCTGAGCCCTGGACGCTCTGCCTGCAGAACTGTGAGTAAAGCTTTGGTAACTGCATCTGACTGTGTCCTCTCAAGTTCTTCCAGCAACAACCACTCAACACTGCTACATCCCTTGCCAAATACTACATCTTTACCATCTACCTTACATTACATCTGCCTGGGACTTAGCTCCACTTGTTGGGAGCTTTACCAACTCTGCTGCATCACCATCAGTCCCAGAGAATCTGCACTGCAGCGCTGGTCACCTCTGACCAGAAACCACAGGTGGCGTCCTGATCACTTTATTACAAACTCTATTATCCCTTGTAAATATACCCCTTTTACCGGACGCCCAGGGCCACGACCGGGTCACTGCCGCTGTGACACTTCCCCTTTAAGAAGCTGCCCGGTACCGAGTGCCCCACTGCCCTGGCGAGCGATCCATACGGATAACCACAGGAGTAGTAGGATGTAATCAGGTACTTGCAGCAGGAATGCAGTTAACCACAGGAATAATAGAGACATATGTGCAATCAGGAAATTATAGTGGGTGTACAGTTAAACACAGCAATAGTAGTATATACAATTGGGTACATTGATAGCAGAAATAAGCTTGTAACTTGTAACCTGATTCAGCAGAGCTGAGAGGCACTGGCTGCAGAATTCACTGGAGTAAGTTAGGAAGTCATAGTTGTATACTGGAAAGCGAACAGGAGATGCAGGACGATAATTACCCAACTGAATGGAGAAGAGTCTAGAGGGAAAAGCGGTCAATCTCTGCAAAATCACATGGTAGGAAGGCGCTATACGTTTGTGAACACTGAGGAACCCCATGGCTGGTTGGGGCAGCCATAAAAGGCCTTGTGTAATGATATAAGATATGCTTGTCAGTTTATCAGAGTATTCTGGCACACACTAGTACACAGAAGCTGGCCAAGTGATAAAAGAACAAGGCCCAGAGCTGGATCAAGAAGCAGCTGCTCTTAAAGGTGTTATTCCCATGTTTATAATTGTGTACTGCTGGATAGTACTTGTAAATACAAGCAATTTTGCAATTGAATGCTAGTTAAAGTTCTCACCCGTTCTTGAGATATTAACACTTTTCTTTTGTTTACAGCTTGTTACCTTGGAGTCCAACCACCTTTGTTAGACAGCAAAACTTGCACAGTGCTTATAATCTCTTTTTTTTACCTTGTGAGAACTGTTTAAAGCTGGAAAGAATCGCTGGAGGATGCTGTCGCCTCCTAACCCGCTCAGTTTCAATGCAGTGCTTATGATCTAGACAGCAGTGGTGGTCGGTCTCCTAGGCAACGAGCTGTAAACCTAAGAAAAGTGTTTATATCTCAAGAATGGCTGCAAATTTTAATAAGCAGTAAATTGCAAAAGTGCTTTTTTTACAAGCTCTATTGAAAACATCCATCTATGAAAATGGAAATTACACTTTAAGCTTTCCAAAGAGAGATAGAAATAACAGTAGAAGGTTTTTGGCAATATTTTTTATTATTTTAAGGAGGAACAGCTCTTTATTTAGCCCCTATCATTAAACTCGAAGCAAGTGGATTTTATGGTAGCAGGCTGGCATGCTCCTCTTTTCCACGGGGACATTCTTCCGCCTGTGATTGTACCATGTAGAGGTTTCCAGCTCAATCAGTCCTTTTCCTTTCAATATCTAATGAAACCGACTTGGGCAAACAATTGAATTTCATTCATTTTGCTAAAACGGTTCTCTAGTCCAGCTGTGCCCGGGCTCGGAGACCACTCACGCAGCCTCTTCAGGACAGTGCTCCCCCCCACCACAGCGCTTCTTCATCTTCTTGGAATGAACATACTGAGAAGCCAGTCTGTCGGCATGATCAGGCCGGACCATGGAGCTGAATGAGCATAAAGTGGAGGCTTTGTGTGGCACACAATGGTGACCATATGTCAGCGACGGTAACAATGGACATCCCAGAAGGCCAGAAGCAGCGGCAGAATGTTCTCACTCCTCACAGAACATTCATCTGTTGCTCTGCACACACTTCATGCAACCTCTGGGGCTGGGGGAGCAATAATGATAGGGAGTGGGGGGTCCCCATCCTGGGCCCTATACTGTGTTGGAGCTCAGGGAAGAAGGGCAAATTGGATTTATATGAGATGTGACAAATAAATTCCATTGTTTATGAGCTTGTAATAGCACCAAAGAGACTGGAGGCACTTCCCTGGTTGTGTTATCTCCTAAAGGAGGCGACGAGTGAATCCGCGGGTTGTAGAAAGAACATCATAGGGTAATTTAAGAGGATTAACAAAAGTGTTTATGTCTGATTATCTAATGGGAGTCTAAGGTAGTCCGAGTTTAGGCGTTCCGTTCAGATGCTACATATACGCACAAACCCATCAGAAGGGCATTTATTAATTTGCCAAAAAACATACTTGACCTTATGGCTACACGGTGACTTGTAAAACACTCGGCTTTAGATGGATCAGTCATCTTTTCTCACCTTTGTCGTTATTCTAAAGGTCACATCTATTGATTACACATCCTAAACTCAGAAGTTACATTTTCGACTCATCCAGCGTCTAATCCGGAATTAATTTTTTTCCTTTCCACCTCGGCATAGACTTTATAGTGACGACTGATAACTTTTGCGGATTTGCAATTCTTTAACTGTCCCCTCAGTGTTTATCTAGGGTCTCAGGTAGCTTCTTTGAGAAGCTTCTCAAATACATCTTGCCCCCGTGGAGACATTATCTCCATCATAGTAAATATTCAGCCAGGCGACTGGTTCAATCTCCATGCCCCCCTCTGTGTTTGCATCTACTCTTCATTCCTGGAGCTGGGGTGGCTTGAGAGGGTCATAAGCCTCAGCAAACATTGGCTTATATAGACCACAGCACGAGACGGGGTGGAACGTCACGAGCCGGTGACTCGTCTCCTTCACTTGGAAGCTACGAAGGTCCGACGGTTGCCCGCTCAGTGGAGCGTTTATTAAAATTCATCTTCTTGGATGGCGGATGGCCATTTCACACTTCTTCACTCGATTTTTCACTCTGATGTTGCCTATTTTTTGATCTAATGCGTCCCTGCTGGGAAGCGATGCTACCGTGTCCAACCGATTCTCTGAAGAAATTTGGAGCAACTGAACGAACAGCTGCAGCCTTCGTTCCCTGAGGGGACCCCCATGTTCTGAGGGTAAACAAAAGCAAAACCATGCTCAAGCTAACCCCTTCCTCCCTGGTCATCGTCATTGAGTGTTGAGCAGACATCACTGTGAAGCCATCTATGTGCTCATTTGCGGTTTTCATACTACATAGGGCTGTTTTTTTTGCTCTGTTCTGTTTGTAGGGAAGAGGGAGACATCTCCAAATCCAAAAATGCTCTGGCTGATATGGTCAATAATATCAAAAAGGGAGAAAAACAAATGTTAATAAAATTTATTTCACACTACGTTTTGGCACCAATGTGTTTTACTTATGCTAGGTCAATAGTAGAGTCCGCTGAGATATGTCCCAACTCGAAAATTGGACGCAATATGTACATCACACACATTTCAAGCATTTGCTTCCAGGAAAGGTCAAACACATTCAAAAGAATAAAAAAATAATGTTTAACAAAATTTATTTTAGACTACTTTTTGGCCCCAAACTAATGCATTCTTCAGCTAAAATCACCCATGTGTCTTACGGTAGGGCAATAGTAGTGCCTGCTGAGACACTGACTCAAAAATTGGATGCAATACGTCCATCACACACATTTCAAGCATTTGCTTCCAGTAGATATCAATAGACTTCAAAAGGGTATAACAACAAAGTTTAATGGAATTTATTTCAGACTACGTTTCAACTCCAAACTGGTGCCTTCTTCAGGTCAAAATCACCAATTTTTCCTTACTTAAGTTAGGTCAATGGTAGCGCCTGCTGAAATATTTCCTGACTTGGAAATTGGACGCACTGTGTCCATCATACAGGTTTTAAGCATTTGAGTAGAGGTGAACAACCTTCATAAGGGTAGAAAAACAAGGTTAATCAAATTTAATTCAGACTATGTTTTGGTACCAAACTGGCACCTACTTCAGCCAAAAAAATCACCCAAGTGTCTTTGTTCACTGTAGGCCACTGATAGTGCCTGCTGCGATATTTCCTGATTTGAAAATTGGATGTCGTGTTTCCATCACATGTCATTCAACCATTTACTTCCACTAGAGATAAATAGCCTTCAAACGTGTAGAAAAAAAAGTTTAAAGTAACTTATTTCAGACTATGTTTCAGCAAATAACTGGTGCATTTCTCAGGCCAAAAGCACCCAGGTGCTTTTGCTTACGGTAGGTCAATAGTAGAGCTTGCTGAGATATTTCCTCACTCCAAAATTGGACACAATTTATCCATCACATATGTCTCAAGCATCTGCTTTCAGTAGAGGTGAATAAATGGTAGTCACTTTGGCCAATGGATGTCCATGCATGGCTAGACAATAGGAAAAGACAAAGACCACTACAATGTAGAACCAGACATGGAGAATGAAGGTTTCTCATACTTGTTGACCTTTTTACTTCTACCACATGATTAGATGAGGACAATAAGGACCTAAGGATGGTAAGGCGGTTGAGCAGTGTTGCACAGTTAGCCACAGTACTGGCTAATTTTTGGAAATGATCCTATCAAATTTTAGTATGTGCTGGCAAATTGACATTTCTGTTCAATATTTCGTTCCACAGCTGTTCCTGGTTACAAGACTTATACATCTGTATGTTACCAACCAACATGTTGGTAAGTATGGTGTCTAAGGACCAAGAAGAAGAAGAAGATGGGCCTATAATAGTTGTGGGGTCTAGATGGTCCTCTTAATTGGCTAAGTGTTTCCTTCAGTGAGACTATTAACTTCTACAGACTGAGAGCTGCCCCAGTCCTTCCATAATTGATCCTCAGCTGTCATAAATAAACATATTGCAAGGATGATCTAATGTAGCTTTGGGCATCAAAGTTTTACGAGCTACCAAAATCTCAAGTGTATGACCCCAATCAGTAAATGGGGGGTGGTGCATGATACTCCTGTTCTGAAAACAGCATTACACCCATGCACAGGTTGTGCAGTTCAACTCGATTCTTTCTAAGAGACCTGCGCTGCTATACCCCATACAACCTGCGGACTGGTGTGGCACTGTTTCTGGAAGGAAAGACATGTAGTCATGCAATGATGTCGTTGGGTGAGTTAGATCTTGAGTGTAGGAGTTACATATAATTAGGGTTAGGGTGATCACAGTAAAGGGGCCCTTTGGGTCCTGGGATTGAATCCGACAAAGGGCAATATCTGCAGGGAACCTATATAGTAGTGTGGGTTTGCTCAAGGCACCCTATTTACCTTCCACAAGCCAAACCAAAATTATATGATGTTCACATTCAGTTTATGAGCTGAAACTGCTTGAAAAAGTGTATTTTTTTCCTTAACCATTTTTTGCAGCCTTTTGATTGGACAGTACCTGATTTGGAGCAGATTCATCAGGATCAGTTTAAAAAAAGTGACCTGCATGGTTTTTTTTAACCAGGTGTTTTTCAAAACCTTTTATGGAAAAAAGTTAAAAAAAATCCTTATATTGACTGCAAAGTGAATTTTCCATCAAAATGAATAAGAAACTTCTTTGAAGCGTTTTTTTTTAGCTGATTTGTGTGAACAAAGCCTTATAGGTTAGTAAGATAATATAGGAGGCTGTTTCGCTGGGCTACTGATGTGGCCACTGGACAGATGGAATATAAGAAACCATGGAGGACACAGAGGTTGCATGAATCTGCGACAGTCTAGGGGTTAATATCTGGACAGCTGTGACCGACCGGGGCTCACAAATGAGAATCCATAAGCGTGACCTCTGGAGCAAGAGTCCCCTCTCAGTGCCGGATGATATTAACAAGGCGGCGTCTACCAATCACAGCGACTTCAAAGACTCAATTACAAGTATTGATCAGGCGCAGGCCGGGTCACCGCGCCGCCTCCCATGTGGGATCGGGGATGAGCTGAGCAATATAAAAATGCCACCCTCTCCTGCCCGGATCCTTTGTGCGGTGATGTATGGGCACACCTCTCTGCCCCGGGCCTGCTGTCACAGCCATCTACACCAGGCTGGGCAATTCTCTCCCCCGGCGGCGACTCACACAGCTGACCCTGGTTCGTACGATCTTAAGTCATAGTGGAGGAGCCTGTCCCATCTCCTCTCGCTCCCTCCTCCTCTTTATTCTCCCTTCTGGCTCTTAATCTTCACACCCCCCTCTATTCAGAGTGACAGAGACCCCAGCTGAGGGAGGGAAGGCACCACTGTGGCTGCACAATAACTGAGGGCTATAATGTGGCCAAACAGAGATCCAATATGGCCGCCACTACAGCTTCCTACATTTTTTGGAGGTCGACTGAACGTACAAGATATTTTCCCAAGGATAAGACACAGTAGGGGTCATATGAGTACACAGGACATTCAGTTTATAAGGACATGGTATGGGTGCTGCTGGTGCTATGACAGTCGTTCTTAAAGGGAATCTGTCACCCTAAATTGGTGGGATATTTAAATGAAAGCAGTCAGGTCAGATGGGCGGTGTTTTGGGTACTTGCCTTAACATGTTGTTCGCCGCTGTCTCCATTATTTCTGGGAATTGTAGCGTGCGCATTGCAATCTTGAATTGCGCACGTGCAGTATGCTTTCCCCGCAGATTGAAATGCGCAGGCGTGTTATATGGAGGGCAACGACTACAATTCCCAGAAATAATGGAGACAGCGGCGAACAACATGTTAAGGCAAGTACCCAAAACACCGCCCATCTGACCTGACTGCCATCATTTAAATATCCCGCCAATTTAGGGTGACAGATTCCCTTTAAAGGGCTCTGCTGTCATGTCTATTTTACTAAATAGTTGTGTTCCCTATGAAATAACAATGCTGGAGCATCTCTTGTTATCACTCTGCTTTCTTACTAAGTTATTCCTTCAAAAAATATATAACTAAATTGATAACTTTTGTTACAATTTGTTTAAGGGGTGTCTCCCTATACAGAGCTGAGCAGGTGGGGGCGTATTCCTACACAGAGCTCAGCAAGCGGAGGAGTATCCCTACACAGCTGAGCAGATGGGGGCATGTTTCCTGCACAGAGGTGAGCTGGTGGGGGTGTGTCCCAACACACAGCTGAACAGGTAGGGGTGTGTCCCTAAACAGAGCTTAGCAGGTGGGGCATGTCCTTACACAGAGCTGAGCAGGTGGGGCGTGTCCTTACACAGAGCTGAGCAGGTGGGGGTGTGTCTCCTGCACAGAGCAGGAGGGAGCATGTGTAAGATGCCCAAGTGAGGTAGTCGTGGGCGAGCTTCTGTCCCCACTCACTCTGGCATCCTACAGACAAGGTGTGTCCCAGTCCCGATGTGCTGCTGTGTGTGAGGTGCTAGCCCTATGGAATCTTCCTCAGGTCTAGCAGTTTATCCGGGTTGCAATACCTTCCACCCCATGTTGTCTGAGTCCATCTTTTCCTGTAGCTTCACAAGCCGAGTGTGCGGCTGGCCCCCGACGTCGATCTCGAGTTTGCACCAGGCCATTAGACGGAATCACACAAAAGGGTATTTGCAGCAATCCACGGCCCCGAATATTAGGCTAACGCTGTCCCTAGCATCCGTAGTACTGCTATGTTACTCGCTGCTGCCCTCGCATAGGCTGACTGTCACTTCTTGCACTTGCCACCAACAATCAGTTCACTTTCGCAAACTGGGCCAGCCACTACAGTTTACCCTGTCCCAGCTAACTTAAGTCCCAATGGGTGTAATACCTTTATCACAAACATAAGAATCAAATACATTTAATCTTTGAGAGTCAGAGAGAATTCCATCTGACTTTACTTTTACACATGTCTCCTACACAGAATAGGTGGGGGCGTGTCTCCTGCACAGAAAAGGTGAGGGCGTGTCTCCTGCACAGAACAGGTGGGAGCGGGTCTCCTGCACAGAGCAGGTGGGAGCGTGTCTCCTGCACAGAACAGGTGGTGGCATGTCTCCTGCACAGAGCAGGTGGGGAATGTCTCCTGCAAAGAGCAGGTGGGGCACATCTCCTGCACCGAACAGGTGGGGGCGTGTCTACTGCACAGAGCAGGTGGGGATGTGTCTCCTGCATAGAGCAGGTGGGGATGTGTCTCCTGCACAGAGCAGGTGGGGATGTGTCTCCTGCATAGAGCAGGTGGGGATGTGTCTTCTGCACAGAGCAGGTGGGGGGTGTCTCCTGCACAGAACAGGTGGGGGCGTGTCTTCTGCACAGAGCAGGTGGGGATGTGTCTCCTGCACAGAGCAGGTGGGGATGTGTCTCCTGCACAGAACTGGTGGGAGCGGGTCTCCTGCACAAAGCAGGTGGGGATGTATCTCCCGCACAGAGCAGGTGGGGGCGTCTCTCTTGCAAAGAACAGGTGAGGGCGTGTCTTCTGTACAGAGCAGGTGGGGGGGTGTGTCTCCTGCACAGAGCAGGTGGAGATGTGTCTCCTGCACAGAGCAGGTGGGGATGTGTCTCCTGCACAGAGCAGGTGGGGATGTGTCTCCTGCACAGAACAGGTGGGGGCGTGTCTTCTGCACAGAGCAAGTGGGGATGTGTCTCCTGCACAGAGCAAATGGGGATGTGTCTCCTGCACAGAGTAGGTGGGGATGTGTCTCCTGCACAGAGCAGGTGGGGGTGTGTCTCCTGCACAGAGCATGTGGGGGTGTCTCCTGCACAGAGCAGGTGGGGGCGTGTCTCCTGCACAGAGCAGGTGGGGGCGTGTCTCCTGCACAGAGCAGGTGGGGTGTGTCTACTGCACAGAGCAGGTGGGGGTGTGTCTCCTGCACAGAGCAGGTGGGGATGTGTCTCCTACACAGAGCAGGTGGGGATGTGTCTCCTGCATAGAGCTGGTGGGGGCGTGTCTTCTGCACAGAGCAGGTGGGGGCGTGTCTTCTGCACAGAGCAGGTGGGGGCATGTCTCCTGCACAGAGCAGATGGGGTGTGTCTCCTGCACAGAGCAGGTGGGGATGTGTCTCCTGCATAGAGCTGGTGGGGGCGTGTCTTCTGCACAGAGCAGGTGGGGGCGTGTCTTCTGCACAGAGCAGGTGGGGGTGTGTCTCCTACACAGAGCAGGTGGGGGCGTGTCTTCTGCACAGAGCAGGTGGGGATGTGTCTCCTACACAGAGCAGGTGGGGATGTGTCTCCTATATAGAGCAGGTGGGGGCGTGTCTTCTGCACAGAGCATGTGGAGGTGTGTCTCCTGCACAGAGCAGGTGGGGATGTGTCTTCTGCACAGAGCATGTGGAGGTGTGTCTCCTACACAGAGCAGGTGGGGATGTGTCTTCTGCACAGAGCAGATGGAGGTGTGTCTCCTGCACAGAGCAGGTGGGGGTGTGTCTTCTGCACAGAGCAGGTGGGGGCGTGTCTTCTGCACAGAGCATGTGGAGGTGTGTCTCCTGCACAGAGCAGGTGGGGATGTGTCTTCTGCACAGAGCAGGTGGGGATGTGTCTCCTGCACAAAACAGGTGGGGCGTGTCTTCTGCACAGAGCAGGTGGGGGCGTGTCTTCTGCACAGAGCAAGTGGGGATGTGTCTCCTGCACAGAGCAAATGGGGATGTGTCTCCTGCACAGAGTAGGTGGGGATGTGTCTCCTCTACAGAGCATGTGGGGGTGTGTCTCCTGCACAGAGCAGGTGGGGGCATGTCTCCTGCACAGAGCAGGTGGGGGCGTGTCTCCTGCACAGAGCAGGTGGGGATGTGTCTCCTACACAGAGCAGGTGGGGATGTGTCTCCTGAATAGAGCTGGTGGGGGCGTGTCTTCTGCACAGAGCAGGTGGGGGCGTGTCTTCTGCACAGAGCAGGTGGGGGCGTGTCTCCTGCACAGAGCAGATGGGGGCGTGTCTCCTGCACAGAGCAGGTGGGGATGTGTCTCCTGCATAGAGCTGGTGGGGGCGTGTCTTCTGCACAGAGCAGGTGGGGGCGTGTCTTCTGCACAGAGCAGGTGGGGCGTGTCTCCTGCACAGAGCAGGTGGGGGTGTGTCTCCTACACAGAGCAGGTGGGGGTGTGTTGTGATGAACGGGCACACAGTCCGCCACACGGTAGCCCGGGGGTCACGGCTTGTGATCCCACCGCTGCCACCAATATGTGATGAACGGGCACACAGTCCGCCACACGGTAGCCCGGGGGTCACGGCTTGTGATCCCACCGCTGCCACCAATATGTGATGGAACGTGCACACACACGACGGCTGCTGCCGTCCGACCCCGTAAACTGCAGGGATTTATAATTATCCCACTTCCACTTAGGAACTTGCAGCTCTCTGGCGCCCCCCTTACCCTCAGGTCAGTCAGGGAACTGCACCTAGGATAATTGGTCGCCAGAGGGGTCACTTGGATGTGTGCTGGCTAATGGGCACGCTGCAGTGAGGGAATTATAATTACTCCTGGCTGCAGCCAGGCAGTACCCTTATAAACCCCGCTCCGTCACTGCCAGCGTCACCCAATAGATTAACACTTTACACCCCTTCCTTTTAGCTGCCACCAGCTACGGCTTTTGATGAACAATTTATCAAGAGGGTCCGTAGCAACCCCAAAACAGTAGCGTAGTGCTTCAGGCACGTGCAAATTCGTTTATAGAGCAGGAGAAACAAACTAATAAATTTATAGGTTTATTCCTTAAAAAAAAACAGGCAGTGCTTATATAATATAAAAAGATGTAACAAACTGAGACAATATCGTTATGTACAGATGCAGTTATAAAATAAAATGGGATTAAGAATGAAAGATAACTCACATGGTTGTTAGATCATTACAGGCAAGCCAGGCTGGGGGAAGGAGCCACACGTCATAGTTCATTGACAGATCTCTTACTCAGGACATCCCAGCAGAAAGTGCCTAAGGAACTTCACTGCAAGACTTATGCATGTCAGCTTCTGACCTCACAAAAAGGGGCTGGTTTTCTGGCCACCTCCCCTGGCTGCAAGCTATGGTTTGAGCTCTGCAATATCATAAGGTTCATAACTCGTCCTGTGAACCTAGCAGAATAACGGCAGACCTATCAATGATCTTACTCTAAAATGACGGTTCCAATGAGCCCACACTTGGGTGGGCTAGTACATGGGGCACCCGAGAATTCCATTTCTCGGGTTCTGTTGGAGTTACGGGTTTACCAGTACCACGGGAACGATGCCCGTCGGCGCATGGTTCAACACAGTAACTTTCGTGTTTCTAGCGAATGCTCCCACCGTGTTATTAACCAAAAAAGAATGAATTCTCCAAAATGGCTGCTATAGGAAGAAAGCACGTGTGCAGACAATGAAGGACCCCTGCGGTGAAGCGGGAAAACTTCCAGCACTGGCAGCTCACATTACACTGCCTGAGTGCAGGCTGGGGGTTGGTGAGAAGTATGAGAGCTGCAGGGAGAAGGAGGGGGGCTTTGCTTGGTGGGCTTTCAGCAGTACAAAAAAGAAGATGAGGACAGAAATTCCAGCACAGCACTCATCACACCTCCCCCCTTAGAGGGCGCTACGGAGGCATGACCTGTCGGTAATCCGACATGCGCACCTCAGCGGGTTCGCCACGTCGTGATAACCCATTGGCCATGGCTTGGGCTAGCATGTCTAGGAGGGGATCCTCTTCCCCGTCCTCGGGCAGATTGCAGACCGGTAGGACGCAGGCTTCACGTTCGTGATGGGCCTTCATCATGTTGACGTGAAAGGCCTTGCGCCTACCCCGAGTGTGGTCAAGCGTGACCACGTAGGTGGCTGGGTTGAGCTGTTGGTGCACGACGTACGGGCCTTCCCAGGCTGCCTGAAGCTTATCCTTTGGTACGGGGACCAGCACCCACACCTTTTGACCCACCTGGTAGGTCCGCTCCCGGGCGTTCTGGTCGTACCAGTGCTTCTGGTCAGCCTGAGCCCGCGTCATGTTGTCATGCACCAACTGCGTCAAGGTCTGCATCTTGTCGCGGAAGCGCATGACATAATCCACGATGGACACTTCCGTGGGGTTTGGCTCATCTTCCCAGGATTCTCTTATCAACCCAAGGGGTCCCCGGACTCGCCTACCATACAGGAGCTCGAAGGGGGAGAACCCCGTCGAGGCCTGCGGGACTTCTCTGTAGGCAAATAGCAGGTGTGGGAGGTACCGCTCCCAATCGCGTCCCTGGGTCTCAACCAGCATGCGGAGCATCTGTTTGAGGGTACCGTTAAAGCGCTCACACAAACCATTGGTCTGTGGGTGATACGCACTCGATACCATACGCGTCACCTGCATTTTGCTGCAGAGAGCCTTCATTAGGCGAGACATAAATTGGGTCCCTTGATCGTTAAGCATCTCCCTGGGAAATCCTACCCGTGAAAAGATGGTCACCAGTGCATCCGCCACCTTATCTGCCCTAGTTGAGGACAGAGCTACTGCCTCCGGGTACCGGGTAGCGTAGTCTACCACAGTAAGGATGTATTGCTTTCCAGAGCTGCTGGGGACGGTCAGCGGGCCCACAATGTCCACCGCGATCCTCTGGAAAGGCTCCTCTATCACTGGCAACGGGATCAGGGGAGCCTTAAGAGCAGGCCCCGCCTTCCCCACTCTTTGACAGGTGATACAGGAGCGGCAGTAGTTAGTCACATCTGTCCCCATCTTGGGCCAATAGAAGTGTTGAGACAGCCGTGCCTTAGTTTTGCTAATCCCCAAGTGTCCAGCAAGTGGAATCTCATGGGCAATCCTCAACAACTCACCTCGGAACTGGTGCGGTACGACCAGCTGTTTTTCCCTCAACCACCCCTTTTGGGAACCTCCGGGTACTGTCTCCCGGTACAACCTTCCTCGTTCCCAGAACACCCTCTCCTTATCAGTCACGGAGGTGGGCGTCTCGGCGAGGTGCCTCAGGTTCCCCAGGCTCGCATCTGAGTGCAGAGCGGCCTGGAACTCCTGGCTGGAGGCAGCCAGAAGTGACGTCAGGGTTCCTTCCTCACTGGGACCCTCTGGGACCGGCTCTGGGTCCACCTCTGGTTCAGTCTCTCCTGTAGCGGAGGAGGGTCCAGATGGCAGGGCGCTACCTGCGATCCGGGCACTCTGACTGCGGGTGACAGCAGCTACATATGCAGTCTCCTCGGGGATTTCTATAGACCCATCAGCCTGCGCTGCTATGGGCTCTACCTCCCCATCCACCCCCAACACTTCAGGAGCAGTGCTACTTATGGGCCAGTTACCTTCCTCGGTGGCACTGGTCAGTGTCATGGCGTCACCTTCCTCCTCCCGGTTCCCATGCACCTCCCCATTTCCTTGAGCACTGTCGCTTGCTCCTGCTAGGGGTTCCTCAGCCGTCTCACTCCGCAGAGCGACGGGACTGAACGCTCCTCTACCTGTGGACACATCTACCACTTCAGAGAAAGGGTTAACAGATTCAGATGGCACAGATACATCACTATCAACATCATTCCTAGGGAAAGAAAGGTTTCAGTTGCATCATCACTTCGCAAAGCATTAGCAGGTAACACAATCAGTTTCCCATCATCATCAACATCAACATCATGGTTAACGTTAACCTTATCATCAGATTGGGAAGGGGTGTCAGGGACAGAGTACGCCACCATCCTCCCCAGATCAGTCCCCAATAAAACATCAGTGGGCAGGTTTTCGGACACCCCCACTTCCTTCACCCCGCTCCCGGCACCCCAGTCAATGAAAACTCGGGCTATCGGCAAGGGGTAGTGGACGCCCCCAATCCCTGTGACAGTTAAGGTTTTCCCCGGAATCAACTCTTCAGGGCCGCCAGTTCGGGTCGGATGAGGGTTCGTTCAGCCCCGGTGTCCTTGAGGCCTGTAGCAAGACGGGCCCCCATGCGGACGGGCTGCACTTTGTCATCAACCCTCCCCACCACACCACCCACCAAAAGAACAGAGGCGTTGGGCCCGGAGGCCTTGGCTGGGGGGTTCTTCTGCCTCTCCGGACAGGTGGCGCTGATGTGACCAGTCCTTTTACAGGAGAAACACTGGCGGGGGTCTGATGTAGGCCTGGCGCTGGCAAAGGGGATAGTGCCTCCAGAGGGACGACTGGCAGGGGCACTGGGGTTGGTTGCAGGCTTACCCCCTCCCCAACGGGTGGTGACGGGCTTCCGCACCTCGGGTTTCCGGTTGGCCTCATAGCTGTCGGCGATCCGGGCTGTTGTGACCGCGTCCTCTGGTTCTCGGTCCAGGATGAACTGTCGGACCTCAGCTGGGCACAGATGCAGGAACTGGTCTTTGATCATCAAGTCTTTCAGCTCCTCATAGGTGTCAACTGACAGTCCATGGATCCACTGGTCAAAGTGGTTCCGGAGTCCTTGCACCACATCGCTATAACTGTCGTGTGGGCCACGTTGGAGGTTCCGGAACTTCTTTCGGTATACCTCAGGGGTTAGCTGGTACTTGGCAATCAGGGCCTGCTTGATGGCCTCATAGTCACTGTCTTGATCTGGCGCGAGGGAAGCGAACGCCTCCAAAGCTTTGCCCTTCAGCCCGGGGGTCAAGTACCTGGCCCATTGGTCGGCAGGCAGCCGGTACTGTCTGCAGACTTTCTCAAAGGCCCGCAGAAAAGTGTCCAAGTCTCCGTCCCTTTCCAGCACGGGAAAGTGCTCCGGCCGGGGCTTGGGACTCTGAGTGCTGCTGGGCACACTGCTCTGGGCTGTGGAGGGCATTGCCCCTCGCTGAACCATCTCCAGCTCATGGGCTCTCTGCGCTTGGGCTTCCCGCTCGGCTCGGGCTCTCTCAGCCTCCCGCTCGGCTCTCTCAGCCTCTCGCTGGGCTTGGCGCTCGGCTCTCTCAGCCTCTCGCTGTTTGGCCTCTCGCTGGTCGGCTCTCTCTTGAGCTTGCTGGATCAGCCTCAGGCGTTCTTCCCGGTTGTCAGCGGTGAGTCCCTCCAGGGCCGCCTGCAGGTAAGGGTCCACCTCTCTCTGGGTGTAAGCAGTCAGGGGTTGGGCCTCTGCTCCTGCGGCACCACCTTGGCTTGGGCCGGCTCCTGCGCCCGCCACGCTCCGATGCTCTTCCAGTTCCTTCAGGGCCTGGACCAGTCGGGCTTTGGTTTGGTTCTTGTGGTCAAGGCCGTGGTACACGCAGATTCCCACAAGAGTGTCCCTGTTCTGCTTTTCGAACCAACTTGCTCCTCTTGTAGCCATGGTTGCCAAATAAAAGATAGGATAGAAAAACAAAGAGAAGGGAGGGGTAACCGCAAGTACACACAATTGTCTCAGGACTAATAAACACTGAGTCTGTTCTCCAAAACTTTAGATGCAGGGTCCCTGAAGAACCGTGCAAGTTTTTTAGTGAGAGGAATGATTGCTCAGACCAGATCACTAATGCTCTATAATCCCACCGCTGCCACCAATATGTGATGAACGGGCACACAGTCCGCCACACGGTAGCCCGGGGGTCACGGCTTGTGATCCCACCGCTGCCACCAATATGTGATGAACGGGCACACAGTCCGCCACACGGTAGCCCGGGGGTCACGGCTTGTGATCCCACCGCTGCCACCAATATGTGATGGAACGTGCACACACACGACGGCTGCTGCCGTCCGACCCCGTAAACTGCAGGGATTTATAATTATCCCACTTCCACTTAGGAACTTGCAGCTCTCTGGCGCCCCCCTTACCCTCAGGTCAGTCAGGGAACTGCACCTAGGATAATTGGTCGCCAGAGGGGTCACTTGGATGTGTGCTGGCTATTGGGCACGCTGCAGTGAGGGAATTATAATTACTCCTGGCTGCAGCCAGGCAGTACCCTTATAAACCCCGCTCCGTCACTGCCAGCGTCACCCAATAGATTAACACTTTACACCCCTTCCTTTTAGCTGCCACCAGCTACGGCTTTTGATGAACAATTTACCAAGAGGGTCCGTAGCAACCCCAAAACAGTAGCGTAGTGCTTCAGGCACGTGCAAATTCGTTTATAGAGCAGGAGAAACAAACTAATAAATTTATAGGTTTATTCCTTAAAAAAAAACAGGCAGTGCTTATATAATATAAAAAGATGTAACAAACTGAGACAATATCGTTATGTACAGATGCAGTTATAAAATAAAATGGGATTAAGAATGAAAGATAACTCACATGGTTGTTAGATCATTACAGGCAAGCCAGGCTGGGGGAAGGAGCCACACGTCATAGTTCATTGACAGATCTCTTACTCAGGACATCCCAGCAGAAAGTGCCTAAGGAACTTCACTGCAAGACTTATGCATGTCAGCTTCTGACCTCACAAAAAGGGGCTGGTTTTCTGGCCACCTCCCCTGGCTGCAAGCTATGGTTTGAGCTCTGCAATATCATAAGGTTCATAACTCGTCCTGTGAACCTAGCAGAATAACGGCAGACCTATCAATGATCTTACTCTAAAATGACGGTTCCAATGAGCCCACACTTGGGTGGGCTAGTACATGGGGCACCCGAGAATTCCATTTCTCGGGTTCTGTTGGAGTTACGGGTTTACCAGTACCACGGGAACGATGCCCGTCGGCGCATGGTTCAACACAGTAACTTTCGTGTTTCTAGCGAATGCTCCCACCGTGTTATTAACCAAAAAAGAATGAATTCTCCAAAATGGCTGCTATAGGAAGAAAGCACGTGTGCAGACAATGAAGGACCCCTGCGGTGAAGCGGGAAAACTTCCAGCACTGGCAGCTCACATTACACTGCCTGAGTGCAGGCTGGGGGTTGGTGAGAAGTATGAGAGCTGCAGGGAGAAGGAGGGGGGCTTTGCTTGGTGGGCTTTCAGCAGTACAAAAAAGAAGATGAGGACAGCAATTCCAGCACAGCACTCATCACATGTGTCTTCTGCACAGAGCAGGTGGGGGCGTGTCTTCTGTACAGAGCAGGTGGAGGTGTGTCTCCTGCACAGAGCAGGTGGGGGTGTGTCTCCTACACAGAGCAGGTGGGGATGTGTCTCCTGCACAAAGCAGGTGGGGGTGTGTCTCCTACACAGAGCAGGTGGGGATGTGTCTCCTGCATAGAGCTGGTGGGGGCGTGTCTTCTGCACAGAGCAGGTGGGGGCGTGTCTTCTGCACAGAGCAGGTGGGGGCGTGTCTTCTGCACAGAGCAGGTGGGGGTGTGTCTCCTGCACAGAGCAGGTGGGGGCGTGTCTTCTGCACAGAGCAGGTGGGGGTGTGTCTCCTGCACAGAGCATGTGGGGGTGTGTCTCCTGCACAGAGCATGTGAGGGTGTGTCTCCTGCACTCTGTCTGACAGTTAGGGTGAGTTTCCACCATCCGGAATGCTTCAGGAAATGCTGCGTGTTTGACGCTGTGCGTTGGCGCAGCGTCAAACACGCAGCGTCCAGATGTTACAGCATAGTGGAGAGGATTTCAAGAAATCCCGTCTCCACTATGCTGTAAAACACGCAGGCGGAAGACCTGCGTATCCGGACATGCGGCGCGTCTTTTCAGACCGCAGCATGTCCTAGCCCGTTGCGGCGACGCTGAGTGGCAGCAACGGAAATAACACAGGGCTATGCAGCCCTGCGTTCTTTCCGGATGTGTTCCGGAGGTGTCCGGAACACATCCGGAAAGAGCGCGCATCAAAAAGGGGGCGGGGCTTTGGGCGGTGCGGAATTTCCGCTCCGTCTAAAGCGCTGTGGTTCCGGACCGTGGAACCACAGCCTAACTATCAGCACCTATTGGACAGTGTGAGAGTGTACAGGGGACACGCCTCTAAAAGGTAACACCCGGCTGTCAATATAGGGATTACTGAGAAACCACACATCATCTCTTGTGTGATCCAGTCTCTACTTCTATCCTATGTGATACTGACTGCTCAGCCGTGTATCTAATCCTCTCCTGTGTGATACTGTCTGCTGAGCTGTGTATCTAATCCTCTTCTGTGTGATACTGTCTGCTGAGGTGTGTATCTAATCCTCTTCTGTGTGATACTGCCTGCTGAGCTGTGTATCTAATCCTATCCTGTGTGATACTGTGTGCTGAGCCGTGTATCTAATCCTATCCTGTGTGATACTGTGTGCTGAGCCGTGTATCTAATCCTATCCTGTGTGATACTGTCTGCTGAGCTGTGTATCTAATCCTATCCTGTGTGATGCTGTCTGCTGAGCCGTGTATCTAATCCTATCCTGTGTGATACTGTCTGCTGAGCTGTATATCTAATCCAGTCCTGTGTGATACTGTCTTCTGAGCTGTGTATCTAATCCTATTCTGTGTGATACTGTCTGCTGAGCCATGTATCTAATCCTATCCTGTGTGATACTGTCTGCTGAGCCATGTATCTAATCCTATCCTGTGTGATACTGTCTGCTGAGCTGTGTATCTAATCCTATCCTGTGTGATACTGTCTGCTGAGCTGTGTATCTAATCCTATCCTGTGTGATACTGACTGCTGAGCTGTGTATCTAATCCTATCCTGTGTGATACTGTCTGCTCAGCCGTGTATCTAATCCTATCCTGTGTGATACTGACTGCTGAGCTTGTGTATCTAATCCTGTCCTGTGTGATACTGTCTGCTGAGCTGTGTATCTAATCCTATCCTGTGTGATACTGTCTGCTGAGCAGTGTATCTAATCCTATCCTGTGTGATACTATCTGCTGAGCCATGTATCTAATCCTATCCTGTGTGATACTGTCTGCTGAGCTGTGTATCTAATCCTAACCTGTGTGATACTGACTGCTGAGCTGTGTATCTAATCCTATCCTGTGTGATACTGACTGCTGAGCTGTGTATCTAATCCTATCCTGTGTTATACTGACTGCTGAGCCGTGTATCTAATCCTATCATATGTGATACCATGTGATACTAATACAGAAATAACAGATAATCACATGTGATTGGTCTGGTTACTGGATTATTGGACTGTGCTCTTTACATGAAGAGTATGGTACCATGTGAATAGAAAACAGTGGTGTTGCCCTTTACATTATTTAAGGGTAGACAATTTCCGGGCCGTATCTGAGCCATAATGACATGTAAGATGTAAATGCCGCTCAGCCTGGTTATTACCATCCCAGGGATGTACGTGGCGAAGCAGTGGCCTGGAAGCTGCGAGGAGATATTGGTTCTGTCAGCAGGCATTATGTAGCGCTGTTAATACCGCCACACACCGCACATCTTCTCTTAGAAATTCAATTTCCTGATTAATCTTGTCATACTGTGACACCGGCAAAATCAGGTTTGATTTACAAAGAATGGGATCTCCGTCCGTCCCGGGGAAACTCATCTGGCCCCGTCCTTATGAATTATGTAGAGTGTGGATACAACAGCTGTATCGCTCCCACTGCACCGATGTCATTACCAACCGCTGCAGCGCGCCCCACGGTATATACACGGGTAAGGGTGTACTCATATACAGTGCACACCGGACACACCATGCCATTATAAACACTGTGTATCAAAGCATGTATGATACTGTCTGCTGAGCCATGTGTCTCACCCTATCCTGTGTGATACCGTCTGCTGAGCTGTGTATCTAATCCTATCCTGTGTGATACTGTCTGCTGAGCCATGTATCTAATCTTATCCTGTGTGATACCGTCTGCTGAGCTGTGTATCTAATCCTATCCTGTGTAATACTGTCTGCTGAGCTGTGTATCTAATCCTGTCCTGTGTAATACTGTCTGCTGAGCCGTGTATCTAATCCTATCCTGTGTGTTACTGTCTGCTGAGCCGTGTATCTAATCCTATCCTGTGTGATACTGTCTGCTGAGCCGTGTATCTAATCCTATCCTGTGTGATACTGTCTGCTGAGCCGTGTATCTAATCCTATCCTGTGTGTTACTGTCTGCTGAGCCGTGTATCTAATCCTATCCTGTGTGATACTGTCTGCTGAACTGTGTATCTAAACCTATCCTGTGTGATACTGTCTGCTGAGCTGTGTATCTAATCCTATCCTGTGTGATACTGTCTGCTGAGCCGTGTATCTAATCCTATCCTGTGTGATACTGACTGCTGAGCTGTGTATTTAATCCTATCCTGTGTGATACTGTCTGCTGAGCCATGTATCTAATCCTATCCTGTGTGATACTGACTGCTGAGCCGTGTATCTAATCCTATCCTGTGTGATAGTCTGCTGAGCCGTGTATCTAATCCTATCCTGTGTCATACTGACTGCTGAGCCGTGTATCAAATCCTATCCTGTGTGATACTGTCTGCTGAGCCGTGTATCTAATCCTATCCTGTGTGATACTGTCTGCTGAGCTGTGTATCTAATCCTATCCTGTGTGATACTGTCTGCTGAGCCATGTATCTAATCCTATCCTGTGTGATACGTCTGCTGAGCTTGTATCTAATCCTATCCTGTGTGATACTGTCTGCTGAGCCGTGTATCTAATCCTGTCCTGTGTGACACTGTCTGCGGAGCCGTGTATCTAATCCTATCCTGTGTGATAGTCTGCTGAGCCGTGTATCTAATCCTATCCTGTGTGATACTGACTGCTGAGCCGTGTATCTAATCCTATCCTGTGTGATACTGACTGCTGAGCTGTGTATCTAATCCTACCCTGTGTGATACTGTCTGCTGAGCTGTGTATCTAATCCTATTAAAGAGGGCAGCACACAAGTTTAGCAGTTACACATCTGTGGCACTCAGAGGCGTGTTCTTCACAGGTGACAGGCAGCAGGCCTCCATGTCCTATCTGCTTTCATCAGGGCAGATCATCATCCTCCTCCAAGAGAGGAGATGGCCACACTGGACGACACTGCCGCAGGCCTTTGCTGCCTCAGCCACCTTCTGTGGGTGTAGAAAGGTTGGCCAAGCTGTTCAACACACACTCAGGCCTCTGCTCTCTCAGCCACCTTCTGTGGGAGCAGGGAGGTCGGCCATGCTGAGTGACACTCCCTCAGGCCTCTGCTGTTTAGGACACCATCTATGGGAGCATTGAGGTTGTCCATGGTGGACGAAACTACTTGAGGCTTCTGCTGTCTCAGTCACCTTCTTCTGTAGGAGCAGGGAGGTCGGCCATGCTGAGTGACACTCTCTCAGGTCTCTGCTGTCTCAGCCACCTTCTGTGGGAGCATGGTGGTCGGCCACACTGGTTGATACTCTCTCAGGCCTCTGCTGTCTCGGCCACTTTCTGTGAGAGCATGGAGGTTGGCCATGGTGGGTGTGATGATCCTGCAAGCTCCATATCCTGTACTTCTCTAGAAGTCTCCACAGCTACTGCATTCATTAGGCTTTGCAGCCTGTGGGCTTCCCCCCCTTCAGCTCACTACACACTCTGTGTAATCTGATTCCAGGTGGCTAGCCCCCACAGGGAGGCCGGCTGAAAGCGGCTAACAAGCCACATGGTCTGTTCCTTTGTTGCATGGTAGTTATTCAAGATCAAAAATCTTGGCTCCTGTGTATGTTATAAGTATGAAATTTTCATATCTGCCAATTCATCGGTGAATCCAGGGATCAGTGAAGTTTCTAAGCGCTGGCACCAGCAGAACCTAAGAAACAGATTTCTGCTTAGCCGATCCACCCACTCTGCGTTTAGACTTAAATGCACGCCAACATCTTGCGGAGTACAATGGTATGCTCTGCATCGCTGTATGAGACTCCATCTCTTATTTATGAAAGTTTTGAGTTTTCTGAACTAAGAGTAACCCTTAGAGCAAGAGGAGGACCCTGGTAACTCCACCCCGTTTATGATGTCACGGCCACAGGTCCATAAGGTAGGGGCCAGGTATTCTGGCTCAGTTCTGCCCTGGACACCAGACTTATAGCAGCTCTGTGATGCATTGTGATGTCTCCCCTCCCCGACCGCATGGCTTGCCTACTATGATCTAAGAACTGTAAGTTGATCTTCCTTATGTTAACCCCTTTTATTTTCTAATTGTCTTGTACATAACGATATTGTCTCAGTTTGTTCCATCTTTTTATATTGTATAAGCACTGCCTGTTTTTTTAAGGAATAAACCTATAAATTTATTAGTTTGTTTCTCCTGCTCTATAAACGAATTTGCACGTGCCTGAAGCACTACGCTACTGTTTTGGGGTTGCTACGGACCCTCTTGATAAATTGTTCAGTAAGAAAAACCGTAGCTGGTGGCAGCTTAAAAGAAGGGGGTGTTAAGAGTTGACATATGGGGTGGCGTTGGCAGTGACGGAGCGGGTATTATAAGTGTATTACCCGGCTGCGGCTCGGAGTAATTATAATTCCCTCACTGCAGCGTGCCCAATAGCCAGCACACATCCAAGTGACCCGTCTGGCGACTGATTATCCTAGGTGCAGTTCCCTGACTGACCTGAGGGTAAGGAGGGCGCCAGAGAGCTGCAAGTTCCTAAGTGGAAGTGGGATAATTATAAATCCCTGCAGTTTACTGGGTCGGACGGCAGCAGCCGTCGTGTGTGTGCACCGTTTCATCACATATTGGTGGCAGCGGTGGGATCACAAGCCGTGATACCCCGGGCTACCATGTGGCGGACCGTGTGCCCGTTCATCACATATTGGTGGCTGAGCGGTGGGATTATAGAGCATTAGTGATCTGGTCTGAGCAATCATTCCTCTCACTAAAAAACTTGCACGGTTCTTCAGGGACCCTGCATCTAAAGTTTTGGAGAACAGACTCAGTGTTTATTAGTCCTGAGACAATTGTGTGTACTTGCGGTTACCCCTCCCTTCTCTTTGGTTTTCTATCCTATCTTTTATTTGGCAAACATGGCTACCATAGGAGCAAGTTGGTTCGAAAAGCAGAGCAAGGACACTCTTGTGGGAATCTGCAAGTACCACGGCCTTGTCCACACGAACCGAACCAAAAGCCATCTGGTCCAGGCCCTGAAGGAGCTGGGAGAGCATCGGAGTGTGTCGGGCACAGGAGCCGGCCCAAGCCAAGGTGGTGCTGCAGCAGAGGCCCAAACCCTGCATGCTTACACCCAGGGCGGGTTGGACCCTTACCTGCAGGCGGCCCTGGAGGGACTCCCCACTGACAACCGGGAAGAACGCCTGAGGCTGATCCAGCAAGCTCAAGAGAGAGCCGAGCAGCGAGAGGCCAAACAGCGGGAGGCTGAGAGAGCCGAGCGGGAAGCTCAGAGAGCCCATGAACTGGAGCTGCTCAGACAAGGGGCAATGCCCTCCACAGCCCAGAGCGGTACACCCAGCAGCTCTCAGAGTCCGAAGCCCGGCCGGAGCACTTTCCCGTGCTGGAAAAGGACGGAGACTTGGACACTTTTCTGCGGGCCTTTGAGAAAGTCTGCAGACAGTACCGGCTGCCTGCCGACCAATGGGCCAGGTACTTGACCCCCGGGCTAAAGGGCAAAGCTTTGGAGGCGTTTGCTTCCCTCGCGCCAGAGCAAGACAGTGACTATGAGGCCATCAAGCAGGCCCTGATTGCCAAGTACCAGCTAACCCCTGAGGTATACCGAAAGAAGTTCCGGAACCTCCAACGTGGCCCACATGACAGCTATAGCGATGTGGTGCAAGGACTCAGGACCCACTTTGACCAGTGGATCCAGGGACTGTCAGTTGACACCTATGAGGAGCTGAAAGACCTGATGATCAAAGACCAGTTCCTGCATCTGTGCCCAGCTGAGGTCCGACAGTTCATCCTGGACCGAGAACCAGAGGACGCGGTCACAACAGCCCGGATCGCCGACAGCTATGAGGCCAACCGGAAACCCGAGGTGCGGAAGCCCGTCACCACCCGCTGGGGAGGGGGTAAGCCTGCAACCAACCCCAGTGCCCCTGCCAGCCGTCCCTCTGGAGGCACTATCCCCTTTGCCAGCGCCAGGCCTACATCAGACCCCCGCCAGTGTTTCTCCTGTAACAGGACTGGACACATCAGCGCCACCTGTCCGGAGAGGCAGAAGAACCCCCCAGCCAAGGCCTCCAGGCCCAACGCCTCTGTTCTTTTGGTGGGTGGTGTGGTGGGGAGGGTTGATGACAACGTGCAGCCCGTCCGCGTGGGGGCCCGTCTTGCTACAGACCTCAAGGACACCGGGGCTGAACGAACCCTCATCCGACCCGAACTGGCGGCCCCTGAAGAGTTGATTCCGGGGAAAACCTTAACTGTCACAGGGATTGGGGGCGTCCACTACCCCTTGCCGATAGCCCGAGTTTTCATTGACTGGGGTGCCGGGAGGGGGTGAAGGAAGTGGGGGTGTCCGAAAACCTGCCCACTGATGTTTTATTGGGGACTGATCTGGGGAGGATGGTGGCGTACTATGTCCCTGACACCCCTTCCCAATCTGATGATAAGGTTAACGTTAACCATGATGTTGATGTTGATGATGATGGGAAACTGATTGTGTTACCTGCTAATGCTTTGCGAAGTGATGATGCAACTGATAACCTTTCTTTCCCTAGGAATGATGTTGATAGTGATGTATCTGTGCCATCTGAATCTGTTAACCCTTTCTCTGAAGTGGTAGATGTGTCCACAGGTACAGGAGCGTTCAGTCCCGTCGCTCTGCGGAGTGAGACGGCTGAGGAACCCCTAGCAGGAGCAAGCGACAGTGCTCAAGGAAATGGGGAGGTGCATGGGAACCGGGAGGAAGGTGATGCCATGACACTGACCAGTGCCACCGAGGAAGGTAACTGGCCCATAAGTAGCACTGCTCCTGAAGTGTTGGGGGTGGATGGGAAGGTAGAGCCCATAGCAGCGCAGGCTGATGGGTCTATAGAAATCCCCGGGGAGACTGCATATGTAGCTGCTGTCACCCGCAGTCAGAGTGCCCGGATCGCAGGTAGGTCCCTGCCATCTGGACCCTCCTCTGCTACAGGAGAGACTGAACCAGAGGTGGACCCAGAGCCGGTCCCAGAGGGTCCCAGTGAGGAAGGAACCCTAACGTCACTTCTGGCTGCCTCCAGCCAGGAGTTTCAGGCTGCTCTGCACTCAGATGCGAGCCTGGAGAACTTGAGGCACCTCGCCGAGACGCCCACCTCCGTGACTGATAAGGAGAGGGTGTTCTGGGAACGAGGAAGGTTGTACCGGGAGACAGTACCCGGAGATTCCCAAAAGGAGTGGTTGAGGGAAAAACAGCTGGTCGTCCCGCACCAGTTCCGAGGTGAGTTGTTGAGGATTGCCCATGAGATTCCACTCGCTGGACACTTGGGGATCAGCAAAACTAAGGCACGGCTGTCTCAACACTTCTATTGGCCCAAGATGGGGACAGATGTGACTAACTACTGCCGCTCCTGTATCACCTGTCAAAGAGTGGGGAAGGCGGGGCCTGCTCTTAAGGCTCCCCTGATCCCGTTGCCAGTGATAGAGGAGCCTTTCCAGAGGATCGCGGTGGACATTGTGGGCCCGCTGGCCATCCCCAGCAGCTCTGGAAAGCAATACATCCTTACTGTGGTAGACTACGCTACCCGGTACCCGGAGGCAGTAGCTCTGTCCTCAACTAGGGCAGATAAGGTGGCGGATGCACTGGTGACCATCTTTTCACGGGTAGGATTTCCCAGGGAGATGCTTACCGATCGAGGGACCCAATTTATGTCTCGCCTAATGAAGGCTCTCTGCAGCAAAATGCAGGTGACGCGTATGGTATCGAGTGCGTATCACCCACAGACCAATGGTTTGTGTGAACGCTTTAACGGTACCCTCAAACAGATGCTCCGCATGCTGGTTGAGACCCAGGGACGCGATTGGGAGCGGTACCTCCCACACCTGCTGTTTGCCTACAGAGAAGTCCCGCAGGCCTCGACGGGGTTCTCCCCCTTTGAGCTCCTGTATTGCAGGCGAGTCCGGGGACCCCTTGGGTTGATAAGAGAATCCTGGGAAGATGAGCCAAACCCCACGGAAGTGTCCATCGTGGATTATGTCATGCGCTTCCGCGACAAGATGCAGACCTTGACGCAGTTGGTGCATGACAACATGACGCAGGCTCAGGCTGACCAGAAGCACTGGTACGACCAGAACACCCGGGAGCGGACCTACCAGGTGGGTCAAAAGGTGTGGGTGCTGGTCCCCGTACCAAAGGATAAGCTTCAGGCAGCCTGGGAAGGCCCGTACGTCGTGCACCAACGGCTCAACCCAGTCACCTACATGGTCACGCTTGACCACACTCGGGGTAGGCGCAAGGCCTTTCACGTCAACATGATGAAGGCCCATCACGAACGTGAAGCCTGCATCCTACCGGTCTGGAATCTGCCCGAGGACGGGGAAGAGGATCCCCTCCTGGACATGCTGGCCCAAGCCCAGGCCAATGGGTCCATTGAGGACATGGAGGTAAATGCCTCGCTAACCATCTCCCAGCGGTTGCAGTTGCTGACCACTCTGGAACCCTTCCGGGCCGAGTTCACAAACCGACCCGGAAGGACCAAGTTGGCGGTCCACGAGGTGGACACCGGGAATCGCGCCCCGTTACGGCGGACACCTTATCGGATCTCTGAGGAAGTGCAGCAGATTATGCGCCAGGAGATCCAGGAGATGTTGCAGCTGGGGGTGATCCGGCCGTCCAAAAGCGCGTGGGCCTCACCTGTAGTTCTCGTGCCCAAAAAGGATCGGACCACCCGTTTCTGCGTGGACTACAGGGGGCTCAACACCATCACTACCTCTGATGCGCACCCAATGCCACGCATCGAGGATCTGCTGGAGCAGTTGGCGAATGCCAAGTACATATCCATCATGGATTTAAGCCGGGGATACTGGCAGATTCCCCTGAGCCCTGAGGCGCAGGAGAAATCCGCCTTTATCACCCCTTTTGGACTGTACGAGTCCACGGTCATGCCTTTCGGCATGAAGAATGCCCCTGCCACTTTCCAGCGGATGGTCAACCACCTGCTTCAGGGACTGGAGGAGTACGCTGTGGCGTACCTGGACGACATTGCCGTCTTCAGTTCCACCTGGGAGGAACACCTTCAGCATCTCCAGGAGGTGCTCAAGCGTATTCACCAGGCAGGTTTGACATCAAGCCGGGAAAATGCCAGATGGGCATGAGGGAGGTCCACTACCTGGGGCACCGGGTAGGTGGGGGTTCCATGAGTCCAGAGCCCGAGAAAGTGGACGCGATCGTGTCCTGGCCCACCCCAGGACCAAAAAGCAGGTGAAGTCCTTCCTGGGCACTGCAGGGTACTATAGGCGTTTCGTACCGAACTATAGCGCCATTGCAAAACCCTTGACGGACCTCACCAAGGGCGGTCTACCCCAAACAGTCAGCTGGACAGATGGCTGTGAGGCGGCATTCCGAGCTTTGAAAACAGCCCTGTGCAGCTCTCCGGTGTTGAAAGCCGTCGACAGCAGTCGGCCCTTCCTGGTACAGACTGACGCCAGCGAATTTGGCCTCGGTGCTGTACTCAGCCAGGTTGATTCGGGGAACCAGGAGCACCCCGTGTTGTACCTGAGCCGGAAACTTCTGCCAAGGGAAGTGGCATACTCCACCATCGAGAAGGAGTGCCTGGCCATGGTCTGGGCACTGCAACGTTTGCAGCCCTACCTGTACAGGCGCACCTTCAAGGTGGTCACCGACTACAACCCTCTGAGCTGGCTGCACACAGTGTCCGGAACCAATGGTAGGTTGCTACGCTGGAGCCTTGCCCTACAGCAGTATGATTTTGCCGTACAACACAAGAAAGGCAGCAACATGGGAATGCTGATGGGTTGTCACGACGTGGCGAACCCGCTGAGGTGCGCATGTCGGATTACCGGCAGGTCATGCCTCCTTAGCGCCCTCTAAGGGGGGGAGGTGTGATGATCCTGCAAGCTCCATATCCTGTACTTCTCTAGAAGTCTCCACAGCTACTGCATTCATTAGGCTTTGCAGCCTGTGGGCTTCCCCCCCCTTCAGCTCACTACACACTCTGTGTAATCTGATTCCAGGTGGCTAGCCCCACAGGGAGGCCGGCTGAAAGCGGCTAACAAGCCACATGGTCTGTTCCTTTGTTGCATGGTAGTTATTCAAGATCAAAAATCTTGGCTCCTGTGTATGTTATAAGTATGAAATTTTCATATCTGCCAATTCATCAGTGAATCCAGGGATCAGTGAAGTTTCTAAGCGCTGGCACCAGCAGAACCTAAGAAACAGATTTCTGCTTAGCCGATCCACCCACTCTGCGTTTAGACTTAAATGCACGCCAACATCTTGCGGAGTACAATGGTATGCTCTGCATCGCTGTATGAGACTCCATCTCTTATTTATGAAAGTTTTGAGTTTTCTGAACTAAGAGTAACCCTTAGAGCAAGAGGAGGACCCTGGTAACTCCACCCCGTTTATGATGTCACGGCCACAGGTCCATAAGGTAGGGGCCAGGTATTCTGGCTCAGTTCTGCCCTGGACACCAGACTTATAGCAGCTCTGTGATGCATTGTGATGTCTCCCCTCCCCCGACCGCATGGCTTGCCTACTATGATCTAAGAACTGTAAGTTGATCTTCCTTATGTTAACCCCTTTTATTTTCTAATTGTCTTGTACATAACGATATTGTCTCAGTTTGTTCCATCTTTTTATATTGTATAAGCACTGCCTGTTTTTTTAAGGAATAAACCTATAAATTTATTAGTTTGTTTCTCCTGCTCTATAAACGAATTTGCACGTGCCTGAAGCACTACGCTACTGTTTTGGGGTTGCTACGGACCCTCTTGATAAATTGTTCAGTAAGAAAAACCGTAGCTGGTGGCAGCTTAAAAGAAGGGGGTGTTAAGTGTTGACATATGGGGTGGCGTTGGCAGTGACGGAGCGGGTATTATAAGTGTATTACCCGGCTGCGGCTCGGAGTAATTATAATTCCCTCACTGCAGCGTGCCCAATAGCCAGCACACATCCAAGTGACCTGTCTGGCGACTGATTATCCTAGGTGCAGTTCCCTGACTGACCTGAGGGTAAGGGGGGCGCCAGAGAGCTGAAAGTTCCTAAGTGGAAGTGGGATAATTATAAATCCCTGCAGTTTACTGGGTCGGACGGCAGCAGCCGTCGTGTGTGTGCACCGTTTCATCACATATTGGTGGCAGCGGTGGGATCACAAGCCGTGATACCCCGGGCTACCATGTGGCGGACCGTGTGCCCGTTCATCACAGTGGGCAACATTATTTTAGACCTCTGCTGTCTCAGTCACCTTCTGTAGGAGCAGGGAGAATGGCCATGCTGAGCGACACTCCCTCAGGTCTCTGCTGTCTCAGCTACCTTCTGTGGGAGCATGGTGGTCGGCCACACTGGTCAACACTCTCTCAGGCCTCTGCTGTCTCGGCCACTTTCTGTGAGAGCATGGAGGGCAACATTATTTTAGACCTCTGCTGTCTCAGCCACCTTCTGTGGGAGCAGGGAGATCGGCCATGCTTGTTGAAACACCCTCAGGCCTCTGCTGTCTCATCCATCTTCTGTGGGAGCAGGGAGGATGCTGGGTGTCACACCTTCAGGCCTCTGCTGTCACAACCACCTTCTATGGAAGCAGGGAGGTAGGCCATGCTGGACGACACTCCCTTAGGCCTCTGCTTTCTCAGCCATCTTTTGTGAGAGCAGGGAGGATGCTGGGCGACACACCTTCAGACCTCTGCTGTCTCCACCACCTTCTGTGGAAGCATGTAGGTCAGCAACGCTGGGCGACACACCCTCAGGCCCCTGCTGTCTCAGTCACCTTCTGTGTGAGCAGGGAGGATTCTGGGCATCACACCTTCAGGCCTCTGCTGTCCCAGCGACCTTCTATGGAAGCAGGAAGGTAGGCCATGCTGGACGACACTCCCTCAGGCCTCTACTGTGTCAGACACAATCTATGGGAGCATGGAGGTTGGCCATGGTAGACGACACTACCTTAGGCCTCTGCTGTCTCAGCCAGCTTCTGTAGGAGCAGTGCGGATGCTGGGCGACATACCTTCAGACCTCTGCTGTATCAGCCACCTTCCTTGGAAGCATGGAGGTCAGCCACATTGGGCGACACACCCTCAGGCCCCTGCTGTCTCAGCCGCCTTGTGTAGAAGCAGGGAGGTATGCCATGCTGGACGACACTCACTCAGGCCTCTGCTGTATCAGCCACTTTCTGTGGGAGCATGGAGGCTGGCCATGGTGGGCGACATTACTTTATGCCTCTGCTGTCTCAGCCACTTCTGTGGGAGTATATAGGTCAGCCACGCTTGGCGACACACCCTCAGGCCTCTGCTGTCTCAGCCACCTTCTGTGGGACCAGCTTAATTACTCTGCTCCATGCTGCTCTGGATTACAACCTGTGGCAGGAGCTTTATATAGACTTGTCTCCTCCCATCTTTTCTGTAGATGCTGCGGTTTATCATGTTGTGTGCGAAAGGTTGGGAGAATGTTGTGCGATACTCCCTCAGGCCTCAGCTGTCTCAGCCACCTTTTATGGAAGCATGGAGGTCAACCATGTTGGGTGACACTCTCAGGCCTCTGCTATCTCAATCACCTTCTGTGGAAGCATGGAGGTCAATCATGTTGGGCAACACACCCTCAGGCCTCTGCTGTTTCAGTCACCATCTGTGGGAGCAGGGAGGTTGGCACACCCTATGGCCTCTGCTGTCTCAGCTACCTTCTGTGGGACCAGCTTAATTACTCTGCTCCATGCTGCTCTGGATTACAACCTGTGTCAGGAGCTTTATATAGACTTGTCTCCCACCTTTTCTGTAGATGCTGAGGTTAACCATGTTGTGTGCGGAAGGTTGAGAGAATATTGTGCGACACTCCCTCAAGTCTCTGCTGTCTCAGCCACCTTCTGTGGGAACAAGTAGGCCAGCCACGCTTGGCAACACACCCTCAGGCCTCTGCTGTCTCAGCCACATTCTGTTGGAGCTTGGAGGTCAGCCAAGCTGGGTGACACACCCTCAGACCTCTTCTGTCTCTGCCACCTTCTGTGGAAGCAGGGAGGTCAACCATGTTGGGCAACACACCCTAAGGCCTCTGCTGTTTCAGTCACCTTCTGTGGGAGCAGGGAGGTTGGCACATCCTACGGCCTCTGCTGTCTCAGTCACCTTCTGAGGGACCAGCTGTCACGGAGTGACTGTCCTGGTGTGACACGACCTGACGGTTGGTAGGTCACCAAACGGAAAACACAAGGGCACACCAGGAAACTTTAACAATGGTAGGCCCTGCTATAGGGAATGGGGGAATGGACACCTCCTGCACTCACCTAAGGATTTGCCCTGATCTACCCTATCGTCCCTATATGGTTTTTTTCACCCCGTCGCCGAGCAGGATACCTAAAACCCTCACTAGCCCTGCGCTAATCCCTAGGTAGGGAGCAGGCCGGTGAGAGCGCTAGTCACTCCACTGCTCTAATGAAACACAAAGGAAAGGAAAGACAGACACCACAGGGAATGGGGAACAAAAATAACACTTAGCTTTCTCTGCTGCAATGCACCACACAGCAGAGTAAGGCACCAGATCAACAGTATTTAGCTGCAGCACCACTGCACCAGAAAGTTCCTGACTCCAGCTCGGTTGGTCTCCAAAAGGACCTGCATAACCAACAGTCAGCTGATGCATCAGGTGACTCTATAAAGGATGGTGGGAGTGGTCACCACCTACATCTGCTGACCCAGCAACACTGCAGTACACCAGCAGGCCAGCGGGGAGGAACTGACATTAACCCCCGATGGCCTGAAAGAAAAAAAGTTTTAATGTGAGAAGCCAGATCTGCCACAGATCCAAAAATGGATCGTGACACCAGCTTAATTACTCTGCTCCATTAAGCCTCTGCTGTCTCCGCCACCTTTTGTAAGAGCAGGGAGCCAGCTTCTGTAGGAGAGTGCGGATGCTGGGCGACATACCCTCAGACCTCTGCTGTCTCAACCACCTTCTATGGAAGCATGTAGGTCAGCAACGCTGGGCGAAACACCCTCAGGCCCCTACTGTCTCAGCCACCTATGTGAGCATGGAGGATTCTGGGCATCACACCATCAGGCCTCTGCTGTCCAAGGCACCTTCTATGGAACAGGAAGGTAGGCCAGGGTAGACCTCTATTGTGTCAGACACAATCTATGGGAGCATGGAGGTTGGCCATGGTAGACGACACTACCTTAGGCCTCTGCTGTCTCAGCCAGCTTCTGTAGGAGCAGTGCGGATGCTGTGTGACATACCCTCAGACCTCTACTGTATCAGCCACCTTCTGTGGAAGCATGGAGATCAGCCACATTGGGCGACACACCCTCAGGCCCTTGCTGTCTCAGCCACCTTGTGTAGAAGCAGGGAGGTATGCTATGCTGGACGACACTCACTCAGGCCTCTGCTGTATCAGCCACTTTCTGTGGGAGCATGGAGGTTGGCCATGGTGGGTGACATTACTTTAGGCCTCTGCTGTCTCAGCCACCTTCTGTGGGAGCAGGTAGGTCAGCCACGCTTGGCGACACACTCTCAGGCCTCTGCTGTCTCAGCCACCTTCTGTGGGACAAGCTTAATTACTCTGCTCCTTGCTGCTGTGGATTACAACTGTGTCAGGAGCTTTATATAGACTTGTCTCTTCCCACCTTTTCTGTAGATGCTGAGGTTAACCATGTTGTGTGCGGAAGGTTGGGAGAATGTTGTGCGACACTCCTCAGGTCTCTGCTGTCTCAGGCACCTTCTGTGGGAGCAGGGAGGTCGGCCATGGTGAGCAAGACACCTTCATGTCTCTGCGATCTCACCCTCTGTCTGTGGTAGTATGGAGGTCTGCCACACTGGGCAACACTCCCTCAGACTACTGCTGTCTCTGCCGCCTTCTGTGGAACTGAGAGGTCGGCCATGCATAGCGACACACCCTCAGGTCTCTGCTGTCTCAGTCACCTGTGGGAGCAGGGAGGTTGGCCATACTGGGCAGCACACCCTAAGGCCCCTGCTGTCTCAGCCACCTTCTATGGGACTGTAAGGAGGTGGCGGGGAACCTCACTTGCCTCCTCTCCCCTGGACACTGTTCGGGCGATTACATGTGGCACCTCATTGTTATTAATGTGTAACGTAATGTTTCTGTACTGTGATATCATGTATCTGCCATGTACTGTGTATATGTTTAGGATTAGGGATAGAAACTAGTGTAAAGTGATAGCTTTTTGTTAAATAGAAGGGGGCACATTAGAGATAGAGGTTAGGATAGATAATAGTGTCTGTACAGGACAGGCACTTCCTGATTAGAGGCAGAAGCCGGAACAGCCTGCCCAGGACAGGTTATATGAGAAGCAGTGGAGCAGACAGTGACTGGCTATGGGGATAAGTCTGCTATGGCAGTAAGGAGCCCCAAGCAGAGAATAGTGCAGTCGGGCACCAGCTCAACAGGACCATCCCCAGGAAGGATCTGATGTCTAAGACCGGGGTGGGAGCAGTTGAGATGGCGCTGCCGGCAACTTTCCCAATAGGAACCGAACGATGGGCTGACAGGGAGCTGGTGACGTGGAAGGCACAGATGGGACACAGACTGTTCAAAGAGACTGCCCGGAAGGCAGGGGAAAGGAAGGCACGGACAGAACAGAGTCTGACTAGAGGTACAGCCGGGAAGAAAGAGAGAGAGATTACAGGAAGAATAGAGTCTGCCCGGAAGGCAGGGAAAGTACAGGATATGTGGCTCTGTGTGAATTGTGCTGCCAAGGTGATGAGTGCCCTTTTGATAATTAAAGATGAACTGTTGGAAAAAGACTGTAATTCCAAAGTGTTTTGTGGAACTGCGAAATCAGGAGTGACAGAACTGGAAGGAACTCTGAAAGTAACCATGAGTGCTCTGCTGCGCGCGCTGCACATACAACAAAAAGGACACTGTGTTTTATCTGTGGGGCGCCAGGGTGTGGAAACAGTACAGCCCATTGCCACGACTACCACCCTGGCTGCCTTACAGGACCTGCTCCATTACTCTGCTCCTTGCTGCTATGGATTACAACCTGTGGCAGGAGCTTTATATAAATTAGGCTCCTCCCACCTTTTCTGTAGCTGCTGAGGTTAACCCTGTTGTGTGCGGAAGGTTGACACAGACTTCTTAAAGTGAAAGCAACCATAATACATGGCAACATTTCGAAAGATCTTCAGACAAACCATCAGCATATAGGCAACTAAATACATTTATTGTATTACCCAACTGCCGGGCTTTACAGTCTAGAACGATGTATCTCAGGATATCCTGTGTGATACTATCTGCAGAGCCAATGTATCTTATTATTTCATGTGTGAAATCTTGTGCCCAGATAAATATAGTTACAGCGCCTTGCGAAAGTATTCGGCTCCCTGGAACTTTTCAACCTTTTTCTCACATATCATGCTTCAAACATAAAGATACCAAATGTAAATTTTTGGTGAAGAATCAAAAACAAGTGGGACACAATTGTGAAGTTGAACGAAATGTATTGGTTATTTTAAATTTTTGTGGAAATACAAAATCTGAAAAGTGAGGCGTGCATTATTATTCGGCCCCTTTACTTTCAGTGCAGCAAAGTCACTCCAGAAGATCATTGTGGATCTCTGAATGATTCAATGTTGTCCTAAATGACTAATGATGATAAATATAATCCTCCCTGTGTAATCAAGTGTTCTTATTAATACACCTGCTCTGTGATAGTCTCAGGGTTCTTGTGACGAACGGTGCACACGGTCCGCCACACGGTAGCCCGGGGTATCACGGAGTGTGATCCCTCCGTGCCGCAAATGTGACGAAAACGCGCACACACACGACGGCTGCTGCCGTCCGACCCAATAATCTGCAGGGATTTATAATTATCCCACTTTCACTTAGGAACTTGCAGCTCTCTGGCGCCCCCCTTACCCTCAGGTCAGTCAGGGAACTGCACCTAGGATAATTAGTCGCCAGACGGGCCACTTGGATGTGTGCTGGCTATTGGACACGCTGCAGTGAGGGAATTATAATTACTCCGGGCCGCAGCCAGGCAATACACTTATAAAACCCGCTCTGTCACTGCCAACGCCACCCAATAGGTTAACACTTTACACCCCTTCTTTTAGCTGCCACCAGCTACGATTTACTTAATGAACAATTTATCAAGAGGGTCCGTAGCAACCCCAAATCAGTAGCGTAGTACTTCAGGCACGTGCAAATTCGTTTATAGAGCAGGAGAAACAAACTAATAAATTTATAGGTTTATTCCTAAAAATACAGGCAGTGCTTATAGTTTACAAAAAAAAAGGTAACAAGCTGAGACAATACAGTTATGTACAATGCAGTTAGAAATAAAATAGGATTAAAGGTGAAGATCACTTACATGGTACTTATATAGGTACAGGGAAGACAGGCTGGGGGAGGAGCCACACGTCATAGTTCATTTGCAGATCTGTTAGTCACGTCATCACAGCTTGGAATGACTAAGGGGGGCTCACTGCCAGACTTATACATGTGGGCTGGTGACCTCACAAAAGGGGATGGTTTTCTGGCCACCTCCCAGGGATAGAAGTTATGGTTTAAAGCTCTGGAAAGTCATAAGGACCATAACTCAGCGGGGGACTCTAGCCGAATAATGGCAGACCTATCAATGATCTTACTTTGAAATGACGGTTCAAATGAGTCCAAACTTGGGTGAGATAGTTCATGGTGCATTCGAGAATTCCATTTATCGGGTTCTGTTGGAGTTACGGGTTCACCAGTACCACGGGAACGACGCCCGATGGACACAGGTTTTAAAACAGTAACTTTCGTGTTTTTATTATACTCCCACATTGCACTGCGTCTGAATGAGTGAATTCCCATTATTGTCTATGAGAGGAAAAGCACATGGGCAGACAATGCAGACCCCCTGCGGTGAGGAGGGAAGCTCCAGCGCTGGCAGCTCAGATTACACTAAGCCTGAGTGCAGGCTGGGGGGAAGGAAAGTGCAGCTATACACAGGCTGCTAAATGTAGTAGATGTCATCACACCTCCCCCCCTTAGAGGGCGCTACGGAGGCATGACCTGTCGGTAATCCGCCATGCGCACCTCAGCGGGTTCGCCACGTCGTGACAACCCATCAGCATTCCCATGATCGCTGCCTTTCTTGTGTTGTACTGCAAAATCATACTGCTGTAGGGCAAGGCTCCAGCGTAGCAATCTACCATTGGTTCCGGACACTGTGTGCAGCCAGCTCAGAGGGTTGTGGTCGGTGACCACCTTGAAGGTGCGCCCGTACAGGTAGGGCTGCAAACGTTGCAGTGCCCAGACCATGGCCAGGCACTCCTTCTCGATGGTGGAGTATGCCACTTCCCTCGGCAGAAGTTTCCGGCTCAGGTACAACACGGGGTGCTCCTGGTTCCCCGAATCAACCTGGCTTAGTACAGCACCGAGGCCAAATTCGCTGGCGTCAGTCTGTACCAGGAATGGCCGACTGCTGTCGACGGCTTTCAACACTGGAGAGCTGCACAGGGCTGTTTTCAAAGCTCGGAATGCCGCCTCACAGCCGTCTGTCCAGCTGACTGTTTGGGGTTAGACCGCCCTTGGTGAGGTCCATCAAGGGTTTTGCAATGGCGCTATAGTTCGGTACGAAACGCCTATAGTACCCTGCAGTGCCCAGGAAGGACTTCACCTGCTTTTTGGTCCTGGGGGTGGGCCAGGACACGATCGCGTCCACTTTCTCGGGCTCTGGACTCATGGAACCCCCGCCTACCCGGTGCCCCAGGTAGTGGACCTCCCTCATGCCCATCTGGCATTTTCCCGGCTTGATGGTCAGACCTGCCTGGTGAATACGCTCGAGCACCTCCTGGAGATGCTGAAGGTGTTCCTCCCAGGTGGAACTGAAGACGGCAATGTCGTCCAGGTACGCCACAGCGTACTCCTCCAGTCCCTGAAGCAGGTGGTTGACCATCCGCTGAAAAGTGGCAGGGGCATTCTTCATGCCGAAAGGCATGACCGTGGACTCGTACAGTCCAAAAGGGGTGATAAAGGCGGATTTCTCCTGCGCCGCAGGGCTCAGGGGAATCTGCCAGTATCCCTGGCTTAAATCCATGATGGATATGTACTTGGCATTCGCCAACCGCTCCAGCAGATCCTCGATGCGTGGCATTGGGTGTGCATCAGAGGTAGTGATGGCGTTGAGCCCCCTGTAGTCCACGCAGAACCGGGTGGTCCGATCCTTTTTGGCACGAAAACTACAGGTGAGGCCCACGTGCTTTTGGACTGTCGGATCACCCCCAGCTGCAACATCTCATGGATCTCCTGGCGCATAATCTTCTGCACCTCCTCAGAGATCCGATAAGGTGTCCGCCGTAACGGGGTGTGATTCCCGGTGTCCACCTCGTGGACTGCCAACTTGGTCCTTCTGGGTTGGTTAGTGAACACGGCCCGAAATGATTCCAGAGTGGTCAGCAACTGCAACCACTGGGAGACGGTTAGCGAGGCATTTACCTCCATGTCCTCAATGGACCCATTGGCCTTGGCTTGGGCCAGCATGTCCAGGAGGGGATCCTCCTCCCCGTCCTCGGGAAGGTTGCAGACCGGTAGGACGCAGGCTTCACGTTCGTGATGGGCCTTCATCATGTTGACGTGAAAGGCCTTGCGCCTACCCCGAGTGTGGTCAAGCGTGACCACGTAGGTGACTGGGTTGAGCCGTTGGTGCACGACGTACTGCAGCCTCACAGTAAACCCCAAATGAATGAGTTCCTCTCCTGGCTGACAGGAGAGGAAGTGGAAAGCTTAATTGATTGCTTTCCACTTTCACTTCAGGTCAGCCAGGGACACAATCAGTGACGTCAGAGGGAACTGGTTAACAAAAATAGGGGATCCCCTCGAAAAAAAATGGCGTGGGGTTCCCCCTTATTTTTGTTAACCAGCCAGATGAAGCAGACCGCTGAGGCTGGATTTTCAGGCTGTTAAGGAGCCAAGATCCATGGATTTTGGCCCTCAACAGCCTGATAATACCAGGCTACAGCAGCCCCACATTTGCGCATCAAAAGATGTGCCAATTGTGGCACTTTTACCCGGCTCTTCCCACTTGCCCTGTAGCGGTGGCAAGGGGGGGTAATAGGGGTTAATGTCACCGTTGATTGCACGGTGACAATAAGCCGGTTAATAATGGAGAGGCGTCAATAAGACACCGATCCATTATTAATCCCAAAAGTTATTAAATGCATAAAAAAAGACAAAGCAAGAAAAAAGTATTTTAATGAAATAAAGAGACAACACAGTTTTCATTTCTTTTATTGTACTCTCATTCCTGCGACGCCATCGATCTCTTGTAAAAAAAAAAAAAAAAACAAACCAACAGTATACAGTCATGGCCAAAAGTTTTGAGAATGACACAAATATTAATTTTTACAAAGTCTACTGCTTCACTTTTTCTAATGGCAATTTGCATATACTCCAGATGTTATAAAGATGATCAGCTTACGCAATTACTTGCAAATTCAATATTTGGCTAGAAAATGAACTTTTCCCCAAAACACATTTCAACATCATTGCAGCCCTGCCTTAAAAAGGACCAGCAAAACCTCTTTTCAGTGATTGCTCCATTAACACAGGTGTGGGTGTTGATGAGGACATGCTGGAGATCAATTTGACATGATTAAGTAAGAATGACACCACTGGACACTTAAAAGGAGGCTGGTGCTTGGCATCATTGTTTCTCTTCTGTTAACCAGGTTATCTCTAAAGAAACACGTGCATCATCATTGCAATGCACAAAAATGGCCTAACAGGGAAGAGTATCGCAGCTAGAAAGATTGCACCTCAGTCAACAATCAAATCGCATCATCAAGAACTTCAAGGAGAGAGGTTCCATTTTTTTCCAAAAGGCTTCAGGGCGCCCAAGAAAGACCAGCAAGCGCCAGGCCGTCTCTTAAAAGTGTTTCAGCTGCGGGATCGGGCTACCAGCAGTGCAGAGCTTGCTCAGAATGGCAGCAGGCAGGTGTGAGTGCATTTGCACGCAATGTGAGGCGGAGAACTCTTGGAGCAAGGCCTGGTCTCAAGGAGGGCAGCAAGAAGCCACTTCTCTCCAGAAAAAACATCATGGACAGACTGATATTCTGCAAAAGGTACAGGCATGGACTGCTGAGACTGGGGGTAAAATTTTATTTTCTCTGATGAATCCCCTTTTCGTTTGTTTGGGACATCAGGAAAACCCTCCTTCGGAAGACAAGGTGAGCGCTACCACCAGTCTTGTCTCATGCCAACTGTTAAGCATACTGAAACCATTCATGTGTGGGGTTGTTCTCAGCCAAGGGAATCGGCTCTCTCACAGTTTTGCCTAAAAACACAGCCATGAATAAAGAATGGAAACCAGAATGTCCTCCAAGAGCAACTTCCCCCAACCCTCCAAGAGCAGTTTGGCGATCAACAATGCCTTTTCCAACATGATGGAGCACCTTGCCATAAAGCAAAGGTGATAACTAAATGGCTCAGGGAACAAAACATAGAGATTTTGGGTCCATGGCCTGGAAACTCCCCAATCTTAATCCATTGAGAACTTGTGGTCAATCATCAAGAGACGGGTGGACAAACAAAAACCTAAAAATTCTGACAAAACGAAAGCATTGATTGTGCAAGAATGGACTGCTATCAGTCAGGATTGGTCCAGAAGTTGATTGAGAGCATGCCAGGGAGAATTGCAGAGGTCCTGAAGAAGAAGGGTCAACACTGCAAATATTGACTTGCTGCATACACTCATTCTAAACTGTCAATATAACTTTGTTACTCATATGTTTGCAATATTATATTTCTGTCTGTGATAAAAACATCTGTCAAACACACATAAAAACCAGAGGGCAGCAGATCATGTAAAATATAATATTTGTGTCATTCTCAAAACTTTTGGCCATGACAGTACCACCTGTCCGACGCAGTCCATAGTAACGACAGTCCACGACGATCCAGCTCTGCTACATCGCCAATGACAGGCAGAGCCTTCATCGCGACGCAGCACAGCTATTACCTGCTTCCCCGGCGGTGACGTCATCGGACTGACTGCTTTAGGCCGGGATTACCCACAGTCACTGCATATCGCGAGAAACTGCTGTGACCGCCGGGGAGAAGAGATGGCGGCCATGAAGCAGTCCGGACGTGACCGCCGGAGATCTTCTGCCAGGTAAGTGCCGCTGACTCCTGACAACCCGACCGCGGACACTGACATGACAGCCCCGACCGCACGGAACACAGACAGTGACAGTGACAAATCCGATTCCGGTATTCGATAAGACGAAAATATCGAAACAAATTATCGAAAGGCCGATAGAGCTATCGTATCGCTCAAACACTAGCAGAGAGCCTTCATTAGGCGAGACATAAAATTGGGGTCCTTTGATCGGTAAGCATCTCCCGGAAATCCTACCCGTGAAAAGATGGTCACCAGTGCATCCGCCACCTATCTGCCTAGTTGAGGACAGAGCTACTGCCCCGGTACCGGGTAGCGTAGTTTACCACAGTAAGGAAGTATTTGCTTTCCAGAGCTGCTGGGGACGGCCAGCGGGCCACAATGTCCACCGCGATCCTCTGGAAGGCTCCTCTATCACTGGCAACGGGATCAGGGGAGCCTTAAGAGCATCCCCGCCTTCCCCACTCTTTGACAGGTGATTACAGGAGCGCAGTAGCTAGTCACATCTGTCCCCATCTTGGCCAATAGAAGTGTTGAGACAGCCGTGCCTTAGTTTTTCTGATCCCAAGTGTCACAGCAAGTGGAATCTCATGGGCAATCCTCAACAACCACCTCGAAACTGGTGCGGGACGACCAGCTGTTTTTCCTCAACCTTCCTTCCTTTGGGAATCTCCGGGTACTGTTCCCGGTACAACCTTCCCGTTCCCAGAACACCCTCTCCTTATCAGTCACGGGTGGGCGTCTCGGCGAGGTGCCTCAAGTTCTCCAGGCTCGCATCTGAGTGCAGAGTGGCCTGGAACTCCTGGCTGGAGGCAGCCAGAAGTGACGTCAGGGTTTCCTTCCTCACTGGGACCCTCTGGGACCGGCTCTGGGTCCACCTCTGGTTCAGTCTCTCCTGTAGCGGAGGAGGGTCCAGATGACAGGGCGCTACCTGCGATCCGGGCACTCTTGACTGCAGGTGACAGCAGCTACATATGCCATGTCTCCCCGGGATTTCTACAACCCACTCAGCCTGCGCTGCTATGGGCTCTACCTCCCCATCCACCCCCAACACTTCAGGAGCAGTGCTACTTATGGGCCAGTTACCCTCCTCGGTGGCCTGGTCGTGTCATGGGCGTCACCTTCCTCACGGTTTCCCATGTTCCCCCATTTCCTTGAGCACGTCGCTTTCCTGTTGGGGTTCCACCGTCTCACTCCCGAGCGACGGGGAACCCCGTACCTGTGGCACATCACCACTTCAGAAAAGGGTTAACAGGTTCAGGGCACAGAACATCATATCAGCATCTTCCAGGAAAGAAAGGTTATCGGTTGCATAATCACTTCCAAACATTGGCATTAAACATTCAGTTTCCCATCATCACATCAACATCATGGTTAACGTTAACCTTTTTATCGTTGGGGAAGGTGTCAGGAAATAGAACCTACCAACCTCCCAATCATCCCAATAAAACATCATGGGCAGGTTTTCGGACACCCCCCACTTCCTTCACCCCGCCCCGGCCCCCCCAGTCAATGAAAACCGGGCTATCGGCAAGGGTATGGCGCCCCCAACCCTGTGACAGTAAGGTTTTCCCGGAATCAACCTTCAATGGCCGCCAGTTGGGTCGGAGAGGTTGTTCAGCCCCGGTTTTCCTTGAGGCCTGTAGCAAGGGGCCCCCACCGGACGGGCTGCATTTGTCATCAACCCCCCCACCACACCACCCCCAAAAAAAACAGAGGCTTGGGCCCGGAGGCCTTGGCTGGGGGGTTTCTTCTGCCTCTCGGAGGGCCTGTGTGCCCCTGTTTCGTTTACAGGAGAAACACTGGGGGGGGTCAAGTAGGCCTGGCGCTGGCAAAGGGATGGCCTACAGAGGACGGCTGGCAGAGGCACTGGGGTGGTTGCGGCTTACTCCCTCCCCCGCGGGCGGTGACGGGCTTCCGACCTCGGTTTCCGGTTGGCCTCATACGTGGCGACCGTGCTGTTAGACCGCGCCCCTCCGGTTCTTGGTAGGATAACTGCGGACCTCCTGGGCAAGATGCAGAAACTGGCTTTGTCATCAGGTCCCTCAGCTCCTCAAAGGGTCAACTGAAGTCCATGGACCACTGGTCAAAGTGGGTCCTAGTCCTTCACCACGCTATACTGTTGTGGGCCACGTGGGGTTCCGGAACTTCTTTCGGTTCCTCAGGGTTAGCTGGTATTGGGCGATAGGGCCCGCTTATTGGCCTCATGTACCATCTTGATCTGACGTGAGGGAGCCAAACGCCCCAGAGTTTTGCCCTTAGCCCGGGGGTAAGTATGGCCCATTGGTTTAGCGCTGGCCTGTCTGCAGACTTTCTCAAAGGCCCGCAGAAAAGGTCCAATCTCCGTCCTTTCCATCCGGGAAAGTGCTCCGGCCGGGGCTTCGGACTCTGAGAGCTGTGGGTTGTACCATTCCGGGCTTGAGGGGCATTCCCCCTTTCTAGCGCTCAATTTCAGCTTCCCCCTCGGCCCTCTCGCCTCTCGCTGTTTGCCTCTCCTGGTCGGCTCTCCTTGAGCTTCGGATACTTCAGGCGTCCTTCTGGTGTCAGCGGGGAGTCCCGCCAGGGCCGCCTCAAGTAAGGGTCCAACCCCCTTGGGGTACAGCATGGGTTGGGCCTCTTTCTCCGCGGCCCACCTTGGCTTGGGCCGGTCCTGGGCCCCCCCACGCTCTGACTCGCCATTCCTTCAGGGCCGGACCAGTCGGGCTTTGGTTTGGGTTCTTTGGTCAAGGCCGTGGTCCCGCGATTCCCCCCAAAGTGTCCCCTGTCTGCTTTTCGTACCAACTTGCTCCTTTAGCTTTTGCCAAAAAAAGATAGGATAAAAAACAAAAGAAGGGAGGGGGAACCGCAAGACACACAATGTCTCGGACAATAGACACTGAGCTTGTTCTCCAAAACTTTAGTTGCGGGTCCCTAAAAACCGTGCAAATTTTAGTGAAGGAATGATTGCTCAGACCAATCACTAATGTTTAATCCCACCGCTGTCCACCAAGACAACTGCCACGGTCCGCCACAACGGTAGCCCGGGATCACGGCGGTGATCCCTCCGGCCCAAATGTGCGAAAACGCGCCACACAGACGGCGCTGCCGTCCGACCCAAAAATCTGCAGGGATTTTTAATTATCCCACTTTCATTAGGAACTTGCAGCTCTCTGGCGCCCCCTACCCTCGGTCGCAGGGATGCACCTAGGGTAATTAGTCGCCAACGGCCACTTGGATTGTCTGGCTATTGGGCCCTGGGGAGGGGAGGGAATTATAATTCCCGGGCCGCAGCCAGCAATACACTATAAAACCCGCTCCGTCACTGCCAACGCCACCCCAAAGGTTAACACTTTACACCCTTCCTTTTAGCTGCCACCACTACATTTATTAATGAACAATTTATCAAAGGGTCCATAGCAACCCCAAAACAGTAGCGTATACTTGGCAAGGCAAAATTCGTTTAAGAAGCAGGAGAAACAAACTATAAATTTATAGGTTTTTTCCAAAAAGGCAGTGCTTATAGTTTACAAAAAAAAGGGGGAAAAAGTGAGACAATACATTAGTACAAGCGTTAGAAATAAATTAGGATTAAAGGGAAGATCATTTTAAAAGGCTTATTAGGTACAGGAAGACAGGCTGGGGAGGAGCCCACGCTAGTTCATTTGCAGACGTTAGTCCGTCACACAGCTTGGAATGACTAAGGGGCTCACTGCCAACTTTACATGTGGTGGGACCTCACAAAAGGGGATGGTTTTTCTGGGCCACCTCCCAGGGATAGAATTATGGTTAAAGCTCTGGAAATCATAAGGACCAAAATCGGGGGGACTCAGCCAATAATGGCAACCTATCATATCTTACTTTGAAATGACTTTCAAATGATCCAAACTGGGGAGATAGTTCTGGTGCATCCGAAATTCCTTTATCGGGTTTTTGGAATTGGGTTCACCAGTACCACGGGAACGACGCCCATGACACAGGTTTTAAAAACATAACTTTTTGTTTTTATTATACTCCCACATTGCAGGCGCCCCGAATGATGAATTCCCATTATTGTCTATGAGAGGAAAAGCACATGGGCAACAAGCAGACCACCTGCGGTGAGGGGGGGAAACTCCAGCGCTGGCAGCTCAGATTACATAAGCCTGAGTGAGGCTGGGGAAGGAAAGCCAGCTATACACGGCTTGCAAATGTAGTAGATGTCATACAGTTCTGTTGAAACAGAGAGCATCATGAAGAGCAAGGAAAGAACAGGCATCGTGTCGTTGTGGAGAACTTTAAAGTGGATTTGGAAAAAAAATGATTTCCAAAACTTTAAACATCCCAAGAGCACTTGCAACACATTTTGAAATGGAAGAGTATCTACCACTGAAAATCTCCCCAAGACCCGCCACCATCTAAACTTTCATCTCAAACAAGGAGAAGATGATCAAGATTCACCAAAGGCCCATGTTCAACTTGATGAACTGCAGAGATCAAGCTGAGATGGGACAGTCTTTCCAAAAAAAAATCATCACACTGCACAAAACTCTCCTTTAGGAAGAGTGGCAAAAAAACTATTTCCTCAAAGCTATTCAAAAAATGTGTTTAAAGTTTGCAACAAAGCCACCTGGGAGACACACCAAAAATGGGAAAGAAGGTGCTCTGGTCAGATTAAACCAAAATCTAACTTTTTGGCAACAATGCCAAACGAATGTTTGGGTAAGGCAACACACTATTTTGAAATGTGCTAGAAAGAATTCTGACAGAAGCTCCCTCTGGTGGTTAAACAGTCGAACTGCAATAAAGATGTGAAGATTGGCGATCAGGTGTTATGACTGGTCTTATTCAGGGAGGTTCCCCTCCACAGGGTTGCCGGTGACAATTGTTTGGTCTCATCTTTGATTCCTTTCACTTTGAAGCTTGGCTGTTTGTTCCTTTTTTTGTTTTTTGGTCTTGCTTTTTGTTTTTTCCTGCATTCTTGGGGTCTGCCGGTCCCCCCCGGGGCTTGTGTCCTCTCAGTTTAGTTCAGCCAGTTGTTTTTTATTTGCCTTTCCAGTTTTTTCAGTGGCGCTTTTAGTTTTGTTAAACCAAGAACTAATTTGGTGGTAGAGGGTCGGTGATTCAGTTTTTTTGTAATTAGTAAGTTGGTTCTTTTAGGTTTTTTTGGTATTGCAGTAATGTCCTTCCTATCTTTTCTATTACAATTTTGGGCCCCAACGTTGCTCATACTATTTTCTGTGTGCTGGTTTTTCCTCTTGCTGGCCCCATTACTGTTTGGGGCTTTCTATGTTTTTGGGGATTGCTCCGGGGAGATAGTTTTCCTCTTTCTGTCTTTAGGTGTATTAAGCTTCTCAGGCGTGACGAGGCGTCTAGGACCAACGTAGTACGCCCACGGCGCCTTTTAGTTGTGGTGGTTATCAGGGTATGCAATCCAAAATTCCAACCTCCCGGGTTATTTCCTTTTTTTAACCTGCTCTCCTCAGCTCCAAATCATAACAAATCACCGGCCTAAAAAATATTTATATGGTACTCCAGAAGGGAAAATAGTGTTAAAAAAGAAGATTGTCAAGTTGTCAGAGATTTTTTTTTTTTCCTCTGTATCTCGGGGGGCTGAGGAGGATTTTTTTTCTCAATGGAGTTTGCACAGTTTTTGGGTGTGGATCAGCTTGCCACTGAATTCGGAGTATTGCTACCTATCTTGCAGGGTTGCCTGTTGTGGAACCTAGGATTTCCCCCTGCCCGATTTGTTTTTAGGGGGGTGGTAAATTTCTGAATTTCAAAAAAAAAACTGTAAGTTGTTTTTGCCTTTTAAAAACTAATTCCTCAGGGAACGCGCAAGGGAGGTTCAAATTTCATCTCCTCCTGCGCTGCATCCTCAGGATTGGGCTTTTTCCCTGACACCGGGGCCTGTTTTGAGTAAATTTTGATGCTTTTTTCAGGCTCTGGGTTTTTTGTACGATGACCAATGTCACTGACAAGCTGAAAAAGCCTTGTTTTCATTAAATCAGGGGGTTGAGGACGGAGTTAACTGCAGAGATTTCCGAAGGGGTGCAGTCCTGACCAAATGGAGACATCTTTGGCGGCCCTTTTTCGGAAGGGTCTGTCAGGAATGTAAAGGAGTTATGGTGGGATTTTCCCCGTTCCCTCTGTCCAATGATTCATTCATTAGCGATTAAAAATTTTCAGACGTTTGCGTGAGCGTAGAGGATGCTGGAATAGTGTTGCCTTGTGAACAGCTTCTGAACCCAGCAGGTGAAGGAGGTTCGGGCCAGCGTCTGAGTTTTCGAAAACCAATGGGTTATGTTTCTACTGTTGATGCTTCTCATGCTATTTCAGTCTGCCCTAAGCGGGGAAGGTTTTGCACGCTCAGTTGTCTTGGGTAGTGTTTCAGAAAATTTTTTTTTGACGTTACCCTGATTTGTCCCTGTCCACATTTGCCTCATGCTTTTGTTGATTCGGGAGCAGTATTAACCTGATGGATTTTGATTTTGCTAAACGGTGGGTTTCCCTTGTCCCCCTACGGAATCTATTCCCCTACTGGGGATCGATTCTACCCCTTTGGCTGAAATAAACCCTTCTTTACCAGGTGATAATGAGGTTTTGAACCTGATCATCAGGAGATTTCAAATTTTTGGTGCTGTATAATCGCATATTATCGTATGGGGTTTCCCTTGGTTACAGTCTCTAATCCTGTTTTGGATTGGAAATCTGGCTGTGACCATTTGGGGCGCCAATTGTTAATGCCAACACTCTGTTTTTTCTGCCCCCCCCAGGCTCAGGATGTTCCTGACTTTTTGATGATTTTTTTTGAGTTTTAGCGAAAGTAAATCTCTCCTTGCCCCCACTAGGACATGATGCGCATTGAATTGTGCCGGTAGTAAATTCCCTAAAGGTCGCCTTTTTAACTTGTCTGACCTGAACATGACGATGGCGGTCTTATATCAAGGATTCATTGGGAGGGTCATATCAGACCATCCTCTTCACCCTTGGGTGCCGGTTTTTTCTTTTGGCCAAAAGGATGGTTCATTAAGGCCGTGATTTTATCGTTCTTGAACAATATCACTGTGAAAACAATATCCGTTCCCTTGATTCTGACCTGTTTTCCAGGGTGAAAAGTGTATTGGTTTACCAACTTGACCTCAGGGGGGCGTTAAACCTTATTCGCATTAAGCACGGGGATGAATGGAAGATGGCGTTTAATCCCCGAGGGGCATTTTGATACCTATGATCCCTTTGGGCTCACAATGCTCCTTCTGTCTTCCATCCTTCTTGAAGACATTTTCAGGGATTTTGTGGATAAATTTCGATTGTTTTTTGGATGATATCTTTGATTTTTTCCCAATGACGGGACTCCTGTGAAACATTTCGGACTGTGTTCCAGATTTTGAGAGAGAAGCTTTATGTAAAAGGGTCAAAGTGGCTTTTTGGCGTACAGAGGTCTAATTTCTGGATTCATTTTGTCCCCATCTTTATTGAAATGGACCCCGGTCAAGGTTCAGGCACTGTGATTGGGTCCAACCTCTTATTAAAAGGCTTCAGAGATTCTTGGGTTTTGCCAATTTTTACGAAATTTATTTAATTCTCTGTTTTTTGTTAAACCATTGACTATTTACCAAAAAGGGTTTGAGTGGTGAATTGGCCCCTGAGGCAGTCTTGCGTTTCAGGAACTTAAGCAGAGATTCATTCTCCCTTTCTACTGCGCCTATGTTTCTCTCCTTTAGGTGGGAGGTTGTGCCTCTAAATTGGGCAGGGCCGTTTGTCCCCAAGGATCCGGAGACCTCTAAAAGTACCCTTTCCTTTTTTCTCTCGAAATTTTCTCCAACTGAACGTAATTATGACTGGGTATCGGGAGTTATTGGCATGAGTGGGTTTTGAAGAGGAGACATGGCTGGAGGGAGCCAAACATCAGGGGTGGTCAGACCAAAGTTGGTTTATCTGGAATCCGCCAACACTTAATCCTGCAGGCCGGTGGGCCTTGTTTTTCACAAAAGTTTTTAATTTTTGTGGTTTCCCCTTTTTTCCTGGCATAAGAATGTTAAGGCGGGCCCCTCTGGTTTCTTTCGGACTCTCCGGAGTATCTACCTGCGTTATTTTGAAAAGGGGGGTAGTTCTTTCCGCCATCTCCCCCCAATTTGAGACTGGCTCTGGAAGGGGTCCGGAGGATAAACCCACGCTTCCCTATTGGGAAATTGTTTGTCCCGACCGGTGGAAAAAGATGTGATTCTGAGATTCATTTTCCGCGTTGGCCGGTTCATCCCGGAATTTTTGGACCAGAGATTGGTTAGCGGCCTTTTGGTGGCCTATTTGCTCTACGTCAGGGAATTTGGCAGTCCCGGGACTTGCTTCGCTCCCAAGCCTTGCTCTCGCTCAGTGTTTGTTATGCCATTGCCTGTGCCCAAGAGACCATGGACCCTATCTCAGGATTTCATTTCCGATCCCTGTTTCTCAGAGATGACCTTATTGGGTGATTTGTGATCGGTTTTCAAATAACATCTTGTCCATTCCTAAGGGCCTCCTCCTCGAATGTTGCCTTTGTTCCTTCGCACTGGTTCGGTTACACGCATTCCTGAAACATTGTGTGACAGAGGAGTCCAGTTGTTTCCAATTTTGGAGGACTTTTTGTTCTAAACTTGGGTTCATTGTTTTTTCTCCTCGGCTTTTCATCCTCAGACCAATGGACAAACTAGAGAAAAACCAGACATTGGAGACTATCTGGAATGCTTTGTTCTGCTGATAGGATGACTGGTCTCTTTTTTGCCTTTGGCTATTTGCTCTT
>JARQOD010000001.1:509104046-509255519 GCA_033576555.1 Oophaga sylvatica
AAACAGTCTTTTTCACCAAACAGTTCAATATAGGCACACAGGACTCACAATTGTAAGTTTCGCATCCTGTTCGTGACGCCAAGTTAGTTGACTCGCACCACATGTGTGGATACCAGGGCTATGGGGTACTCGGAGCCGAGCCCATTGATTTCTATAGGAGATGTCACTGGCAGCGGGACTCGGTCCGTGGCCCTGGCGGTCATGCAATGGGGGATATTTACAGGGGATTTGGAATAGTTTGTGACGCCACCTGTGGTTTCTGGTCAATTGTACCAGCGCTGCTGTAAGGGTCTTCACAGGGGATGTTATGGGGCAGCTGGGTGGTAAGTCTCCCACAGGTGAGACTGGTCCCTGGAAGTCTATGGTGATGATGCAGGGTGTAGTTAAGAATTCAGTCACACAATGCAGCTTCTTTTCATACCTTTACTGGTAGATGGTTCAAGAAGATCCCGGGGAGCTGGTCGGGGTGGAGAATGCACACTCGGGTAACCCCCTGAGCAGGTTAGAGGCCTCCTTTACTCCAAATATAAGTGAGTCCAAACTTGCATGAAGCGAAGTTAACTCTGCAATCTCCAGCTTTCTCAATAGCTGTACCGCCGGCTGACATTGTGGTGGAGCCTTCTATGTCTCTGATTCTCAGATGTTGAGAGAACTAAGTCGTTAGGGGTGATCAGGCCTTGCCCGTCTTGTTTCCCTGACTCCGTTTACGTATCAGCACTTAGGGCTGCTCTCTGCGACCTGTAGTCAGATAGCCTCCGGGTATCTTGTTACTATGCTTGAAACACTAGCAACGCTTCGGACCCCGGTGTCCGGTTATTTAGTGCAGGTAATCCAATACCTGATGCACTGCTCTCTGTCTTCCCCACTGTGCCCTTCACCCTGCTTCCGCTCTTAACATAAGCACTTGTAGCTTTCGATGGTGAGGTCAGCTTTCTCCAGAGCTCACTGAGCAGCTCTCAGTATCCTCCTTGTTTCAGCTTCTGTTGAGGTACTGATTAAGGGTAGCTCTGACTAGGCTAGGATGATTCACTTCACCCGTACTAGCCTCCACTTCTTTGTCAGGTGAGCTACGCTAGCTCTGCGAGAATTCAGTCCTCTCTCCTCCCTCCAAGTCCAGACTGAACTGGCACTGAACTACACTGTCCTAAGACAGGAAACTGACTGACTTGAGCTCTTCTCAGACAGGAAACTTGAATGAGCTCTGCTACGTGTCACTACCTCCTACACCCCTGGTGGGTGTGTCTGAAAGTGTGAGTAAAGTGAATGGATAACAAGCTTTTGCGGTTACCTTCCTGTGCATTCTCCTGGATTTATGTGTGTGCCTTACATAGCTGGGCACACAGTACTGCATTAGTTGGAAACCCTAGGCCAACCGCACCAACAAATGGTCTCACAAGGGGTCTGAGGATCTCATCTCGGTACCTAATGGAAGTCAGGCTACCTCTGGCGAGCACATGGAGGGCTTTCTGGCCCTCCAAAGAAAATGCCACCCACACCATTGCTGACCCACTGCCAAAACGGTCATGCTGAAGGATGTTGCAGGCAGCAGATCGCTCTCACGGCATCTCCAGACTCTGTCACGTCTGTCACATGTGCTAAGTGTGAACCTGCTGCCTGCAACTTCCTTCAGCATGACCGGTTTGGCAGTTGGGTCAGTAATGGTGTGGGTTGGCATTTCTTTGGAGGGCCACACAGCCCTCCATGTGCTCGCCAGAGGTAGCCTGACTGCCATTAGGTACCGAGATGAGATCCTCAGACCCCTTGTGAGACATATGCTGGTGCGGTTGGCCTGGGTTTTCCCTTTTTATGCAGGACAATGCCAGACCTCATGTGGCTGGAGTGTGTCAGCAGTTCCTGCAAGATGAAGGCACTAAAGCTATGGACTGGCCTGCCAGTTTACCCAGACCTGAATCCAATTGAGCACATCTGGAACAGCAAGTCTCGCTCCATCCACCAACGTCACGTTGCACCACAGACTGTCCAGGAGTTGACGGATGCTTTAGTCCAAGTCTGGGAGGAGATCCCTCAGGAAAACATCCGCAACCTACTACAATAAATTCCAGCCTAAAAATACTTAAGTTGAGTGCTAGGTTTTTTAGATCATGTAGAGAATATATGACATAGTCGTCACCTGAGAGCCGGTGTCCAGCAAAGCGCTTATTGGGATGCCGTCAATCACAACTGGGAGGATCTGTTCTGTGGGCCTGGTCGTCCTACTCCTGGGGGTTGGCCCTCTGCCCCAGGGGTCGCTTGTTTAAATAGCAGAATCTTGCGATGTGTCCCGCTTTGCTGCAGCAGCGGCAAATGGGTCGTCCATCTTGATCGTAGCGATCGATGTCTCTCCCTCTGATCGGTGGAATCCTCTTCTTCCGTCGCCATGGGACGTCATCCGGACTGGAGGCCAACTCTATCTTCTCCTTCGGGGGCACTTGCAAGGACTGTTTGGCTTGTGCAGCCACAGTTTTGGTCAGCTCCTGGATCTGCAGACGGAGTTCTGCAGATGGATCATTACCCAGGGTCTGTGCGTCAACCTCATCGGGGGCCTGAGGAAAGGATGCCACCTCCTGGTGGTATGTAATTGCTGGGCACCTAGGGGGTGCTGGGCGGCTGACATTTGGTTCGTGTAACACCCGGAAAGCCCTATCTTTAAAGTCTGCAAAGTTCAGGTCAGGGTTTTGTAGGGCCATGATGCGCAGCTGTGACCTGTAGGTGCTGGACAGGAGTTCCTCAATAAATTGCTCCTTTAACAAACTGTCCCCATCCTGCACGCTGTCTGGGTCAATCTGCAGTTAAGAGCATAGTCCCGTATACTGTCCTGCACCCTTTGTTTGCACTCAAAGAACCTCATTTTTATTTCTGCTGCCGTGCGGGTGTCAAAGGTGCTCCTCAGTTTAGCCAGAATTTCTCTTTATCAGCGTCCTGCCAGGACTTTACTTCTCTTTGAGCTGCACCAGTTAACTGTCCAATGAGAATGTTTACTTTTTGGCTTTCGGACAAGGGGTACACATCAAATAAACTGCACAGTCTCTCCCTGAAATCGCTCAGGATATGCGACTCCCCTGAGTATTGCGGTAGCCAGGCCTCTCCTGGCATATATGGCATTGATGACGGCATTATAGGGACTGCAGTGGCAGTCGATAGATCTTGCTGCTCTCTGGGGGCCGTGGCTGAGCCGGCAGCTGGGTTCTGCTGTACTACGGGGTCTGTGGCTGCTCCTGCCTCTGAATCTTGCAACGCTATGGGGGCTGTGGCGGAGTCCGCAGCTAGATCTTCTCCTGCGTTAGACATTATCTCCCCCCCCCCAGTTAATCTTAGCCAGGCTCTGAATTTCCACTGGCTTACCAGGCTGTTGCTCTGCCGGCGGGAAGAACGGGATGCTCCCTGTGCTCTGCCAGCTGCCGTCTCAGCGCACAGCACTTCACTTTTCGCGCTTTCTCTCTGGCTCTGCCCACGACGGCATGCCCTTCTTCTCCCTGCGTGCCTCGTGGTGCAAATATGGCGGCAGTTGTACAAAACTTTCATTAAAGTATCTGGCACAATAGACAGTTCAAAATAGGCACACAGGACCCGGTGACACCGGACTTCGATAGCCTGTTTGTGACGCCAAGTTGGATCACCCGCCAGGGCAGTGGGGCACTCAGTACCGGGCTGCATCTTAAAGGGGAAGTGTCACAGCGGCAGTGACCCGGTCCGTGGCCCTGGGCGTCCAGTAAAAGGGGAATATTTACAAGAGATAATAGAGTTTGTAATAAGGTGTTTGTGACGCCACCTGTGGTTTCTGGTCAGAGGAGACCAGCGCTGCAGTGCAGATTCTCTGGGACAGTTGGTGATGCAGCAGAGTTGGTAAAGCTCCCCGCAGGTGGAGCTTAGTCCCAGGTCAGATGTAATAGAGGGTGGATGGTAAAGATGTAGTATTTGGCAAGGGATGTAGCAGTGTTGAGTGGGTGTTGTAGGAAGAACTTGAGAGGACACAGTCAGGTGCAGTTTCCAAAGCTTTACTCACAGTTCTGCAGGCAAAGTGTCCAGGGCTCAGGTTACAGATGGTGCTGGAGTCGGTCAGACTGAAAGCAATTTGGGAATCTCCTTATTTCAGGTGAGATGTGAGGTCTCCTTTCTAGTGCTATTCTCTGAGGTACTTGCTGTTGTAAACTCTGCTCAAGTTCCCCTCTCTGTCTGCGAGTTAAGTGGAACTTCACTCGCATGTCAGGCAGCTGTAGCCTGCTTCAGGGATCGCTCCTCTCTGGCGTCTCCGGCTCATACGTGCTGCTGTGTAAACGAGTGTCAGTTGGGGACAGAGAACCTGCCGTCTTCTGCCCTCCGGATTCTGCTGCTGGGGCTTTAGTTACCCACTCAGCCTCAGACTCCGGTGTCCGGTGTCTGGCTCTCAGGACTAGGGGTGAGCTCAGCTATAGCTCCTGTGATTGACAAAGGCAGAGAAATCTGCCGAAACTTTGCTTCTAATGGATCAGTAAAGCCATGGTTTTTCACTTTAATTTTTGGAGTGCTGCCTGTTTTTTTCTTATTATCTATCTATCTATCTATCTATCTATCTATCTATCTATCTATCTATCTATTATCTATCTATCTATTCTATCTATCTAACTATCTACCTATCATCATCTTTATATATAAAATTGAATGTGTGTGTGTGTGTGTGTGTGTGTGTGTGTGTGTGTGTGTGTGTGTGTGTGTGTATCACCAACCAATCACGAAGCATCTTTCATTTCACCAGAGCTGTTTAAAAGAAGCTGAGCTGTGATTGGTTGCTACGAGTAACAGTTTTCCTTGCAACCAATCACTAAGCATCTTTCATTTCACAGCTGTTTAAAAGAAGCTGAGCTGTGATTGGTTGCTATGAGCAACAGTTTTCTCACTCCACGACAACACCTCAGCAGACACTGACTGGGTGGTACTAACCCCAGGGTCTCTTAAAAGGATCATTGGTCTGGAAGTCAGGGCAAATCCACTCTGCGCTTTGATTCTGACACCAGGCCTCTCGTACTATCCCGTCCATAAAACCCGTGCCATTCTGCCCATGGACGGGATAGTACGTCATAGGCGATCAGCTGCGCTCCTGAGGGGAGCGCAGGTAATCGCCGCCGGGTGTCAGCTGATTATCACAGCTGACACCCGTGACTGTGTGTCAGGAGCGGTCACGGACCGCTCCCGGCACATTAACCCCTAGCACACCGCGATCAAACATGATCTCGCTGTGATCGCGCTGTGATCGCGCTGTTCTGAGGGATTCCTCCCTCCCAGGACCCGGATGCAAGATGGCGCCGGGGTCCTGGAGAGAGGCGGCTTCCTCAGTGCCTGCTGAGAGATAATTCTTATCTGGTAGCAGGAGATGCAGACACGACACAGCAGGCTACAAGGGAAACTGGAATGAAGGATTCAGACCAGAACAATTGATCACCGGCAACCCTGATGGGAAAATGACTCCCTTATATAAGACCAGTCAGTAACACCTGATTCCCAGTCCTCACAATCTTCACTAGTACCGCTTGTAACCACCAGAGGGAGCCTCTGCTCAGAACTCATCTCAAACCCATTCACAACAATTCCCCAATAAATTCATTTCTTCCTGTAAATAAAAAAAACAAAACAATAAAATTACACATATTTGGTATCGTCGCGTCCGTAACGACCCCCCTATAAAACTGTCCCACTAGTTAACCCTTTAGTGAACCCCTTAAAAAAAAAAAATGAAGCAAAAAATCAATGCTTTATCATCATACCGCCGAACAAAAAGTGGAATAAAGCGCGATCAAAAAGACCGATATAAATAAACATGGTACTGCTGAAAACATCATCTTGTCCCGCAAAAAACGAGCTGCCATACAGCATCATCAGTGAAAAAATAAAAAAGTTATAGCTCGCATAATAAAGCGATGCAAAAATAATTATTTTTTATATAAAATTGTTTTTATTCTATAAAAGCGCCAAAACATAAAAAAATGATATAAATGAGGTATCGCCATAATCGTACTGACCCGAAGAATAAAACTGCTTTATCAATTTTACCACACGCGGAACAATAAAAACGCCTCCCCCAAAAGAAATTCATGAATTGCTGATTTTTGTTCATTCTAACCTCCCAAAAATCGAAATAAAAAGCGATCAAAAAATGTCACCTGCTCAAAAATGGTACAAATAAAAACGTCAACTCGTACCGCAAAAATAAGACCTCACATGACTCTGTGGGCCAAAATATGCAAAAATTATAGCTCTCAAAATGTGGCGATGCAAAAAACTATTTTTGCAATAAAAAGCGTCTTTTAGCGTGACAGCTGCCAATCATAAAAACCCGCTATAAATAGTAAATCAAACCCCCTTTATCACCCCCTTAGTTAGGGAAAAATAATAAAATTAAAAAAATGTATTTATTTCCATTTTCCCATTAGGGTTAGGGTTAGGGTTGCGGCTAAAGTTAGGGTTAGGGTTGGCACTAAAGTTAGGATTAGGGTTAGGGTTGGGATTAGGGGTGTGTTAGGGTTAGGTTTGTGGTTAGGGTTGGGACTAGGGTTAGGGGTGTGTTGGGGTTAGGGTTGGAGTTAGAATTGGGGGGTTTCCGCTGTTTAGGCACATCAGGGGCTCTCCAAATGTGACATGGCGTCTGATCTCAATTCCAGCCAATTCTGCGTTGAAAAAGTCAAACGGTGCTCCTTCACTTCTGAGCTCTGCCATGCGTCCAAACAGTAGTTTATCCCCACATATGGGGTATCAGCGTACTCTGGACCCCAAGAGTTATTGTGCAATTTGTCCTATTTCTTCTGTTACCCTTGGGAAAATAAAAAACTGGGGGCGAAAATATCATTTTTGTAAAAAAAAATATTTTTTTGTTTTTACGGCTGTACATTATAAACTTCTGTGAAGCACTTCGGGGTTCAAAGTGCTCACCACACATCTAGATAAGTTCCTTGTGGGGTCTATTTTCCAAAATGGGGTCACTTGTGGGGGGTTTCCACTGTTTAGGCGCATCAGGGGCTCTCCAAATGCGACATGACGCACCCAGACCATTCCATCAAAGTCTGCAATCCAAAACGTCACTACTTCCCTTCCGAGCCCTGACGTGCGCCCATACAGTAGTTTTCTCCCACATATTGGGTATCAGCGTACTCAGGACAAATTGGACAACAACTTTTGGGGTCCAATTTCTCCTGTTTCCCTTGTGAAAATAAAATATTGGGGGCGAAAAAAATCATTTTTGTAAAAAAAAAAGGATTTTTTATTTTTACGGCTGTGCGTTATAAACTTCTGTGAAGCACTTTGGGGTTCAAAGTGCTCACCACACATCTAGATAAGTTCCTTGTGGGGTCTATTTTCCAAAATGGGGTCACTTGTGGGGGGTTTCCACTGTTTAGGCGCATCAGGGGCTCTCCAAATGCGACATGACGCACCCAGACCATTCCATCAAAGTCTGCAATCCAAAACGTCACTACTTCCCTTCCGAGCCCTGACGTGCGCCCATACAGTAGTTTTCTCCCACATATTGGGTATCAGCGTACTCAGGACAAATTGGACAACAACTTTTGGGGTCCAAATTCTCCTGTTACCCTTGTGAAAATAAAATATTGGGGGCGAAAAAATCATTTTTGTAAAAAAAAAAGGATTTTTTATTTTTACGGCTGTGCGTTATAAACTTCTGTGAAGCACTTTGGGGTTCAAAGTGCTCACCACACATCAAGATAAGTTCCTTGTGGGGTCTATTTGCCAAAATGGGGTCACTTGTGGGGGTTTCCACTGTTTAGGCACATCAGGGGCTCTCCAAATGCAACATGGCATCCAAACTCAATTCCAGCCAATTTTGGTTGGAAAAAGTCAAATGGTGCTCCTTCCATTCCGAGCTCTGCCGTGCGCCCAAACAGTGGTTCCCCCCACATATGGGGTATCAGCGTACTCAGGACAAATTGTACAACAACTTATGTGGTCCAATTTCTCCTGTTACCCTTGGGAAAATAAAAAATTAGTGACTAAAAGATAATTTTTGTGGGAAAAAAATAGGATTTTTTATTTTCATGCCCGGGCATTATAAACTTGTGTGAAGCACTTGGGGGTTCAAAGTGCTCACCAAAGATCTAGATAAGTTCCTTAGGGGGTCTAGTTTCCAAAATGGGGTCACTTGTGGGGGTTTCCACTGTTTAGGCTCATCTGGGGCACTGCAAACGGAACATGACCCCCATTAACGTCTGCATTCCAAAACGTTACTACTTCCTTTCCAAGCCCTGCCGTGCGCCCAAACAGTTCCCCCCCCCACATATGGGGTATCAGCGTACTCAGGACAAATTGGACAATAACTTTTGGGGTCCAATTTCCTTGGGAAAATTCAAAAATTTGGGACTAAAAAATCATTTTTGTGGAAAATTGATTTTTTTTTTTTTTCACACCAGGCTTTATAAACTTTTGTGAAACACTTGAGGGTTCAAAGTGCTCACAACAGATCTAGATAAGTACCTTAGGGGGTCTAGTTTCCAAAATGGTGTCACTTGTGGGGGGTTTCCACTGTTTAGGCGCATCAGGGGCTCTCCAAACGCGACATGGCATCCAATCTAAATTCCAGCCAATTTTAGTTTGAAAAAGTCAAACGTCGCTCCTTCCCTTACGAGCTCTGCCATGTACCCAAACAGTGGTTTTCCCCCACATATGGGGTATTGGCGTACTCAGGAGAAATTGCATAACAACCTTATCTGTCCATTTTCTCCTTTTACCCTTGTGAAAATAAAAAAAAAGTTTGTAAAAGATAATTTTTGTGGCTAAAAAGTAAAATATTCATTTTTTCCTTCCACGTTGCTTTAGTTACTGTGAAGCACCTGAAGGGTTAATAAACTTCTTGAATGTGGTTTTGAGTACCTTGAGGGTGCAGTTTTTAGAATGGTGTCACATTTGGGTATTTTCTGCCATATAGACCCCTCAAAGTGACTTCAAATGTGAGGTGGTCCCTAAAAAAATGGCTTTGTAAATTTTGCTGTAAAAATGAGAAATCGCTGGTCAACTTTTAACCCTTATAATTTCCTAACAAAAAAAATTTTGGTTCCAAAATTGTGCTGATGTAAAGTAGACATGTGGGAAATGTTATTTCTTAACTATTTTGTGTGATATATTTCTCTGTTTTAAGGGAATAAAAATTCAAAGTTTGAAAATTGCAAAATTTTAAAAATTTTCGCCATATTTGCGTTTTTTTCAAAATAAACGCAAGTTATATCGAATAAATTTTACAACTAACATGAAGTACAATATGTCACGAGAAAACAATCTCAGAATCGCGAAGATCCGTTGAAGTGTTCCAGAGTTATAACCTCATAAAGAGACAGTGGTCAGAATTGTAAAAATTGGCCCGGTCATTAACGTGCAAACCACCCTTGGGGGTGAAGGGGTTAAATGGATCATTGGTATGGATATTAGGGCCATTGCACAGCGCTCTGGTTCTGACAGGATGATGTGGGATATTAGGGGTAGTAGTCTGGCGGCTCTGGCTGACTGGATGATGTGGAATATTAGAGGTAGTAGTCCGGTGGCTCTGGCTGACGGGATGATGTGGGATATTAGGGGTAGTAGTCTGGCGGCCCTGGCTGACTGGATGATGTGGAATATTAGAGGTAGTAGTCCGGTGGCTCTGGCTGATGGGATGATGTGGGATATTAGTGGTAGTAGTCCGGTGGCTCTGGCTGACGGGATGATGTGGGATATTAGTGGTAGTAGTCCCGGTGGCTCTGGCTGACGGGATGATGTGGAATATTAGTGGTAGTAGTCCGGTGGCTCTGGCTGACAGGATGATGTGGAATATTAGTGGTAGTAGTCCGGTGGCTCTGGCTGACTGGATGATGTGGGATATTAGTGGTAGTAGTCCGGTGGCTCTGGCTGACGGGATGATGTGGGATATTAGGGGTAGTAGTCCGGTGGCTCTGGCTGATGGGATGATGTGGGATATTAGTGGTAGTAGTCCGTGGCTCTGGCTGACAGGATGATGTGGGATATTAGAGGTAGTAGTCCGGTGGCTCTGGCTGACAGGATGATGTGGAATATTAGTGTAGTAGTCCGGTGGCTCTGGATGACGGGATGATGTGGGATATTAGGGGTAGTAGTCCGGTGGCTCTGGCTGACGGGATGATGTGGGATATTAGGGGTAGTAGTCTGGCGGCTCTGGCTGACGGGATGATGTGGGATATTAGGGGTAGTAGTCTGGTGGCTCTGGCTGATGGGATGATGTGGGATATTAGTGGTAGTAGTCCGGTGGCTCTGGCTAACGGGATGATGTGGGATATTAGTGGTAGTAGTTCGGTGGCTCTAGTTCTGACAGGATGATGTGGAATATTAGTGGTAGTAGTCTGGTGGCTCTGGCTGACGGGATGATGTGGGATATTAGTGGTAGTAGTCTGGTGGCTCTGGCTGACGGGATGATGTGGGATATTAGTGGTAGTAGTCCGGTGGCTCTGGCTGACGGGATGATGTGGGATATTAGGGGTAGTAGTCCGGTGGCTCGCTGACGGGATGATGTGGGATATTAGTGGTAGTAGTCCGGTGGCTCTGGCTGACGGGATGATGTGGGATATTAGTGGTAGTAGTCCGGTGGCTCTGGCTGATGGGATGATGTGGGATATTAGTGGTAGTAGTCCGGTGGCTCTGGCTGACGGGATGATGTGGGATATTAGTGGTAGTAGTTCGGTGGCTCTAGTTCTGACAGGATGATGTGGGATATTAGGGGTAGTAGTCCAGTGGCTCTGGCTGACGGGATGATGTGGGATATTAGTGGCAGTAGTCCGGTGGCTCTGGCTGACGGGATGATGTGGGATATTAGTGGTAGTAGTCTAGTGGCTCTGGCTGACGGGATGATGTGGGATATTAGTGGTAGTAGTCTGGTGGCTCTGGCTGACGGGATGATGTGGGATATTAGTGGTAGTAGTCCGGTGGCTCTGGCTGACGGGATGATGTGGGATATTAGGGGTAATAGTCCGGTGGCTCTGGCTGACGGGATGATGTGGGATATTAGGGGTAGTAGTCCGGTGGCTCTGGCTGACGGGATGATTGGGATATTAGTGGTAGTAGTCGGTGGTCTGGCTGAGGGATGATGTGGGATATTAGGGGTAGTAGTCCGTGGCTCTGGCTGACGGGATGATGTGGGATATTAGGGGTAGTAGTCGGTGGCTCTGGCTGACGGGATGATGTGGATATTAGTAGTCCGGTGGCTCTGGCTGATGGGATGATGTGGGATATTAGGGGAGTAGTCCGTGGCTCTGGCTGATGGGATGATGTGGGATATTAGGGGTAGTAGTCCGGTGGTCTGGTGACGGGATGATGTGGGATATTAGGGGAGTAGTCCGGTGGCTCTGGCTGAGGGATGATGTGGGATATTAGGGGTAGTAGTCCGGTGGCTCTGGCTGACGGGATGATGTGGGATATTAGTAGTATCCGGTGCTCTGGTGATGGGATGTGTGGGATATTAGGGTAGTAGTCCGGTGGCTCTGGCTGACGGGATGATGTGGATATTAGGGTAGTAGTCCGGTGCTGGCTGAGGGATGATGTGGATATTAGGGTAGTAGTCCGTGCTTGGCTGAGGGATGATGTGGGATATTAGGGGAGTAGTCTTGTGACTCTGGCTGAGGATGATGTGGGATATTAGGGGTAGTAGTTCGGTGGCTCTGGCTGACGGGATGTGGGATGTTAGGGTAGTAGTCTGGTGGCTGGACGGGATGATGTGGGTATTAGGGTAGTAGTCTGGCGGCTCTGACGGGATGTGGGATATTAGGGTAGTAGTCCGGTGGCTCTGGCGACGGGATGATGTGGGATATTAGGGTAGTAGTCCGTGGCTCTGGCTGACGGATGATGTGGGATATTAGGGTAGTAGTCGGTGGCTCTGGCTAATGGGATGATGTGGGATATTAGTGGTGGTAGTCCAGTAGCTGTGGCTGAGGGATGATGGGTATTAGGGGGAGTAGTCTTGTGGCTTGGCTGACGGATGTGTGGGTATTAGGGGTAGTAGTTGGTGCTCTGACGGGATGATGTGGATATTAGGGGTGTAGTCGGTGGCTCTGGTGATGGGATGATGTGGATATTAGGGGTAGTAGTCCGGTGGCTCTGCTGAGGGATGATGTGGGATATTAGGTAGTAGTCGGTGGCTCTGGCTGACGGATGATGTGGAATATTAGGGTAGTGTCCGGTAGCTGTGGCTGAGGGATGATGTGGGATATTAGGGGTAGTAGTCCGTAGCTGTGCTGAGGGATGATGTGGGATATTAGGGGGATAGTCTTTGACTCTGGCTGACGGGATGAGTGGGATTTAGGGGTATAGTTCGGTGGCTCTGGCTGACGGGACGATGTGGGATGTTAGGGTAGTGTCTGGTGGCTGTGACGGGATGATGTGGGATATTAGGGGTAGTAGTCTGGCGGTGTGCGGATGATGTGGGATATAGGTAGTAGTCCGGTGGCTCTGGCTGACGGGATGATGTGGGATATTAGGGTAGTATCCGGTGGCTCTGCTGACGGATGATGTGGGATATTAGGGGTAGTCCGGTGGCTCTGGCTAATGGGAGATGTGGGATATTAGTGGTGGTAGTCAGTGCTGTGGCTGAGGGATGATGTGGTATTAGGGGAGTAGTCTTGTGGCTCTGGCTGACGGATGATGTGGGATATTAGGGGTAGTAGTCTGGTGGCTCTGACGGGATGATGTGGGATATTAGGGGTAGTAGTCCGTGGCTCTGGCTGATGGGATGATGTGGGATATTAGGGGTAGTAGTCCGGTGGCTCTGGCTGACGGATGATGTGGGATATTAGGGTTAGTAGTCCGGTAGCTGTGGCTGAGGGGATGATGTGGGATTCCGGTGGCTCTGGCTGACGGGATGATGTGTGATATTAGGGGTAGTAGTCCGGTGGCTCTGGCTGACGGGATGATGTGGGATATTAGGGGGAGTAGTCCGGTGGCTCTGGCTGACGGGATTGTGTGGGATATTAGGGGTAGTAGTTTGGTGGCTCTGGCTGATGGGATGATGTGGGATATTATTAGTCCAGTGGCTCTGGCTGATGGGATGATGTGGGATATTAGGGGTAGTTGTCCGGTGGCTCTGGCTGACGGGACGATGTGGGATATTAGGGGTAGTTGTCCGGTGGCTCTGACGGGATGATGTGGGATATTAGGGGTAGTAGTCCGGTGGCTCTGGCTGACGGGATGATGTGGGATATTAGGGGGATAGTCCAGTGGCTCTGGCTGACGGGATGATGTGAGATATTAGGGGTAGTAGTCCGGTGGCTCTGGCTGATGGGATGATGTGGGATATTAGGGGTAGTAGTCCGGTGCCTCTGACAGGATGATGTGGGATATTAGTAGTCCGGTGGCTCTGGCTGACGGGATGATGTGGGATATTAGGGGTAGTAGTCCGGTGGCTCTGGCTGACGGGATTGTGTGGGATATTAGGGGTAGTATTCCGGTGGCTCTGGCTGATGGGATGATGTGGGATATTATGGGTAGTAGTCCGGTGCCTCTGACAGGATGATGTGGGATATTAGTAGTCCGGTGGCTCTGGCTAATGGGATGATGTGGGATATTAGGGGTAGTAGTCCGGTGGCTCTGGCTGACGGGATTGTGTGGGATATTAGGGGTAGTATTCCGGTGGCTCTGGCTGATGGGATGATGTGGGATATTATGGGTAGTAGTCCGGTGCCTCTGACAGGATGATGTGGGATATTAGTAGTCCGGTGGCTCTGGCTAATGGGATGATGTGGGATATTAGGGGTAGTAGTCCGGTGGCTCTGGCTGACGGGATTGTGTGGGATATTATAGTGAATGTGGCTATGCGGAGTGGGCCGGGCTCTACACTCAGTTTTATATATATATAGATATAATCATTATAATTTGTTATAACTAACTGTAGTTAATTACTATGCCCGGGCAGTGCCGGGCTCTTCAGCTAGTTATATATATTATCTATCTATTAGCTATTAATCTATTGTCTTTCTAACTATTATCTAATAATCTATATATATTATTATCTATCTATCTATCTATCTACTATCTATCTATCTATCTATCTATCTATCTATTTCTATCTATCTATCTATTATCTATCTATCTATCTATCTATCTATCTATCTATCTATCTATCTATCTATCTATCTATCTATCTATCTATCTATTATTATCCATCTATCTATCATCTATCTATCCTTCCTTTTCCCACACATGTAGAACATTACATTTCTGTACAATGCCTCCTCATTACTTATTTACAGTCTCTCTCTTCCTGTTAACCCCTTCCTTCCGCCCTTTCTGCTCCCCCGCCTTCTGTAGCCCCTAGGACAATGAGCCTGAGCCTTGGGCTGCAGAAGGAGTTAACCCTAAGTTCTCTGCTCTGTATTCTTCTGTAGAATTTGAGATGCATCCAATGATCAGGGAGGGGCGGGCATTGTGTGCATGGCAGTGCCCTGTGAGGGGGTGTGCATGGGTATTAGCAGGAGGGTAGGGGCTCTGGTGAGGACTTGTGTCCCTGACTATGGCCTTCTGTCCTATTGAATGAAAGTGAAAAGGCTTTGTATGAGACTCTTGGAGAATTGAAAGAAGTTGGTTAAAGCTGTCCCTCTCTTTAAGCCCCTTACCCTTTAACCCTTTCCTGTGACACCCACCGCGGGCACATTCCAGGAGCAAGGAGTGGGACGTGGATCATGCCTGAACAACAAATATTATATCAGTTTTTTCTATAGTGTCGACAAATCTGAAACGAGTGAAGCCACATTCACGGGGTTCAGGTCCATTAAAGGGGTTTTCACAGGATAGTTGATAAAGTGACAGCGATCGCAAGAAAGGGAATGGAGATGTAGTGTGCACGTGAGACCACAGTGCCATTCACTTCTATGGGACAGAAGGAACGGCCCTCTCTGTCAGTCCCATAAAAGTGAATGGATGGATGGCCAGGCATGGAACCAGGGACCTGTGAAACAATTAGGGGTTAATTTATTAATTTGTATTATCAGTTTGCATATCACAAAATGTATCCATCAGTTTCTGGTTGTAATCTGCTCCAGGCGGCGGCTGCTTCCCATCTCATCTGTGTATTTTGGAGACGCAGCTCCCGACTCCCGGCTGATGAGGATAATTATGTCTTTCTTGTAAATTAAATCTGCAATGCTTCATTACCGCCACCTTCCCGAGTCGCTCCGCTTCCGTGATCGGGGAAGAAGAAAAATCTGGAGGATTCAGAACCCAAGGAATTTAGAAAAACTGGAGCTTCTGATTTCATGCCGTCCTCCTCTTGATACCAGCCACAGACCCCCCTCTAACATTTAGAAGAGACATCATATAGCTGAGTGATGTAGTCAATGCCGACGCATGCTGCAGTTACGTCTCCGTTTGTCTCTGCACAGCGGCCTTACATTAACATTATGTGGGAATCCCTTTAAATAACTGCCACACATCCCTCCTTAAATGACCCCTTACATATCAGCCGCTGATGCTCCTGTAAGTATCTGCCCAAAGTATCCCCATGAATTCCTGCCACCAACAATCCCAAAGGATCCTACCACAGATACCCCTTCAGTGTCTACTACAAGTGTCCTATATGTGCCTGCCGTATAGTACTCATTCAGCACTGGCTGATGATGCTCCTGTAAATACCTTCCTAAACTATCCCCATAAATTCCAGCCACCCGATAACCCATAGGATCCTGCTTTAGAAACTCCGTCATTGTCCTGTATGTGCTTGCTATATAAGAACCCCTATGTGTCAGGCTGTAATGTATGTAGTACAGTTCATATAGCGTCTTGTGCTTGGGTGCGATGAAAATACATGAGACATAGGTTTGATATAGAAAGTCTTGTATTACTTCATACAAGTTGGCAAAAATAGTCACACAGTTTGCAGACACAGAAGCAGGAGACACAGCAGGCCAGAGTAATCTAAGCTCAGCAATCACTCTCCAAACAGGTTCAGGATCTTCTTCTCTGTTACCGTAAGTCCATGCAAACGTGGGTCTTTCAAAGAGCAGGGTTCAGAGTCCACAAGTGCTTCAGAGTTCCTCAGTAGGAATAGCTGGAGTACAAGGTCCAAGGCTTTAGGAGTCAGGTCACAGGTTCACTGCAGGCTAGATTCTGAAGCACTGATTGCTCAGCTGTGGCTGCTTAAGAAGCAAAAGGAGAGAATCAGGGCGGGAACATGCAAGCTGGAAATTCCATTTTGACTGAGGGCAAGATAGCTGCAGCAAGACAGAAAGTAAAATGGCTGACGAACAAACTGAGTTTCAGGAACATGTACACAGAACCTTACATTACTCCCCCTTAGGGACAACCTCCGGATGACCTCAGGCCAGGCTTGTGTGGGTACCTCTGATGAAACTGACGGAGCAAGCGAGGAGCATTAACGTTATTGACTGGTTCCCATGAGTTGTCCTCCACTGGGTAGCCCTGCCATTTAATCAGATATTGTAACTGATTTCTATACAACCTGGAATCTAAAATCCTTTCCACCACAAATTCTTCCTGACCATCGACTAGCACTGGGTCAGGGCAAGGAGAAGAACGTCCAGGAAACGTATTGGGTGTTGCAGCCTTTAGTAGGGATACATGAAAGACAGGGTGAATTCTCATAGTTCTGGGCAGTTGAAGACGACAAGCAACGGCACTTATAATTTTACTGATTTTATAGGGTCCAATGTACTTATGTCCCAACTTAGACGATGGAATCCTTAACTTAAGATTTCTGGTTGACAGCCAGACCAAGTCTCCTACCTTGAAAGCTGGTGCAGGTTTACAAAATTTATCTGCTGCTTTCTTGTACCTTTCCTGAGCCGATTCCAGATTCTCCTTTAGAAGATCCATATTCTTCTGTAAAGACGTGATTCTTTCAGCCACTGCTGGTAAAGGCGTTTCTATGGGAAATCGTGGTAGAATGTTAGGATGATAACCTAGATTAGAGTAAAAAGGTGTAAGGTTCTATGTATATATTCCTGAAACTCAGTTTGTTCGTCAGCCATTTTACTTTCTGTCTTGCTGCAGCTATCTTGCCCTCAGTCAAAATGGAGTTTCCAGCTTGCATGTTCCCGCCCTGATTCTCTCCTTTGCTTCTTAAGCAGCCACAGCTGAGCAATCAGTGCTTCAGAATCTAGCCTGCAGTGAACCTGTGACTTGACTCCTGTAAGCCTTGGACCTTGTACTCCAGCTATTCCTACTGAGGAACTCTGAAGCACTTGTGGACTCTGAACCCTGCTCTTTGAAAGACCCACGTTTGCATGGACTTACGGTAACAGAGAAGAAGATCCTGAATCTGTATTGGAGAGTGATTGCTGAGCTTGGATTACTCTGGCCTGCTGTGTCTCCTGTTTCTGTGTCTGCAAACTGTGTGACTATTTCTGCCAACTTGTATGAAGTAATACAGGACTTTTCTATATCAAACCTGTGACTCCTGTGTTTTCATCGCACCCAAGCACAAGACGCTATATGAACTGTACTACATACATTACAAGATTCTGAAGCCAAAACGTTAGTGTCTGCTGGGTCTGGAAGGCTGTGTCTGCTGTACTGTGGATATCAGACGTCCGGTTGTACTTTCTGTGATGACAGTGGTTGTGACTTCTCACAACCATTCCAGGTGAGCAATTCCCTTAATTTTTTTTTCTCTCTGCAGTGTTGCCACAGGTGAACACTATTGGTTTTTTTTCTCTCCTCTTCTTCCAGTAATCCTGTCTTAAAAGATCTGGAAAATGGAGGCCGCATAAAGGAACTTTGCGGAGTGACTGATAATATCCTTGCAGATTTGCAGAATATAAAGACCCGTTTTACAAATCTACAGGACCTCAATAATCACAATTTGCAAGTGGTTGGACAGACTACCCAGGATTTGCGAGCCAGGATTGAGGTTCTAGAGGGGCGAGTCCAGGCTCCTGCCGTAGCCCCGAGTGCTGGGATTCCCAAGTTGCCCCCTTTTCGTTTTGGCGGTGAACGTGAGAAATTCAGGGGATTTATTAATCAATGCAATCTTTTTTTTTCTGCACATGCTTCACAATTTCCCACTGAACGATCTAAGGTGCTTACTATAATTATGTTGCTTACCAACAAGGCTTTAATGTGGGCAAACCTCTGATTGAGACTGAGGATGATTGTTTGAATCACCTTGATGATTTTATTTCAGCCATGGGGCAGGTGTTTGATGACCCCAATCGAGGTGCAACAGCTGAAGCAGCCATGTTAGCTTTGCGCCAAGGTAAGCACTCGGTAGCTGAATATGCCTTGGATTTCAGGAGATGGGCCCTTGATACCACCTGGGACAGTTCCGCCAAAAAATCTATTTTTCGAAAGGGGTTATCTCCACTGATTAAGGATGAACTTGCTCGTGCTGACCCTCCCACTGCGTTAGGTGACTTTATTAACTACTGCATCCGTATTGATACTCGTCTGACTGAACGCAGGCAAGAGAGATGGTTCGAAAGCAATCGTACTAACCTTTTCCTACCTTCCTCTCCAGCTAAGGAACCTTTGAGTAGGATTACACGGGAACCTGAACCTGAACCCATGCAGGTAGACTCTTTACAACGACGGGTTAGTGATGCACGCAAGGAACATCGTTTTAAGGAGAATCTATGTTTCTATTGTGGTAAGTCAGGGCACTTCATTATAAACTGCCCCAGCCGTTCTCGTAAGACTACTGCAGCACTCATTCATTGTGAGTGTTGCGAGAGGGGATCTGTCAGGTCCGAGCCTCAGGCTCCAGAGAGATCTGCAGCAACAGATCTTGATTTCTCGGACTTAAACTCCGTTACCTCTGAGGACGTTGACTGTGTAAACGCTGCCATTTTTCAAGTTTCCTCAGCGGTGTCCCAGCTGAGTTGTAAGAAAAACAATTCTCATTGCTTTCTTTCCATCAAACTCTGGGTTGACTCAGCTTGGGTGTCTAGCTCTGCTATGATCGACTCAGGGGCAAGTGGAAATTTTATGGATGTCTCCTTTGCTCTGAAACAGGGAATACGTTCAGTGAAGAAGGCTACTCCAGTACAGATGGAAACTGTGGATGGCTCCCTGCTGACCTCTGGACCAGTGGATCAGGAAACAGAGCCTTTGAGGGTTCTTATGGGTAAAGATCATCAAGAGAAACTGTCCTTTATGCTTATCTCTTCTCCCCACTTTCCCATTATTCTAGGGCTACCATGGCTGCAGGCTCAGAATCCTACCATTAACTGGGAGACCAAGGAATTACACTTTCCAGAGAAACAGATGAGTCCAAAAGTTTCAGCTTGCTCTGTTCCCAAAGGAATCATGTCAGTCCCTGAACTACCAGCTGTATACCAGGACTATGTGGATTTATGTGACAAGAAGAACGCTGACCAGCTTCCTCCTCACCGTCCATATGATTGTCCAATTGAATTATTGCCTGGAGCAGAGATACCTTTTGGTAAGATCTACCCCTGGCGGGGCCCGAGCTAAAGGCTTTAAAGGATTACATAGATGAAAATCTAGCCAAGGGCTTCATACGCCCCTCTTCATCTCCTGCAGGTGCACCCATCTTCTTTGTCAAGAAGAAAGATGGATCTCTGAGACCATGCGTAGACTATAGGGAACTCAATAAGGTTACTATTAGAAACCGTTATCCATTGCCTTTAATCCCTGAGTTATTGGAGAGAGTGCGACATGCCAAAATTTTTTCTAAACTAGATCTTCGTGGGGCCTATAACTTAGTCCGTATTAGACCTGGGGATGAATGGAAGACTGCATTCAGGTCACGCTATGGACACTTTGAATATCTAGTTATGCCTTTTGGTCTGAGTACCGCCCCAGCCACTTTCCAACACTTGGTGAATGACATCTTCAGGGATCTCCTAGATACATTCGTGGTAATTTATTTGGATGATATTCTAATTTTTTCTAACTCCACAGAGGAACATCATGGACATGTGAGAATGGTCTTGGAACGTCTAAGACAAAATCATCTTTACATCAAACTTGAAAAGTGTGAATTCCATAGGACCGAAATTCAATTTCTGGGGTATGTACTGTCTACACAAGGAATTAGTATGGATGGAAGCAAAACCCAAGCCATCAAGGATTGGCCAAGTCCTAGAAATGTGAAGGAGGTACAGCGCTTCATCGGGTTTGCCAACTTCTATAGACGTTTCATTAGAAATTTCTCTGAGGTAGTGTCACCTATCACTCAACTTACCCGGAAAGAGTCTAGGTTTTCCTGGACTCCCCAAGCCCAGGAAGCATTTTCCCGTCTAAAAGATAAATTTACCACTGCACCTATCCTAGTACATCCCAACCCTGAGCTTGCCTTCATAATAGAGGTGGATGCTTCAGACTGTGCCGTTGGAGCTATACTCTCTCAGAGAACAGGTGAGAAGAATGTCTTGCATCCCTGTGCCTTCTTTTCCCAGCAGTTGTCTTCGGCTGAGAGGAACTACGATGTGGGCAATAGAGAGTTGTTGGCCATTATTGCCGCCTTCAAAGAATGGAGACACCTTCTTCAGGGAGCTGCATAGCAAATAGTCGACCTGACAGACCATCGTAACCTTGAGTTTATCAGGTCGGCTAAGTGCCTGACTCCTCGCCAGGCTCGCTGGAATCTTTTCTTAAACCAATTTAATTTTATCATCTCTTATAGACCAGGATCGCGCAATGGAAAGGCTGATGCACTCTCTAGGATTTACTCAGCAGAGACACGTCCAATTACTCCTCCTAAGACTATTCTTCCTGACTCTAGATTCCTAGGAGTAATTCATAATCAAGACCTACTTAAGGACATCAAGGAAGCATACCATGCGGATTCCTTTTTGGCACAACCCCAAGGGACGTAAGTCTTGTCTTTAAGAATGGTGTGTGGATTCAGGGACAACGTCTGTATATTCCTGAAACAGTCAGATTAAGAGTATTGCAACTCATTCACGATTCCAAGATAGCTGGGCATAGAGGAATTCTAAAGACACAGGAATTTCTTTCTCGTTTCTTTTGGTGGCCCACTTGCAGGAAGGATGTTTTGAATTATGTCACTTCATGTGAGGTCTGTGCAAGATGCAAAACACCTCGCTCCTCACCAACTGGTCTGTTACAGCCTCTTCCCACCCTGTCCCGCCCGTGGGGATCCATTTCTATGGACTTCATTGTGGAGTTACCAACCTCTCAGGGGAAGAACACCATTCTAGTGGTGGTTGACCGTCTAACAAAGGCAGCTCATTTTATCCCTTGTGTCGGCTTACCCACTGCAAAACAGACATCAGATTTGATGATTAAAGATGTGTTTCGCTTACATGGAGTACCGGATGAGGTTATTTCGGATCGAGGGGTGCAATTCACTTCTAGGTTTTGGCAAAATTTCTGTGCAGCATTGGACATTAAAGTAAACCTTTCTTCTGCTTTTCATCCCCAGACTAATGGACAGACTGAACGAACCAATCAAACCCTGGAGCAGTATCTCCGCTGCTTTATCTGCCACCTACAGGATGATTGGGTGGATCTACTTCCATTAGCTGAGTTCTCGTATAACAACTCTCAGAGTGCCTCCACTAAACAGTCTCCTTTTTACTCTAATCTAGGTTATCATCCTAACATTCTACCACGATTTCCCATAGAAACGCCTTTACCAGCAGTGGCTGAAAGAATCACGTCTTTACAGAAGAATATGGATCTTCTAAAGGAAAATCTGGAATCGGCTCAAGAAAGGTACAAGAAAGCAGCAGATAAATTTCGTAAACCTGCACCAGCTTTCAAGGTAGGAGACTTGGTCTGGCTGTCAACCAGAAATCTTAAGTTAAGGATTCCATCGTCTAAGTTGGGACATAAGTACATTGGACCCTATAAAATCAGTAAAATTATAAGTGCCGTTGCTTGTCGTCTTCAACTGCCCAGAACTATGAGAATCCACCCTGTCTTTCATGTATCCCTACTAAAGGCTGCGACACCCAATACGTTTCCTGGACGTTCCTCTCCTTGCCCTGACCCAGTGCTAGTCGATGGTCAGGAAGAATTTGTGGTGGAAAGGATTTTAGATTCCAGGTTGTATAGAAATCAGTTACAATATCTGATTAAATGGCAGGGCTACCCAGTGGAGGACAACTCATGGGAACCGGTCAATAACGTTAATGCTCCTCGCTTGCTCCGTCAGTTTCATCAGAGGTACCCACACAAGCCTGGTCTGAGGTCATCCGGAGGTTGTCCTTAAGGGGGGAGTAATGTAAGGTTCTATGTATATATTCCTGAAACTCAGTTTGTTCGTCAGCCATTTTACTTTCTGTCTTGCTGCAGCTATCTTGCCCTCAGTCAAAATGGAGTTTCCAGCTTGCATGTTCCCGCCCTGATTCTCTCCTTTGCTTCTTAAGCAGCCACAGCTGAGCAATCAGTGCTTCAGAATCTAGCCTGCAGTGAACCTGTGACTTGACTCCTGTAAGCCTTGGACCTTGTACTCCAGCTATTCCTACTGAGGAACTCTGAAGCACTTGTGGACTCTGAACCCTGCTCTTTGAAAGACCCACGTTTGCATGGACTTACGGTAACAGAGAAGAAGATCCTGAATCTGTATTGGAGAGTGATTGCTGAGCTTGGATTACTCTGGCCTGCTGTGTCTCCTGTTTCTGTGTCTGCAAACTGTGTGACTATTTCTGCCAACTTGTATGAAGTAATACAGGACTTTTCTATATCAAACCTGTGACTCCTGTGTTTTCATCGCACCCAAGCACAAGACGCTATATGAACTGTACTACATACATTACAAAAGGAGACTGCTTAGTGGAGGCACTCTGAGAGTTGTTATACGAGAACTCAGCTAATGGAAGTAGATCCACCCAATCATCCTGTAGGTGGCAGATAAAGCAGCGGAGATACTGCTCCAGGGTTTGATTGGTTCGTTCGGTCTGTCCATTAGTCTGGGGATGAAAAGCAGAAGAAAGGTTTACTTTAATGTCCAATGCTGCACAGAAATTTTGCCAAAACCTAGAAGTGAATTGCACCCCTCGATCCGAAATAACCTCATCCGGTACTCCATGTAAGCGAAACACATCTTTAATCATCAAATCTGATGTCTGTTTTGCAGTGGGTAAGCCGACACAAGGGATAAAATGAGCTGCCTTTGTTAGACGGTCAACCACCACTAGAATGGTGTTCTTCCCTTGAGAGGTTGGTAACTCCCAATAACAGTGCCAGAGTTCGGATAACAATGCCAGCCACAATGTTCTCATAACCATAATGACCGACACAGTGCCCCAATAACAGTGCCAGAGTTCGGATAACAATGCCAGCCACAATGTAACAGTGTCAGCCACAGTGCCCCAATAACAGTGTTAGACAGTCAGACATAGTGCACCAATTAGGGAGAGTTTAATACAATTTAACACTGGCAGTCACCCTGTGACCCATAATCATGACAGTCATATTCACCCCTTAATAGTGGTAGTGAAAGTGCCCCCTTCAGAGCAAAAGCCACAATACCCCCAAAACAGTGGCAACAAAAGTATTTGTAAAACAGGTATTCATAATATCCCCATAACCGAGACAGCCACAGCTCCCCCATAAAAGAGCCTGCCATCATGCCCATGGCAATAACAGCTACAATGTCTCTCACCAGAGATAGCTATACTTCTCCATTACTGTGACTTCCACTGTGCCCCATAGAAGTGACTTCCACAGTGACCCCATAGCAGTGACATCCACAGTGCCCCCATAGGTGTCACATACATCTTAATCCAGGAACCCAATTGTTGATAAACAGAGTAGATCTGATAATATATATTTTATTGAATTACTATATACAGTGGGTACAAAAGTATTCAGACCCTTTAAATTTTTCACTCTTTGTTTCATTGCAGCCATTTGGTAAATTCAAAAAAGTTCATTTTTTCTCATTAATGTACACTCTGCACCCCATCTTTACTGAAAAAAAAACAGAAATGTAGACATTTTTGCAAATTTATTAAAAAAGAAAAACTGAAATATCACATGGTCATACGTATTTAGACCCTTTGCTCAGTATTGAGTAGAAGCCCCCTTTTGAGCTAGTACAGCCATGAGTCTTCTTGGAAATGATGCAACAAGTTTTTCACACCTGGATTTGGGGATCCTCGGCCAGGATGGAGGATATATACCAGGCAGAGGTGTATCTAGGCTTTCTGGCACCCAGGTCAAGAATTTGACTGAGCCCCCCCCAAGCACACATGCGATTTGCACACTTAATCATGTACCGACGAGCTGCTCTCCCTAATGCTCTCAATGTTCAGTGAAAAACTGAGAGAAGCAGGAAGAGAAGCTCGTTGTCACATGACGGAGAGTATCCGTGACTCATGTGAGCTTCTTCCCACAGATCATACCCAATAAACCTTTGTACACTAAATGACAGTCCAGACCCGACATCTATAACTACCCCCCAATCCCATTAAGAGACTAAGGCCTCTTTCACACTTCAGTCGTGCGACGTCAGTCAAAATCCGTCAAAATGTGAAAAAAACGGATCTCTCTCTCCCTCTCCCTCTCCCTCTCCCTCTCCCTCTCCCTCTCCCTCTCTCTCTCCCTCTCCCTCTCCCTCTCTCTCTCTCTCTCTCTCTCTCCTCGGTCCGGACTTACATTTCCGGAACGAAATTTTCATCATTTCCGGATGAAATCTTCTTGGCGGATCCGTCAGAAAACGGACCAGTTTTGCATCCGTTTTTTTACCTTTTCTGACGGATCCGCCATTTTAACGCTTGGGCGGACGTCACACAACGGAAGTGTGAAAGAGGCCTTAGACGTAAATTGGATTAATTGGCCACAGCCATTTATTAAGATTGATACAACAATATAAACATTTACAAACATTTCCCAACCCATGGAGGGGAAGGTCCTCGAAGCCCAAACCCTGTAACCGTAATTGTCCACATACACAACCCATTTGGCTCCCGGGCTAAATCTTACCCCCAGCCGCTAGACACCAGCTCGGGGATAGTTACCGCTCAGCCAGGCCAAAACCAAGACCCCTTTACCGGGGCCGCCAAAATAACCCTTCCACGGTGTTAAAAATACCCAGTTCACCAGAATTCACCGAGGGGAGTCCAGGACCTCTTGAGATACCCTCACCAGTCCGCCATTTTCCACTTCCACCAACTTCGAGGAGCTCCCCCCACCGCCAATCACACAAATGGTCTGACCCCTCAAGCATTTGTGTCCCTCCAAACCTTCAAGGCCGCTTCGACGCCTTCCTGGATGGCTAGGCACCATAAATCCATGCCAACCGAGTTCAGATGAACCCCGTCATTCCTCCAAAAACCTCCTTCGCCCAACTCCAAATCCGTATGCCTAACAACCACAGCCCCATTCCTTGCCATAAACCTCGAGACGGCCTTGTTCAACTTAATTCGTGCTTTATTCACTCCGCTCAATGACCGCGCTCCCCTCCAAACTTTACGAAAAACCACATCCGACCACACAACCATAACCCTCGGAAACGAACACCATAACCGTAGCATGTCGAATTTTATGTCCTTTATTAATTCCCTGCATGGTCTTCTACACAAATCATTCCCCCCAAGATGAATGACCACTATGTCCGGCACCCGGTCTAACCGCACAAATCGATGAAATTCCGGCAAAAACTGTCCCCATGTCATCCCCCTTTTTCCAATCCACCGCAGTGTCACTGAGTCTCTCGGGAAACCTAGCTGTCACCCATCTGGCCAAACTGCCGCTCTCAGTGACGCCCAGAACACAAATGAATGTCCCATGATCCAGACCAGCTGCTGACCGAGTCCTGAAATGAAAGGAAATAACAACAACATTATGGGATTAAGCAATAACCATCACCACAAAACTCAGGCCAAATTTGGGCGAATGTACGACCGAAACCTATCTGATTCCCAATGCCCTATCCTTTTTACCATCTCCTCCCCTAATCCCAACCTGGCCGCCTCCGTACCGGTCCCGATCCGGAACGAATGACCATTGAAATTCTTACCGTGAATGCCTCCGGACTCCAGACAATGCCTAAAAAACCGCGATAAATTGAAAACGGGAAAGGTAAGAACCATTCGCGTGCACTAGCAGTGGTTCGCCCAAAGCACCCCCTCTTGACATGAAGTTACCTAATAAAAACACAGGACATACTGGCGAGCCCTGAACTTGGAAAAGCACTACTTTGCATCCTCTACCTGTCACGTTTGTCTTGGAAGAACGAATAAACACCACAACCCTGTCAGCCGCTACGTCCAAGTCCTCATGCAGCAGACCTCCTTTTTTGTTCCTGGAAGAGCTAACCACCTTGCCCAGCCGAAATGCACCAAAAAATGCCAAAGCAAAAGCCGCCCTGAATAAATCTACCTCCCAATCAGACGAACAAACATTGTGCAATTGGCTCTCCATGACCAACAATACCTCATATGAGACAGGCCTCCGGCCATCCTTTGACTTCCATCCTTTTTTCCAGCCCCTAACCGCTTGACGAAGCAAAAAAGACTTAGTCACATCCCCCATTCCCCTAGCCTTAAAACCAAAAGATAATCCTGCTAAAAACTTATCCAATTTAGCCACCGACCAACCAACTTTCCAGTAATGACCTAAAACTAACAAAAGCCCGCTCTCGTTGTTCAAACAATCTTCACACATAGCCTTCCAATCCTGCCATACCGACCAAGCCTGGTCGTACTGCTTCCAAGACCTTTCTGATAGCGACTTATCGAATAGCTCCTTCACGGCCCGAAGGGCAGGTTCCATAACACCGCTGGAAACTACAGGCCTGCCGAAACTGCGTGATGATCTGGCTTGCAGAATTGATCCCACTGTGAATGAAAAAGAACGTCAACTACAGGGTTAATTTCACCTGGGCCAGCCTTAGCAACTATCCATAAATTGAACTTTAAGCCCATAAAAACCATACTCTTACCACCTCCGGAGTTGCTGCGGATAATGTATTCAAGGCGGCCACCACCCCGATGTGATCACAATGAAAGCAAATTTTTCTATTCTGCACTGCGCTGCCCCATACCGATAATACAGCTACCCTCATGAACACTTGAGTCAAGAGCCGATTAGTCACAAAACCCTGTGCGACCCAAGCACTAGGCCATTTGGCCATCAACCACTGACCTTGAAAACACAAACCGAAACCGACCACATCAAATACCCGAAATGCAAAACCCAGCGCCTCCGCGCTTTCTTCAGTCCTGATCCAAATTGATCTACCATTGTATTCCTCTAGGAACACGGCCCAAACCTTCAAATCCTGCTTTAACTCGCTTCTCAATCTGATGAAATGGGAAGGAAATTTTACGCGTCTCGTCGCCAAAGATAACCTACGACAAAATGCACGGCCATTGGCATAATCCTACAGGCGAAGTTCAGTTTACCCAACAACGATTGTAAATCACGCAACGATATCTTCTTCACACTACACGCCTTACGAACCTCCTCCCGTAAGGCCGTCACTATTTCATCTGGCAATCTACACTCCATGGCCATTGAGTCGATCTCAATATCAAGAAACGTCAGCGACGTTACAGGCCCAACCGTTTTATCGGCGGCAAGAGGGACACCAAATTTCTTCGCCATTCTCTCCATAGTCCTCAGTAAAACAGAACAATCCGCCGATTTAGCTGGGCCTATACACAAAAAGTCGTCCAAATAATGAATACATGAATTCAAACCCGCAACATCCTTAACAACCCACTCCAAAAACGTACCGAAAGTCTCAAAGTAGGCACATGACAGGGAGCAACCCATTGGGAGACAACAGTCAACAAAAAAACCCCCATCACAAAAACAACCCAAAAGATGCATACTCTCCGGGTGCACTGGCAATAAACGAAAAGCGGCTTCTATGTCAGTCTTTGCCAACATTGAGCCTTTGCCACATACCCGCACCCAATCCATTGCCACATCAAATGATGTGTATGAAACTGAACAAAGTTGCGGATCAATTCCGTCATTCACCGACGACCCTTTTGGAAAGGACATGTGACGAATAAGATGGAATTTGTTGGGCTCTTTCTTGGGACCACCCCTAACGGGGACACCCTCAGAGCCCTGAGCGGGATTTCCCCAAAAGGCCCCGCCATCCTGCCTAAATCCACCTCTTTCAGCAACTTTTCCGTCACCACATCTGGAAACTGATACACTGATTTTACATTCTTTTTTGAGCATTGCACCTCCTGTTCCACAAAAGGAATCTTAAAACCATTTTCAAAACCTTCCTTTAATAAAACCGCCACGGCCTTATCCGGATATCTATTTAGATATCCCACCATCTGCGCAGACTCACTGGCGTCACCCCTTTTGTCAACTGTATCAGAGGCCTTCGGTCGGCCTCCCCTGAAACATTTTGAAGCCCCATGTTGGCCCCCACAAGCAGAGCATTTGTGCTTAAATTTGCACTTACTTCCAAATCTGCAAGCGCCTTCATTGAAGGAGAAACACAGTCCCTTCTGCAATGCCACAGAGTGAGCCGACTGTCCTGAACCCCCGCTGCCGCTATGAAAGGATTGCCCACCCTGACTAGCCTAGGAGGGACCATCACCCTTATCCAGAGAGCTATATCCTTGTGCTCCCACCGAATGCTGGGACACACTGCCTTCCGCTGTCTAAACTGTTCGTCGTATCTGAGCCAACCCTGCCCGCCATAAGCCCGATACGCTTCACCCACCGCGTCCATATAACAAAAAAGGCCCGAGCAGTTTTCGGGCGCCTTTTCGCCAATCACACTTGCAAGGATGGCAAATGCTTGAAGCCAGTTTGAAAAAGTCCTAGGGATGAGACGATACCTCCGTCTCTCCTCATCCTCTTTTCGCGACTCGTCTCTCTTCAATCTATCCAGATTAAAGGGTTCTAACGGTAACAGGGAAAATATATCGACGTATTCCCCCTTCCATATCTTGTCTCTGACTTTCTGCTTCAGGTGAGCCCCTAACGGGCCCTCAAAGCATACGTACACTTCTCCCCTAGCGGTGTCGTCTAGACTGATCGCATCATCTTTCTCAGCTAACGGCATGGACCCCGGGCTTGACGATGCACCCTCTGCTACGGCCGCTACTACGCTCGCTTCAACTGATCCCGCCGCACCCGTTGACGCCACGCCTATCCCTTGGCCAGAAATATTCTGGGCCACACCAGAACCCTGGAAACCCCTGATATACGCTTGCTGTCCGACATTTCCCAGCAAATCGGTTGCCGGCGGCGCCCCACTACGCAACCCACAAGCCTTGGCTAGATCATTAATAGCATGTATAAACAACTCCATCCCCCCGCTAACCCCCCCAGATGACCCATCCCAATTCCCATACAATGGTGGAAGTAAGCGGGGTACAATAGGAAACATAAGATCGGCCTCACCTGGCTGCCTGGTGAGGCCCCAGCAGCCGAAGGTACAAGGTCCTGACGAGACGATCCTGCTTCGCTGACGTCACGTTCTTTGGATGTGGTTGCAGCTCCCGGGTATCCCTGTGTTGCAGGTCGCCAGCCCCCAGCTCGGACTGTTATATTTTGGTAGCTGAGGAGAGCAGGCAAAAACGGCAATACACCAGAGAGGTTGGAATCTACTGAACTGCAGTACCCTGACTAACCACCACAACTAAAGGCAGCCGTGGAGCGTTCCTACGTTGGTCCTAGACGCCTCGTCACAGCCTGAGAGGCTAACTACACCTAAAGATAGAAAGATATCATTTTTTTATGTTTTGGCGCTTTTATACAATAAAAACGATTATATATAAAAAATAATTACTTTTGCATCGCTTTATTCTGCGAGCTATAACTTTTTATTTTTTCGCTGATGACGCTGTATGGCAGCTCATTTTTTGCGGACAAGATGACGTTTTCAGCGGTACCATGTTTATTTATATCTGTCTTTTTGATCGCGTGTTATTCCACTTTTTGTTCGGCGGTATGATGATAAATCATTGTTTTTTAGCCTTTTTTTTTAAGGGGTTCACTAAAGGGGTTAACTAATGGGACAAGTTTATGGGGTGGGTCGTTATGGACGCGGCGATACTAAATATGTGTACTTTTATTGTTTTGTTTTTTTTATTTAAATGAAGAAATTAATTTATTGGGGAATTTTTTTTTTTCCTTTATTTTGGAATTTTTTTTTACACATCTGATTTTAATTTTTTTTAACTTTTTTACTCTGTCCCAGGGTGGGAAATCACAGTATAAAGTCAGATTGCTGGTCTTACAGTGTGCACAGCACTCTGTGAGACCAGCGATCTCACAGGCACTGCTGCAGGCTTCCTCAGCGCCTGCTCTCAGCAGGCACTGAAGAAGCCCCCTCCCTGCAGGATACGGCGGCCATCTTGAATCCGGGGCCTTACAGGGAGGAAGGCCTCAGAACAGCGCGATCACATAGCCGAGGGCTAGAGGAGAGAGTAGAATTGGGGGCAGAAGAGCTTTACCAGCTCACCCCAGAAAGCACATACCGGACACCGGGTCTGAGCTTACATGGATCTCTACGACCCAGTGAGAGACAACCAAAATTCCTGGAGAACTACAGGTCCCAGGAGCACCCAAGAGCTGATACGTAACAGAGCCAGGAGACACGGAGGCCCTACAAGGAGAAGGCCCTCCACAAAGTCAGCCGGTACAGGACAGAGACAAAGTCAGGCCTAGCTACAGGCAGGTCAGAAACTTACTACAGAGAGGCAAGAAACAGGAGGCCTTACACCTGCTCACTGGGGAGAATCTGGACGTACACCCTTCACCCTACAGTGCTCCAGGAAGTTCCTGCACTAATTCCAGTAAAGGTACAGAAGTGACTTGTGTGTGCTCCCATTCTTGTCCCTACCTAGCTGGGTTCCCTCCGTCCTGCATCCTTCCATGTATGCTGCCCTGAGAGCCTGCTCCACCTGTGGGGAGCGATACCATCTAAGCTGCCACAACACCAACCTCAGTGGACTGCTGCAGCGCTGGTGATCCTCACCAGACACCACAGGTGGCGTCACGAATCACTAACATTATCCCCTGTAAATAAATTCCCCTTTTGGGTGAGCGCCCAGGGCCACGGACCGAGTTGTGGCCGCCGTGATATGCCCCATAGAAATCAACGGGCTCGGGTCCGAGTACCCCACAGCCCTGGCGGGCGACTCATCTAACTGGCGTCACGAACAGGATCGCGTGCCCGCGGCAACGGAAAGAGTTGTGCCCGTTGCCACCGGGTACTGTGCGCCTTTACTCAAAGACTGTATGTTGTATTGTGGTGAAGATTTCCCGTCATTGTCCGCCATTATTACGTCACTGCCGGAAAACTAGGAGGCGCACCTGTGAAACCGCGCAAAGTCTTGGATACGCCCCACGCACTGACGCAGCGTCAGGTCCTGGCAGGAAGCCCCAGCGAACGCTCTGACGTGGAACGTGGGTGACGCAAGGTCCTAACAGCAGACCGTGCCCTGCGGAGCTGCGGCCTACAGAAGGCCACGGGTCACTATGGGGGCGCCAAGATGTCGCAGCACCCGTCCGACGGCACGGCCAAGGCCGACAGCCCTGATAATCTACCCTCGACCGCTGCCGCGCAGGCCGAAGCAGCTGCCCCATCACCTGGGTCTATGGCCCCTATAGTACCATTGACTTTACCGTACATGCCTGGAGCAAAGTGGCTTCCCCAGTACAGCAGCAAGTCAGACACCCTGTCGGGATTCAAGCGCAAAATATGCAGCATACTGGACATGTATTCTATGTGAGACAAACAAAGGGCTGCAGTAGTTGTGGGACAATTGACTGGTGCTGCAGAAAGAGAAGTAGAGACGTGGTCGGCCGCAGACCAGGAATTAGTGCCCGCAATTTTCAAAAAGTTACAGACTGCCTTTGAGGACTGCACTGAAGCAGACCTCCGGATGAGGTTCTACCAATGCTCTCAGAAACCGGAGGACAGCATTCGGGACTATGCCTGCCATTTACAAGGGGCCCTGCGAGCTCTAAAACAGGTTAATCCAATTAGCGTCACCAATGAGAGTAAAATGCTAAAAGAACAATTTGTCCGGGGCTGAGGTCCCAAGCGGAGAGCAGGACTGTGCGTTGGTGGTCCTTGGATCATCCAGATACTACCTTTGACTGTTATGTTACGGTAGCTGAGGAGTGCAGGTAAAAAAGGCAATACACCAGAGAAGTTGGAATCTATGAGATTGCAGTACCCTGACTAACCACCACAACTAGAGGCAGCCGTGGAGCGTTCCTACGTTGGTCCTAGACGCCTCGTCACAGCCTGAGAAACTAACTACACCTAAAGATAGAAAGAGGAAAGCTATCTGCCCCAGAGCAGATCCCCAAAGAACACAGGAAGCCCCCAAACATGTAATGGCGGTTAGACAAGATGAAATACTGACACAGACAGAAAATAGTATGAGCAAACGTTGGGGCCCAAACTACCTAAATAGAAAAGGATAGGAAGGGCACTTACTGCAATCCCAAAAAACCCTGAAAAGCACCAACTCTACTAATTTCAAAATCACCTGAGATCACACGACCTCTACCACCTAAATTAGTTCTCTGGTGTAACAAAATCAAAACAGCAGCCACTGAAAAAACTGGAAAAAGCAAAAGTACAAACATCAGTGGCTGAACTAAACTGAGAGGGCAAAAGCCCCCGGAGGGGACCCTGAAGGCCCCCACAGAAGTGCAGGACAAAATGCAAAAATCAAGCACAAAAACAAAAAGAAGAAAATGTCTTATCTGTTAGCAGGAGATGCAGACACGACACAGCAGGCTACAAAGGAAACATAACTCAAGGATTGAGACCAGAACAATTGATCACCGGCAACCCTGATGGGAAGGCGACTCCCTTATATAAGACCAGTCAGTAACACCTGATTCCCACTCCTCACAATCTTCACTGGACAGTCCAGTACCGCTTGTAACCACCAGAGGGAGCCTCTGCTCAGAACTCATTTCAAGTCCATTCACAACAGTACCCCCCCCTTGAGGAGGGGTCACCGAACCCTCACTTGAGCAACCAGGTCAGTCAGGATGAGTTCTATGATACGCACGGATGAGTCTCCTAGCATGGATGTCCGAAGCAAACACCCAAGAATTGTCTTCCTGACCATAACCTCTCCACTTAACCAAATACTGGAGTTTCCATCTAGAAAAACGAGAATTCAATATTTTCTCAACCACAAACTCCATATTGCCCTCAACCAGAACAGGGTCAGGAGGCAAAGCAGTAGGAACCACTGGCTCAACAAACCTCTTCAACAAGGACTTGTGGAACACGTTATGGATTTTAAATGTCCCTGGAAGAAGCAAACGAAAAGAAACAGGATTAAGAATCTCCATGATCTTATAAGGTCCAATGAACCTAGGCTTAAATTTAGGAGATGCCACTCTCATAGGAATATTTCTTGAGGACAACCAGACCAAGTCCCCCACTTTAAACCGAGGACCATCAGTCCTATGCCGGTTAGCAAACCGCTGGGCCCTCTCCTGAGAGAGGGACAACCTCTCCACTACCTGGTCCCAAATCTGTTGCATACGCTCCACAACAGAGTCAACACCTGGACAGACAGAAGCCTCCGTCTGTCCTGAAGAAAATCGAGGGTGAAACCCAGAATTACAGAAAAATGGAGACATCAAAGTGGCAGAGCTAGCCCTATTATTAAGAGCAAACTCAGCCAAAGGCAAAAAAGAGACCCAGTCATCCTGATCAGCAGACACAAAGCATCTGTAAGGTTCTATGTATATATTCCTGAAACTCAGATTGTTCGTCAGCCATTTTACTTTCTGTCTTGCTGCAGCTATCTTGCCCTCAGTCAAAATGGAGTTTTCAGCTTGCATGTTCCCGCCCTGATTCTCTCCTTTGCTTCTTAAGCAGCCACAGCTGAGCAATCAGTGCTTCAGAATCTAGCCTGCAGTGAACCTGTGACTTGACTCCTGTAAGCCTTGGACCTTGTACTCCAGCTATTCCTACTGAGGAACTCTGAAGCACTTGTGGACTCTGAACCCTGCTCTTTGAAAGACCCACGTTTGCATGGACTTACGGTAACAGAGAAGAAGATCCTGAATCTGTATTGGAGAGTGATTGCTGAGCTTGGATTACTCTGGCCTGCTGTGTCTCCTGTTTCTGTGTCTGCAAACTGTGTGACTATTTCTGCCAACTTGTATGAAGTAATACAGGACTTTTCTATATCAAACCTGTGACTCCTGTGTTTTCATCGCACCCAAGCACAAGACGCTATATGAACTGTACTACATACATTACAAGATTCTGAAGCCAAAACGTTAGTGTCTGCTGGGTCTGGAAGGCTGTGTCTGCTGTACTGTGGATATCAGATGTCCGGTTGTACTTTCTGTGATGACAGTGGTTGTGACTTCTCACAACCATTCCAGGTGAGCAATTCCCTTAAGTTTTTTCTTTTTGCAGTGTTACCACAGGTAAACACTATTGTTTTTTTTTTTTTTCCTTTCTTTTCTCTTTTTTGTCTGCTGTAACTCTGGATATCAGATGTCTGGTTGAAACTTTCTGTGATGATAGTGGTTGTGACTTCTCACAACCATTCCAGGTGAGCAGTTCCCTTAATTTTTTTTTCTCTCTGCAGTGTTGCCACAGGTGAACACTATTGTTTTTTTTCTCTCCTCTTCTTCCAGTAATCCTGTCTTAAAAGATCTGGAAAATGGAGGCCCGCATAAAGGAACTTTGCGGAGTGACTGATAATATCCTTGCAGATTTGCAGAATATAAAGACCCGTTTTACAAATCTACAGGACCTCAATAATCACAATTTGCAAGTGGTTGGACAGACTACCCAGGATTTGCGAGCCAGGATTGAGGTTCTAGAGGGGCGAGTCCAGGCTCCTGCCGTAGCCCCGAGTGCTGGGATTCCCAAGTTGCCCCCTTTTCGTTTTGGCGGTGAACGTGAGAAATTCAGGGGATTTATTAATCAATGCAATCTTTTTTTTTCTGCACATGCTTCACAATTTCCCACTGAACGATCTAAGGTGCTTACTATAATTATGTTGCTTACCAACAAGGCTTTAATGTGGGCAAACCCTCTGATTGAGACTGAGGATGATTGTTTGAATCACCTTGATGATTTTATTTCAGCCATGGGGCAGGTGTTTGATGACCCCAATCGAGGTGCAACAGCTGAAGCAGCCATGTTAGCTTTGCGCCAAGGTAAGCACTCGGTAGCTGAATATGCCTTGGATTTCAGGAGATGGGCCCTTGATACCACCTGGGACAGTTCCGCCAAAAAATCTATTTTTCGAAAGGGGTTATCTCCACTGATTAAGGATGAACTTGCTCGTGCCGACCCTCCCACTGCGTTAGGTGACTTTATTAACTATTGCATCCGTATTGATACTCGTCTGACTGAACGCAGGCAAGAGAGATGGTTCGAAAGCAATCGTACTAACCTTTTCCTACCTTCCTCTCCAGCTAAGGAACCTTTGAGTAGGATTACACGGGAACCTGAACCTGAACCCATGCAGGTAGACTCTTTACAACGACGGGTTAGTGATGCACGCAAGGAACATCGTTTTAAGGAGAATCTATGTTTCTATTGTGGTAAGTCAGGGCACTTCATTATAAACTGTCCCAGCCGTTCTCGTAAGACTACTGCAGCACTCATTCATTGTGAGTGTTGCGAGAGGGGATCTGTCAGGTCCGAGCCTCAAGCTCCAGAGAGATCTGCAGCAACAGATCTTGATTTCTCGGACTTAAACTCCGTTACCTCTGAGGACGTTGACTGTGTAAACGCTGCCATTTTTCAAGTTTCCTCAGCGGTGTCCCAGCTGAGTTGTAAGAAAAACAATTCTCATTGCTTTCTTTCCATCAAACTCTGGGTTGACTCAGCTTGGGTGTCTAGCTCTGCTATGATCGACTCAGGGGCAAGTGGAAATTTTATGGATGTCTCCTTTGCTCTGAAACAGGGAATACGTTCAGTGAAGAAGGCTACTCCAGTACAGATGGAAACTGTGGATGGCTCCCTGCTGACCTCTGGACCAGTGGATCAGGAAACAGAGCCTTTGAGGGTTCTTATGGGTAAAGATCATCAAGAGAAACTGTCCTTTATGCTTATCTCTTCTCCCCACTTTCCCATTATTCTAGGGCTACCATGGCTGCAGGCTCAGAATCCTACCATTAACTGGGAGACCAAGGAATTACACTTTCCAGAGAAACAGATGAGTCCAAAAGTTTCAGCTTGCTCTGTTCCTAAAGGAATCATGTCAGTCCCTGAACTACCAGCTGTATACCAGGACTATGTGGATTTATGTGACAAGAAGAACGCTGACCAGCTTCCTCCTCACCGTCCATATGATTGTCCAATTGAATTATTGCCTGGAGCAGAGATACCTTTTGGTAAGATCTACCCCCTGGCGGGGCCCGAGCTAAAGGCTTTAAAGGATTACATAGATGAAAATCTAGCCAAGGGCTTCATACGCCCCTCTTCATCTCCTGCAGGTGCACCCATCTTCTTTGTAAAGAAGAAAGATGGATCTCTGAGACCATGCGTAGACTATAGGGAACTCAATAAGGTTACTATTAGAAACCGTTATCCATTGCCTTTAATCCCTGAGTTATTGGAGAGAGTGCGACATGCCAAAATTTTTTCTAAACTAGATCTTCGTGGGGCCTATAACTTAGTCCGTATTAGACCTGGGGATGAATGGAAGACTGCATTCAGGTCACGCTATGGACACTTTGAATATCTAGTTATGCCTTTTGGTCTGAGTACCGCCCCAGCCACTTTCCAACACTTGGTGAATGACATCTTCAGGGATCTCCTAGATACATTCGTGGTAATTTATTTGGATGATATTCTAATTTTTTCTAACTCCACAGAGGAACATCATGGACATGTGAGAATGGTCTTGGAACGTCTAAGACAAAATCATCTTTACATCAAACTTGAAAAGTGTGAATTCCATAGGACCGAAATTCAATTTCTGGGGTATGTACTGTCTACACAAGGAATTAGTATGGATGGAAGCAAAACCCAAGCCATCAAGGATTGGCCAAGTCCTAGAAATGTGAAGGAGGTACAGCGCTTCATCGGGTTTGCCAACTTCTATAGACGTTTCATTAGAAATTTCTCTGAGGTAGTGTCACCTATCACTCAACTTACCCGGAAAGAGTCTAGGTTTTCCTGGACTCCCCAAGCCCAGGAAGCATTTTCCCGTCTAAAAGATAAATTTACCACTGCACCTATCCTAGTACATCCCAACCCCGAGCTTGCCTTCATAATAGAGGTGGATGCTTCAGACTGTGCCGTTGGAGCTATACTCTCTCAGAGAACAGGTGAGAAGAATGTCTTGCATCCCTGTGCCTTCTTTTCCCAGCAGTTGTCTTCGGCTGAGAGGAACTACGATGTGGGCAATAGAGAGTTGTTGGCCATTATTGCCGCCTTCAAAGAATGGAGACACCTTCTTCAGGGAGCTGCATAGCAAATAGTCGTCCTGACAGACCATCGTAACCTTGAGTTTATCAGGTCGGCTAAGTGCCTGACTCCTCGCCAGGCTCGCTGGAATCTTTTCTTAAACCAATTTAATTTTATCATCTCTTATAGACCAGGATCGCGCAATGGAAAGGCTGATGCACTCTCTAGGATTTACTCAGCAGAGACACGTCCAATTACTCCTCCTAAGACTGTTCTTCCTGACTCTAGATTCCTAGGAGTAATTCATAATCAAGACCTACTTAAGGACATCAAGGAAGCATACCATGCGGATTCCTTTTTGGCACAACCCCCAAGGGACGTAAGTCTTGTCTTTAAGAATGGTGTGTGGATTCAGGGACAACGTCTGTATATTCCTGAAACAGTCAGATTAAGAGTATTGCAACTCATTCACGATTCCAAGATAGCTGGGCATAGAGGAATTCTAAAGACACAGGAATTTCTTTCTCGTTTCTTTTGGTGGCCCACTTGCAGGAAGGATGTTTTGAATTATGTCACTTCATGTGAGGTCTGTGCAAGATGCAAAACACCTCGCTCCTCACCAACTGGTCTGTTACAGCCTCTTCCCACCCCGTCCCGCCCGTGGGGATCCATTTCTATGGACTTCATTGTGGAGTTACCAACCTCTCAGGGGAAGAACACCATTCTAGTGGTGGTTGACCGTCTAACAAAGGCAGCTCATTTTATCCCTTGTGTCGGCTTACCCACTGCAAAACAGACATCAGATTTGATGATTAAAGATGTGTTTCGCTTACATGGAGTACCGGATGAGGTTATTTCGGATCGAGGGTGCAATTCACTTCTAGGTTTTGGCAAAATTTCTGTGCAGCATTGGACATTAAAGTAAACCTTTCTTCTGCTTTTCATCCCCAGACTAATGGACAGACCGAACGAACCAATCAAACCCTGGAGCAGTATCTCCGCTGCTTTATCTGCCACCTACAGGATGATTGGGTGGATCTACTTCCATTAGCTGAGTTCTCGTATAACAACTCTCAGAGTGCCTCCACTAAACAGTCTCCTTTTTACTCTAATCTAGGTTATCATCCTAACATTCTACCACGATTTCCCATAGAAACGCCTTTACCAGCAGTGGCTGAAAGAATCACGTCTTTACAGAAGAATATGGATCTTCTAAAGGAAAATCTGGAATCGGCTCAAGAAAGGTACAAGAAAGCAGCAGATAAATTTCGTAAACCTGCACCAGCTTTCAAGGTAGGAGACTTGGTCTGGCTGTCAACCAGAAATCTTAAGTTAAGGATTCCATCGTCTAAGTTGGGACATAAGTACATTGGACCCTATAAAATCAGTAAAATTATAAGTGCCGTTGCTTGTCGTCTTCAACTGCCCAGAACTATGAGAATCCACCCTGTCTTTCATGTATCCCTACTAAAGGCTGCGACACCCAATACGTTTCCTGGACGTTCCTCTCCTTGCCCTGACCCAGTGCTAGTCGATGGTCAGGAAGAATTTGTGGTGGAAAGGATTTTAGATTCCAGGTTGTATAGAAATCAGTTACAATATCTGATTAAATGGCAGGGCTACCCAGTGGAGGACAACTCATGGGAACCGGTCAATAACGTTAATGCTCCTCGCTTGCTCCGTCAGTTTCATCAGAGGTACCCACACAAGCCTGGTCTGAGGTCATCCGGAGGTTGTCCTTAAGGGGGGAGTAATGTAAGGTTCTATGTATATATTCCTGAAACTCAGTTTGTTCGTCAGCCATTTTACTTTCTGTCTTGCTGCAGCTATCTTGCCCTCAGTCAAAATGGAGTTTTCAGCTTGCATGTTCCCGCCCTGATTCTCTCCTTTGCTTCTTAAGCAGCCACAGCTGAGCAATCAGTGCTTCAGAATCTAGCCTGCAGTGAACCTGTGACTTGACTCCTGTAAGCTTTGGACCTTGTACTCCAGCTATTCCTACTGAGGAACTCTGAAGCACTTGTGGACTCTGAACCCTGCTCTTTGAAAGACCCACGTTTGCATGGACTTACGGTAACAGAGAAGAAGATCCTGAATCGGTATTGGAGAGTGATTGCTGAGCTTGGATTACTCTGGCCTGCTGTGTCTCCTGTTTCTGTGTCTGCAAACTGTTTGACTATTTCTGCCAACTTGTATGAAGTAATACAGGACTTTTCTATATCAAACCTGTGACTCCTGTGTTTTCATCGCACCCAAGCACAAGACGCTATATGAACTGTACTACATACATTACAGCATCTTAGATAAGTCTCCAATGTCTGGTTTGTTCTCTCAGTTTGACCATTGGTCTGAGGATGAAACGCCGAGGAGAAAGACAATTGAACACCAAGTTTAGAACAAAAGGTCCTCCAAAATCTGGAAACAAACTGGACTCCTCTGTCAGACACAATGTTCTCAGGAATGCCGTGTAAACGAACCACGTGCTGAAGGAACAAAGGCACCAATTCAGAGGAGGAAGGCAACTTAGGTAATGGCACAAGATGTATCATCTTGAAAACCTATCACAAATCACCCAGATGACGGTCATTCTCTGAGAAACAGGGAGGTCGGAAATGAAATCCATAGAGATATGGTCCATGGTCTCTTGGGCACAGGCAATGGCATCAACAAACCACTAGAGCGAGAGCAAGGCTTGGAGCGAGAGCAAGTCCCGCAGGACTGCACAAATTCCCTGACATCACGAGACAAGGTAGGCCACCAAAAGGACCGACTAACCAAGTCTCTGGTACCAAAAATTCCGGGATGCCCAGCCAACGAGGAACAATGAATCTCAGACATCACACTCTTTTTCCACTGGTCCGGGACAAACAATTTTCCAACAGGGCAGCGCTCGGGCCTATCCTCCTGACACCCCTCCAGAGCAAGTCTCAAATTGGGTGAGATGGCGGAAAGAACTACACCCTCTTTCAAAATAACAGAAGGATCAGATAACTCAGGAAAGTCCGCAAGGAAACTCCTCGAGAGGGCATCCGCCTTAACATTCTTAGTGCCAGGAAGAAAGGAAACCACAAAATTAAAACGTGTGAAAAACAAGGCCCACCTGGCCTGTCTAGGATTGAGTCGCTTGGCAGATTCCAGATAAACCAGATTCTTATGGTCCGTAAGGACCACCACCTGATGTTTGGCTCCCTCCAGCCAATGTCTCCACTCTTCAAAAGCCCACTTCATGGCCAGTAACTCCCGATTACCCACGTCATAATTACGTTCAGTAGGAGAAAATTTTCGAGAGAAAAAGGCACAAGGGTTACTTTTAGAGGTCTCTGGATCTTTTTGGGACAAAACGGCACCTGCCCCAATTTCAGAGGCATCAACCTCCACCTGAAATGGCAGAGAAACATCAGGCTGCCGTAGAACAGGAGCAGAAGTGAATCTCTGCTTAAGTTCCTGAAATGCAGAGACTGCCTCAGGAGGCCAATTCACCACATCAGAACCCTTTCTGGTCAAATCAGTCAATGGTTTAACAATAACCGAGAAATTACCAATACATTTACGATAAAAATTGGCAAAACCCAAAAATCTTTGAAGAGCCTTTAATGAAGTAGGTTGGACCCAATCACAGATCGCCTGAACCTTGACCGGGTCCATTTCAATAACAGATGGGGACAAAATGAATCCCAGAAATGAGATCCTCTGTACGCCAAAAAGACACTTTGATCCCTTCACATAAAGAGCATTCTCTCTCAAAATCTGGAATACAGTTCGAACATGTTTCACATGAGAGTCCCAGTCATTAGAAAAAATCAAGATATCATCCAAATAAACAATCAGAAATTTATCCACAAAATCCCTGAAAATGTCATTCATGAAGGACTGGAAGACAGAAGGAGCATTAGTGAGCCCAAAGGGCATCACAAGGTACTCAAAATGCCCCTCAGGGGTATTGAATGCCGTCTTCCATTCATCCCCGTGCTTAATGCGAATAAGGTTATATGCCCCCCTGAGGTCAAGCTTGGTAAACCAAGTAGCGTTTTTCACCCTGGAAAACAGGTCAGAAATCAAAGGTAACGGGTATTGATATTTTACAGTAATATTGTTCAAAAGACGATAATCAATACACGGCCTTAATGAACCATCCTTTTTGGCCACAAAGAAAAAACCGCACCTAAGGGTGAAGAGGATGGTCTGATATGACCCTTCTCCAATGATTCCTTGATATAAGACCGCATAGCGTCATGTTCAGGTACAGACAAGTTAAAAAGGCGACCTTTAGGGAATTTACTACCAGGCACTAATTCAATAGCGCAGTCATAGCTCCTATGGGGAGGCAAGGATGCAGATTTACTTTCGCTAAACACATCAGTAAAATCAATCAAAAAGTCAGGAACATCTTGAGCCTGGGGGGAGGCAGAAAAAACAGGAGTGTTGGTATTAACACATTGACAGCCCCAACTGGTTACAGACACAGATTTCCAATCCAAAACAGGATTATGAGACTGCAACCAAGGGAAGCCCAGTACGATAATATCATGCAGATTATACAGAACCAAAAATTTACAGCACTCCAGATGATCAGGTTCAACCCTCATTATCACCTGAGTAGAGAACTGAGGTTTATTCTCAGCCAAAGGGGTAGAATCGATCCCCAGTAGGGGAATAGACTTCTGTAGGGGTATCAAGGGAAACCCACAACGTTTAGCAAAATCATAATCCATCAGGTTAATAGCTGCTCCAGAATCAACGAAAGCCTGAGCAGAAAATGAGGACAGAGAGCATATCAGAGTGACAGTTAATAAAAACTTAGTCTGAACACTACCCAAGACAACTGAGCGTGCAAAACGTCTTCCCCGCTTAGGGCAGACTGAAATAGCATGAGAGGCATCACCACAGTAGAAACATAACCCATTGCGCTTTCGAAACTCATGACGCTGTGCCCCAGACACCACTCTATCACACTGCATGGGTTCAGAAGCAGGTTCACAAGGCAACACCATTCCACGAATACTTCTCCGCTCATGCAAACGTCTGTCAATTTGAATCGCTAATGACATAGAATCATTGAGACCAGAGGGGACAGAGAATCCCACCATAACATCCTTTACATTATCTGACAGACCCTTCCGAAAAAGAGCCGCCAAAGCGTCGTCATTCCACTTGGTCAGGACTGCCCACCTACGGAATCTCTGACAGTATAACTCAGCGTCATCAAGACCCTGATTTAATGCCAACAAGGCTTTTTCAGCTTGATCAGTGACATTAGGCTCATCGTACAATAACCCCAAAGCCTGAAAAAATGCATCAACATCACTCAAAACAGGATCCCCAGGTGTCAGGGAAAAAGCCCAATCCTGAGGATCGCCACGCAGGAGAGAGATGACAATTTGAACCTGCTGCGCTGCGTTCCCTGAGGACTTAGATTTTAAGGCAAAAAACAATTTACAATTATTTTTGAAATTCTGAAACTTAGCTCGATCCCCTAAAAACAAATCTGGCATGGGAATCCTAGGTTCCACAACAGGCAACCTAGCAAGATAGGCAGCAATACTCCGAACCTCAGTGGCAAGCTGATCCACACGGCCAGACAACTGTGCAAACTCCATTGAGAGAAAAAAAAAAAAATCCTCCCAAGCACCCAGAGATACAGAGGGAAAAAAAATGCAACAAACAGAAAAATATCTCTGACAACTCTGACAACCTTTTTTCTTTCACAATATTTTTTCCCTTCTGTGAGTACCATACAATTTTCAATTTTTAGGGCCTGTGATACTGTTATGTTACGGTAGCTGAGGAGTGCAGGTAAAAAAGGCAATACACCAGAGAAGTTGGAATCTATGAGATTGCAGTACCCTGACTAACCACCACAACTAGAGGCAGCCGTGGAGCGTTCCTACGTTGGTCCTAGACGCCTCGTCACAGCCTGAGAAACTAACTACACCTAAAGATAGAAAGAGGAAAGCTATCTGCCCCGGAGCAGATCCCCAAAGAACATAGGAAGCCCCCAAACATGTAATGGCGGTTAGACAAGATGAAATACTGACACAGACAGAAAATAGTATGAGCAAACGTTGGGGCCCAAACTACCTAAATAGAAAAGGATAGGAAGGGCACTTACTGCAATCCCAAAAAACCCTGAAAAGCACAAACTCTACTAATTTCAAAATCACCTGAGATCACACGACCTCTACCACCTAAATTAGTTCTCTGGTGTAACAAAATCAAAACAGCAGCCACTGAAAAAACTGGAAAAAGCAAAAGTACAAACATCAGTGGCTGAACTAAACTGAGAGGGCAAAAGCCCCCGGAGGGGACCCTGAAGGCCCCCACAGAAGTGCAGGACAAAATGCAAAAATCAAGCACAAAAACAAAAAGAAGAAAATGTCTTATCTGTTAGCAGGAGATGCAGACACGACACAGCAGGCTACAAAGGAAACAGAACTCAAGGATTGAGACCAGAACAATTGATCACCGGCAACCCTGATGGGAAGGCGACTCCCTTATATAAGACCAGTCAGTAACACCTGATTCCCACTCCTCACAATCTTCACTGGACAGTCCAGTACCGCTTGTAACCACCAGAGGGAGCCTCTGCTCAGAACTCATTTCAAGTCCATTCACAACATTTGACGCCTTAAAGGGAATCTGTCACCCCAATATTGCCATATCAGATAAAGATATGGCTGAATAGTGCGTCCCATAACAAAGCTGACGGTAGGTATCATATATCCTGATACCCCCGTTTTCATATCAAAATACCTTTGTAAACTTCGGTTTTTGCGCTGTCAACCACAGTGGTCAGGTCAGGAGGGCGGCGTTTTCTCTCTCTCTCTCCCCCCCGCTCCTCGGCATCAGTTGCGTATTGCCATCTGTGAATCCCACAGACGGCGTTCGGCTTCCCGCAATTGCGCAATTCAAATTTGGGCCGGCGCATGCGCAGTGTGCTTTGCTCGACAGTGGGCAAAGCATATAATCAGTACAGCGCATGCGCTACTCTTTCCTTGCCCCGGAAATGACTGCTTGCCTTGGACGACTTCCAGGGCAAGGAAAGAGTAGCGCATGCACTGTACTGATTATATGCTTTGCCCACTGTTGGGCAAAGCACAATGCGCATGCGCCGGCCCAAATTTGAATTGCGCAATTGCGGGAAGCCGAACGCCGTCTGTGGGATTCACAGACGGCGATACGCAACTGATGTCGAGGAGCGGGGGGGGAGAGAGAGAGAAAACGCCTCCCTCCTGACCTGACCACCGTGATTGACGGCGCAAAAACCGAAGTTTATAAAGGTATTTTGATATGAAAACGGGGGTATCAGGATATATGATACCTACCGTCAGCTTTGTTATGGGACGCACTATTCAGCCATATCTTGATCTGATATGGCAATATTGGGGTGACAGATTCCCTTTAAGGACATGGCTATAAAGGGACTGCAACCCCTGGAAACAGCAGATACGGCAATCCAACGTTACCTGGGTAAGGCCACTCTAACGCCAGCAGCATCTACCTTTTCCCCGCTGGTTGCTGAAGCCAAAGTGCAGGCAGCGCCCCCTACTGAGCTGGACTGTCTGCGCTCAGAAGTGCGCCAGCTGACCAGAAACCTGGCCACTGTAATGAGTGCCCTTGAACTATGGACGGAGCCAGAGACGGAAAGAAAGATCCTGCTAGCCGACTGCCCTGAGGATGTCCCCTGGATGAACCGGAGGAGAAGGAGGACGTCGCCACCCCGGAGGAGGACATCGCCACCCTGGAGGAGGACAACGCCACCCCCAGGAAGGACCAACAACCAGCGCCATCCTCACCGAGAGTTCTTCTGCCACCGCTGCCAGAAGGAAGGTCACACCGTACGCCAGTGTCCTTTAAACGAGCAAACCCTGGGTCCGAGGGCCAGCACCCAGGATTAGACTCAACAGGCCCCTTAGACTGGCACCGCAGGTTTGTGGGAGGAAGACCTTTCCTATCCATCATACTGGACGGCATCGCAATACCTGCCCTGCTGGACACCGGATCCCAGGTAACAATCATACCTGATATTCTCTATAAAAAATACTGGTCCATGGACAGTCTCCAACCCCCAAACACAGACTTTGCAGTATATGCCTCTAACGGCCTCCCTCTTGACCTACTTGGGGTCAAGAATGTAGCAGTAAAAGTGGGGAGGGTGGAGTCAAAGGACCAGGGACTTATTGTAGTGAAGTCTGTCAATGAAGAAAATGGACTGAATGTGGTTCTAGGCACTAACATTATTGGTAACTGTTTGGAGAAGGTTGTGTTTTTACTCCAACAGCTCGCTGATGTTGCCAGACCAGGGCAGAAGAGGCCGATCCAGAAGGAGATCCGGGCCCTGATGTGCCAGCAGCAAGTGGAGCTGACCGGTGGTGAGATTGGTAGTGTGCGGGTGTAAGGAAAAGGTTGTCGCCATTTTGTATAGGGCCTGTACCAGCCTCCATTTTGTCAGTTCACACAGCCACAGACTTTTAGCTACACAGGGCCTATTAGCATATTCAGTACGGCCAGCTTTGATGTCCACTATGAATCAATAGGCCTTTACATGCTAATTGGTTTAGGCCAGGGTCTGAATAAGATGGTCAGTCGTATGGTAATTAGCTCAAGCTCAAGCCATTGTTTCCTACTCCATATGAATTGCAGGCCAGTTAATATGCGGGCTTCAAAGCAAATGGGGAAGGGCCTAGCAGGTTCAAAAGCTGTAGCCAAGAAGAGGCTGCCCTCTCATTCCATTTTCACACACAGAAGCACCAGGGACAGACTTGCCAAATGGAACTGCAGCACATGCATTGGGGGCTGTCCAGCAACTGAAGACTCTCACCTGGGGAACGCAGAGCTCCATGCCTCCTCATGACCATATAACCCGGTAATATTGATCTATAGCTAATACCTTGTACATTATTGTTGTATTTTTACTCTGACTGCAAATCCATTGTAATTACGTTGTATAGCTTTACTGTATATTTCTGTAATTATCTAGTGCGCCCTTAAGGCAAATTAAACCATAAAATTAATCTTGGGCTGATGCTTTTACTCTGATCACGAATCTTAGAATACCCAGTGGGTAACAGGACATCTTCCCCGGCGGCCATTTGCTCTAGGTGCAGTTCTCTTACTGACCTGAGAGACAAAGGGGGGCGCCGGAGAGCTGTACCTGTGGAGTTACGTCCCATTGGTGACGTGGGAGGAAAGGGATCGTCCGTCACATTTGGTAGCGGCGGTGGTATCAGAAGCTGTGATACCCGGGCTACCGTGTGGCGGCCGGCTGAGTTCCTCACAAATTGGTGGCAGCGGTGGGATCAGAGTAATAGTGTGCGTGGGACCCCTACTCCCAGACACTAGAGACTACCAGCAGTACTTTCACTGCTGGGGTCTTAAGGTCAGCCCAGCACTAGACGGTCAGAGTGTAAATATAACAAGTTGTGTGCAAGGTCAGGGTTGCAGCTGTGTTTCAGTGACCAAAGGTTCCCAAGATGGCGGAAGGCACCAGGAGTAGGGCAAAGGGGAGGCCAATGCTGTGGCCTATGAGGGGTTCGATACCGATGAGGGGGAGCTCAGCCAGGGCTCCCCAAGGAGCCCGACCCCCGTGCTCAGTCCCACAGTGGACTGTCCACCCCCTGCCCGTCCCAGCCTGTCCAGATCGGAGGCCCTTTTCCAAGCGGCTATGGCACAGCTCGAGGCTGGTAATGACGCCGCCTATGACAGACTCCTGGTGGCGGCAGAGAAAGCAGCAGAGCGGGAGCAAGCGGCAGCAGAACGCCGTGAAGCTGCGGAGCGTGAGCAAGCAGCGGCAGAGAGAGCAGCAGAGCGTGAGCAAGCAGCGGCAGAGAGAGCAGCGGAGCGGGAGCATACAGAACGCCGTGAAGCTGCGGAGCACCGGCACTGACTAGAGATGGCTCAGCACGGGCCCCCACTGGACGCACCAGGCCCACTGGAGACAAGGGCTTCCAAGGTCCGGGCGGAGGACTTTCCCTTACTTGAAAAGGATGGAGACCTGGATTCCTTTCAGCTTGCTTTTGAGAGGACATGCCTCCAACATCATCTGGCCCTGGATCAGTGGGCAAGGTACCTGACCCCCCGTTTGAGGGGTAAGTCCCTGGAAGTTTTGGGGGACTTACCTGCCGGGGAGGAGCAGGACTACAACAGCATCAAGCGGGCCCTGATCCAGCACTACAACCTCACCCCGGAGTCGTACCGTAGGAAGTTCAGGAGCCTGCAGCGGGGTTCAAAGGACACCTGGACCGACCACATGCGGGCCCTGTTGAGAGCTGCGGAGCACTGGACCTCGGGTCTAGAGCTCACTACCCGTCAGGAGGTCCAGGAACTGTTTGTCGTGGAGCAATTTTTGTGGAACTGCCCAGAAGACCTCCAGCAGTTCCTCCGTGACCGGAAACCAAAGGGGGCTTCTGCTACAGCCGCCCTGGCAGACGAGTATGCCAACAACAGGGCGCCGGAGCCAAAGAAGCCTGCCAGCAGCACCTGGAGAGGGGTAAGCCCAATCCTGCCCCAGTCCCATATCCAGCCCCCAGAGTGCAAGGGGTGTACCCCCCTGCTGCCCTCTCCAGGCCAGGAACAGAACCCAGACGTTGCCATAATTGCAATCAGCCAGGACACTTTAAGGCTGCATGTCCCCAGCGCCAGAAGGCCCCATCCCTGTCCCAGAAACCGTCCACTGTTTTGTGTCTGGGAGGGGGTGGTGGGAGGTCCCTAGACAATTACCAACCCGTCACCATCGGCCGCTCAGCGGTCATGGAACTGCGGGACACAGGCGCTGAACGAACCCTGGTACGCCCTGAGGTGGTGTCCCCTCAAGACTTGGTACCTGGGAAAACCCTTTCCGTCTCCGGAATTGGAGGCGTTGAACCGGCGCTGCCCGTTGCCAAGGTGTATTTGGATTGGGGTGCCGGGAGGGGGATGCGGGAGGTGGGAGTAACGCCGAATATTCCTGCAAATGTGTTGCTTGGGACCGATTTGGGGCGGCTAGTGTCCCAGTATGTGGCCACTGAACCCCCAAGTCCGGCTCCCCAAGAATGTCATGATTCTACTGTGAATGCTAATGTTAATGTATTGAATGTGCCTCCAACAGTGGAGGAGGGAGTGAAACCTGATGGTAAGCCATGCACTGACACTACACACACAGGGCTCACAGTGAGGACAGGTGAGGAGGCTGTAGGGGAGAGCTCAGAGGTGGAGGGAGGGGCTGCTATGGGCAGTATATGGCCCCTAAGTGAATCCAGCCTGCTGAGTCTAGGGCCCTGCAGGAAGAGGAACAGGCCATGGGGGGAGGGGGTGTCCCGGGAGAGGAGCCACCAGGTAGGACCCCAGGTCAGGAGTTCCCCACATCCGGGATGTCAGGAAGTCAGGGAAGTCTGCCTGACCCGGCGACCTGGTCAGAGGATGAGGGAAAGCAGGCGCTACCCGTGGTCTCAGCGGTCGTGGCCGCTGTTACCAGGAGTGGGAGCGCTGAAGCCCAAGGAGCCTCGCGGAGGTCCGACGGTTTCCCCCTCTCTGACCAAGTGGCTGCCGAGTCAGACAGTAGCCAGGAGACAGATCCCGGGGAACTGACAGAGGACAGGGCAGTTTCATCAATTCTTGCCATATCTAGTCAGGGATTTCAGGCAGCGTTGGAAGCTGACCCTAGCCTGAAGACTCTCAAGGAACAGGCGGCACAGCCTCCCCTGGAGTCCGACCGCGAGCGAGTGGTCTGGGACCAGGGACGGCTGTACCGGGTAACGTCCAGCAGGGTTCACCGGAGGCGTGGCCCAGGGACCGACAGTTAGTGGTGCCCCATCCGTTCAGGGCGGAATTGTTGCGGATCGCACACGAGATTCCAATGGCCGGACACTTAGGGATCACTAAAACCAGGGCCAGGCTAGCTCAGCATTTCTACTGGCCTGGAATGAGGACCGAGGTGATAGCCTACTGCCGTTCGTGTGACACCTGTCAGAGGGTGGGGAAGGCGGTGCCGCGCCCCAAAGCCCCACTGGTAACTCTGCCCATCATCGAAGAGCCTTTCTCGAGGGTGGCTGTGGATCTCATTGGACCTCTGTCCACTCCCAGCCGCTCCGGGAAATGCTTCATACTAACGGTAGTGGACTATGCCACCCGGTACCCGGAGGCGGTAGCTTTGTCGTCCATTCGGGCCGACAAAGTGGCCACTGCCTTACTGGAGATTTTCTCCAGAGTGGGGTTTCCCAAGGAAATGCTCACCGACCGAGGGACCCAGTTCTTGTCGCAGCTGATGGAGTCTCTCTGTAAGCAGGTACAGGTGCAACATCTGGTGGCCAGCCCGTATCACCCACAGACCAATGGCTTGTGTGAGCGGTTCAATGGCACCTTAAAGCAGATGCTGAAGATGTTGGTCGACTCCCACGGGAGAGACTGGGAGCGGTATCTCCCACACCTGCTGTTTGCCTACCGGGAGGTTCCACAGGCCTCAACGGGGTTCTCCCCCTTTGAGCTCCTGTACGGGCGACGTGTACGGGGCCCCTTGCTCTGGTGAAGGAAGCATGGGAAGGGGATTTAGCCACCCCTGGAGTGTCGGTCATTGAGTATGTCGTGCGCTTCCGGGACCGAATGATGGCCTTGACACGGCTGGTGCATGACAATATGGCCCAAGCTCAGGCTGACCAGAAGCGATGGTACGACCAGAATGCTTGTGAGCGGACCTACCAGGTGGGTCAAAAGGTGTGGGTACTGGTCCCCATACCCAAAAACAAGCTTCAGGCGGCCTGGAGGGTCCATACCTCGTGCACGAGCAGCTCAACGCCGTCACCTACCTGGTCACCCTGGACCACGCCCGTGGAAGGAGGAAGGCCTTCCATGTGAACATGATGAAGGCCCACCATGAGCGGGAGGCTTATGCTCACCCAGTGTGCAACCTTCCAGAGGAAGGAGAGGCAGAAACCCTCCTCGATCTGCTCACCCAAGCCAAGGCGGGTGGATCCATCGAGGATGTGGGGGTTGGCCACCAGCTCTCGGAGTACCAACGTTCCCAGCTGGGGGCCACCCTGCACCCCTTTCGGGAGCTGTTCAGCAGCCTGCCCGGAAGGACTGAGGCAGCAGTCCATGACGTGGACACTGGTAACCACCCCCCAATCCGGCGTTCAGCATATCGGGTCTCTCTTGAGGTGCAGCAGCAGATGTGCCAAGAGATAGACGAGATGCTGAGGCTGGGGGTGATCAAAGCGTCCAACAGCGCGTGGGCTTCGCCGGTAGTCCTCGTCCCTAAAAAGGACCGAACTACGCGGTTCTGCGTGGACTACAGGGGGCTCAACGCTGTGTCGGTCACCGATGCGTACCCAGTGCCGCGCATCGATGACCTGCTCGACCAGCTGGCCGGGGCCAAGTACCTGACCATCATGGATCTGAGCAGGGGGTATTGGCAGATTCCCCTGACCCCTAGGGCACGGGAACGCTCTGCCTTTATCACCACATTCGGACTGTACGAGTCCACGGTGATGCCCTTCGGCATGAAGAATGCCCCTGCCACTTTTCAGCGGATGGTCAACACGCTGCTCGAGGGACTGGAAGGGTATGCGACCGCGTACCTGGATGACATTGCCATCTTCAGTCCCACCTGGGAGGATCACCTAGAGCACCTGGCGCAGGTGCTCGGGCGGATCCAGCGAGCAGGCTTGACCATTAAGCCGGAAAAATGCCAGCTGGGTATGAGTGAGGTCCACTACCTGGGACACCGGGTAGGTGGGGGAGCTCTGAAGCCAGAGCCCGGGAAGGTGGATGCCATCGCATCCTGGCCCACCCCCAGGACCAAGAAGCAGGTGATGTCCTTTTTGGGTACTGCTGGGTACTATAGGAAGTTTGTTCCACACTATAGTGCCCTGGCCAAGCCCCTGACGGACCTCACCAAGAAAAGGCTGCCCGTCGCAGTCGACTGGACAGTCGCCTGCGAGACAGCTTTCCAGGCGCTCAAGACCGCCCTTTCTAGTTCTCCTGTACTACAGGCAGCCGACTTCACGCGGCCATTCTTAGTGCAGACCGACGCCAGCGACTTCGGCCTCGGTGCTGTGCTCAGCCAGGTTGACACTACGGGCCATGAACACCCCATTTTGTACCTGAGCAGGAAGCTCCTGCCGAGGGAAGTGGCCTATTCCACGATGGAGAAGGAATGTCTGGCAATTGTGTGGGCCCTGCAGCGTCTGCAGCCATACTTGTACGGACGCCAATTCACCGTGGAAACAGACCACAACCCCCTCAGCTGGTTACACACGGTCTCTGGGACGAATGGGAGGTTGCTACGCTGGAGCCTCGCTCTCCAGCAGTACCATTTCACCATTCGCCACAAAAAAGGCAGTGACCATGGTAACGCTGATGGGTTGTCCCGGCAAGGAGAGGGTGCGGTAGGGCGCACGGGGGAACACAGGAATGTGATACCCCCTAGCGCCCTCAAAAGCAGGGAGGTGTAAGGAAAAGGTTGTCGCCATTTTGTATAGGGCCTGTACCAGCCTCCATTTTGTCAGTTCACACAGCCACAGACTTTTAGCTACACAGGGCCTATTAGCATATTCAGTACGGCCAGCTTTGATGTCCACTATGAATCAATAGGCCTTTACATGCTAATTGGTTTAGGCCAGGGTCTGAATAAGATGGTCAGTCGTATGGTAATTAGCTCAAGCTCAAGCCATTGTTTCCTACTCCATATGAATTGCAGGCCAGTTAATATGCGGGCTTCAAAGCAAATGGGGAAGGGCCTAGCAGGTTCAAAAGCTGTAGCCAAGAAGAGGCTGCCCTCTCATTCCATTTTCACACAGAAGCACCAGGGACAGACTTGCCAAATGGAACTGCAGCACATGCATTGGGGCTGTCCAGCAACTGAAGACTCTCACCTGGGGAACGCAGAGCTCCATGCCTCCTCATGACCATATAACCCGGTAATATTGATCTATAGCTAATACCTTTAAGCCTTGTACATTATTGTTGTATTTTTACTCTGACTGCAAATCCATTGTAATTACGTTGTATAGCTTTACTGTATATTTCTGTAATTATCTAGTGCGCCCTTAAGGCAAATTAAACCATAAAATTAATCTTGGGCTGATGCTTTTACTCTGATCACGAATCTTAGAATACCCAGTGGGTAACAGGACATCTTCCCCGGTGGCCATTTGTTCTAGGTGCAGTTCTCTTACTGACCTGAGAGACAAAGGGGGGCGCCGGAGAGCTGTACCTGTGGAGTTACGTCCCATTGGTGACGTGGGAGGAAAGGGATCGTCCGTCACATTTGGTAGTGGCGGTGGTATCAGAAGCTGTGATACCCGGGCTACCGTGTGGCAGCCGGCTGAGTTCCTCACAGCGGGTAACAGACCCGATACCCATTGTGATTTCCCCAATGAGTGAAATGCTTATCTGATGTAGAGCAGCAATAGGTCTGAAAGGACAGAGCTACCAGGCGGTAGTAGAACCCCTTTGCTCAGAGCACAGACCTACACTCTTAACCGCCAGAGGGGTAGTGGATGTACACAATGGGAGGGTGCCCGTCCGTCTTCTCAACTGTGGGGAAGACGAAGTCAGATTTCCACGTTATGCCACTGTTGCCAAGTTACATGCTGTAGATAATAACTCCATTCACACGACGGAGTCCTTAACCTCCCCAGACCCAGTGGAGGATAATGACCCGGCAACCCAGGTGAAGGATTGGTGTCAGCAGACCCATGTTGGGACAGACACCACTCCAGCCCACCAGAAACAGGGGGTACACCGGGTGGTCCAGGAACCCACTTGACTTTGGGAAGATTAAGGGGGTGCAACATCACATCCCCACAGGCAACCATCCCCCCATTAAGGAACGGTACAGGCCTATACCTCCAGCACACTACCAGAAAGCCAAGGAGATGTTGCATGACATGAAGGAGGCAGGGTGATAAGGGATAGTTGTAGTCCCTGGGCAGCTCCCCTAGTTCTAGTCAGGAAAAAGGATGGAAGCATGAGAATGTGTTTGTGGATTACAGACAAGTAAATCGCATTACACATAAAGATGCATACCCTTTACCACGTATTGAAGAATCTCTGGCTGCCTTAAAGTCTGCCAATTACTTTTCCACCCTTGACCTCACTAGTGGGTACTGGCAAGTAGCTGTGGCTGAGGAGGATCGGGAGAAAATGGCCTTCACCACCCCGATGGGACTCTGTGAGTTCGACAGAATGCCGTTTGGACTCTGCAGTGCCCCCGGAACGTTCCAGAGAGTGATGGAGTGCTGCCTGGGACACCTCAACTTCGAGACTGTGTTACTATACCTGGATGACATGATCGTGTACTCCAAAACATATGAGGACCACTTGAAGCACCTGGCGGAAGTATTTGAGTCACTGTCCCAGTATGGGATGAAGCAGAAGCCCTCAAAGTGCCACCTGCTCAAGAAAAAGGTACAGTACCTGGGGCACATTGTCAGTTCAGAGGGAGTAGCACCAGACCCGGAGAAGGTCACTACCATCCAGAAATGGCTGGAGCCGAAGAACCTCAAAGAGGTGCGTCAGTTCCTGGGACTGACAGGATACTACCGGAGGTTTTAAAAGACTACACTAAGAAAGCAGCGCCTCTGCAAGACCTCCTGGTAGGACGGTCCCCCAAGGGCAGAGATCCCCCGTTCCACTGGGGTAAAGAACAGGCTGAATCATTTCAAGAAATGAAGGGGATCCTGACAGGTGATGAGATCCTAGCCTACCCTGACTACAGCCAACCGTTCCTGCTGTACACGGATGCCAGCAATGAAGGACTGGGAGCTGTCCTAAGTCAGAAGCAAAATGGCCTAGAGAAAGTCATCGCATATGCAAGCAGGAAGCTCCGCCCAACTGAGAGGAACCCAGAGAACTATAGCAGCTTCAAGTTGGAGTTCCTGGCGCTGATCTGGGCCATTACTGAAAGGTTTAAGCACTACCTAGCCTCCAGCAAGTTCACTGCCTACACTGACAATAACCCCTTGACACATCTTGAAACAGCCAAGCTGGGAGCCATGGAACAACGATGGGTGGCTCGGCTATCGAACTACCAATTCACAATCAAGTACCGGGCGGGCCGCAAGAACGCCAACACTGATGCCCTGTCCAGGATGCCTCACCAGTCAGACACAGAAGAAGAAGAGGATGACCTGGAAGAGATCGAACTACCTGCCTTTCACAGGAATGGGATGATCCACTAGCAACGAGCCTCCAGGAGGCAGCGTGGTAAGACGTTAAATCCTTTGCCTCACCACAGCTGGAAGGAGACCCAGGACAGTGACCCGGTTGTCAGCCGTATCAAGGAGTTGATAACTCAAGAAGGTTCCTCCCTGGAGAAGGATGCATCTCTACAAGCAAAGCAGCTGTGGAATGAGAGAAGCCGGCTGTTTATCTACCGAGAGAAGCTGTGCCGGAGGTACGTCAATCCAAAAACCCATGAGATGGTATGGCAGATAGTAGTCCCCAAGACGGACATCCAGATGGTGCTGGAGGCCTACCATGATCTGGCGTGACACTTTGGCTGGAAAAAGCTAGAGACCCTGTTGAAGTGTCGATTCTACTGGGTGGGAATGCGCAGCTCCATTGAGAGGTGGTGCAGAGACTGTGGACCCTGTAGTCTCAGAAGAAAAGACTACAGCAGCCAGAAGGCACCCCTGCAACCCATCAAGATGACTCGACCCCTGGAGATCGTGGCCCTGGACCATGTCAAGTTGTCATCCAGCCGGTCAGGATACTCCTATGCCCTGACCATGGTGGATCACTACTCCAGGTTCCTGGTGGTCGCCCCTGTCAAAGAACTGACGGCAGAGACAGCAGCAAAGATGTTCCAAGCGTATTTCTGCAGATCTCATTGTGATGATACTGCAAGCTTCATGTCTTGTGCTGTTTCCAGAACTTTCCCATAGTACTACAACCCCCACCGTTTGCAAGCACAGGGCAAAGTTACCCCTCCCTCCTTTTCTCTGCAGCTCACGCTTCCCTTCCCCCCTCCCAACCTGCAGTCAAGCTCAGTGTAACCTGAGCTACCAGTGCTGGAAGTTTTGCCGCTTCACCGCAGGGGTCCCTATTGTCAGCAACATGTGCTGTCCCTACCCTAGCAGCCATTTTGGAGACTTCATTCTGTTTTGGTTATAACACGGTGGGGATTTGCGTCAGAAACACGAAAGTTACTGTTTTGAAGCCTGTGTCCATGGGCATCGTTCCCGTGGTACTGGTGAACCCGTAACTCCAACAGAACCCGAGAAATGGAATTCTCGGATCCCCCACAAACTAGCTCATCCAAGTTTGGGCTCATTGGAACCGTCATTTTAAAGTAAGATCATTGATAGGTCTGCCGTTATTCTGCTAGGTTCACAGGACGAGGGATGGACCTTATGATATTTCAGAGCTCAAATCATACACTTCTGTCCCTGGGAGGTGGCCAGAAAAACCCTCCCCTTTTCGTGAGGTCAGCAGCCCCAGGTATAAGTCTGGCAGTGAGCCCCCCTTGTCATTCCTTGCTGTGACGTCTTGACTAAGAGATCTGCAAATGAACTATGACGTGTGGCTCCTTCCCCCAGCCTGGCTTGCCTGTAAATGATCTAACAACCATGTGAGTGATTTTCATCTTTAATCCTATTTTATTTTATAACTGCCTTTGTACATAACGATATTGTCTCAGTTTGTTCCATCTTTTTATATTGTATAAGCACTGCCTGTTTTTTAAGGAATAAACCTATAAAATTATTAGTTTGATTCTCCTGCTCTATAAACGAATTTGCACGCGCCTGAGGTACTACGCTACTGTTTTGGGGTTGCTACGGACCCTCTTGATAAATTGTTCCAAGTAAACCGTGGCTGGTGGCAGCTATAAAGAAGGGGTGTAAAGTGTTGACCTATGGGGTGGCGTTGGCGGTGACGGAGCGGGTTTTATAAGTGTATTACCCGCTGCGGCTTGGAGTAATTATAATTCCCTCACTGCAGTGTGCCCAATAGCCAGCACACATCCAAGTGATCCGTCTGGCGACTAATTATCCTAGGTGCAGTTCCCTGACTGACCTGAGGGTAAGGGGGGCGCCAGAGAGCTGCAAGTTCCTAAGTGGAAGTGGGATAATTATAAATCCCTGCAGTTTACTGGGTCGGACGGCAGCAGCCATCGTGTGTGTGCACCGTTTCATCACATATTGGTGGCAGCGGTGGGATCACAAGCCGTGATACCCCGGGCAACCGTATGGCGGACCGTGTGCCCGTTCATCACATATTGGTGGCAGCAGTGGGATCACAAGCCGTGATACCCCGGGCTACCGTGTGGCGGACCGTGTGCCCGTTCATCACACTCATGGATACCCTGAGCAGGTGCTAACTGACCAAGGCCCAGCCTTCGAGGCCAAGTTGTTCAAAGAGTTCTGCCATCTGTACGGGTGTAAAAAGATAAGAACTACACCGTATCACCCACAAACCAATGGTCTCTGTGAAAAGATGAACAACATCGTCATCGACTTGCTGAAGACCTTACCACTGGAGGAGAGAAGCCAGTGGTCCGATCGACTACCTGACCTGGTAGATCTGTACAATCACATACCTGTGAGTTCCACCAATTGCACCCTAGCTTATCTCATGCGGGCAAGACCAGGAAAGCTTCCCATGGATCTGGAGCTTGGTGTTGTAGAACCAGAAGCAGATGCGACCGAGGACTGGGACACGACCAGACAGGAGCAGTACAGAAGAGTACAGGCCTGCGTCGAAGATAGTCTCACTCGGGTGAGGGACAAGCAGGAGACCCACTACAACAAAAGTGCGCCCGCAGAACCCTTCACACCTGGTGAAATCGTGCTAAAAAGAAAGAGGAAAAACCACAAACTTGATGACCAGTGGGAGAGAGAGCCCTACACTGTGTTGAATTCAAAGTTTGATAACAGGAAGACATATTTGATCAGAAAAGACGGAGGGAGAACGACTGCAACGGTATCTAGGGACCACCTGAAGTTGTGTCCAGACCTGCTAAAGCCCCAAGAAGAAGTGCCTTGCATCACCTCGGAGGAACCTGAAGAAGCAGTAATACATACTGATTTGGGAGACTTTCCGGCAGATTGGCCTCGAATCGGAGGAGCAGTCATAAAATCCCAGTACTCCAATTCTTCCAACAGCCAGAAGATCCTCCACAACAAGTTGAACCTGTAAGTGCTGCAGAAGAGCCTAGTGCCGCAGAAGAGCCTGTTCAAGAAGAATCCCCAGAAGAAGGATCCCCGGCAGAAACAGAGCAAGAAGGCCCAGCCAACGGTACACTTGCCAGTCCCATAGAGAGGTTAAGGAAATTTTACAACTTACCCACACGTAGAGCAGACAGGGTAACTGATAATGCAGACACTGAAACCTCACAGACCACCGCACCACACAGATCAATACGTAGCTCGAGAGGTAAACCCCCTGCTAGGTATAGTTAATAGTCAAAACTCTGACAGATGTAGATAGTTGCCTCTGGGGTATTGTATATTACTGTATTATCTTGTATATTGCCATGTGTTTATTGATTTATGTACTTATTTGCTTCCTACTACCCTTTGGGTATTTAAGAACTCAGTGGCTGAGGACTATGTGCAGCCCAAAGACTTTATTGTACATATTTGCACTCCTTGAGTGGTCCCTTTGAGTAACCTTTCCGGAAGAGACTTGTACTTTCTGGTTGCTCATTGATTACTGCTTTTGCAATGTATATATATATATATTTTTTTTATTCATCTTTTACGTAACGATCAAGTGTCCTAACCTCCCATAAAGGGAAGATTGTTTATTGTTATGGTTTGCAAAATGTACTTCAGCCTGGGAGTGCTGAGCTTTGCTAGGGGGGAATGTGTGCTTAGTGCCACAGATCCTAGAAGGGTGCAGTAAAGGATTTCTCCACATGAGGTCCTCAGAGCATACACACACCTCCACCCTACCTCAGACCACCAGAGGGAGCCCTGATAGGGATATAAAAGGAGGGTGGAGGCAGGAAGTCTAAGAGAAGTCTAGCAGAAGCCTAGGCGTAAAGTCTAGTAGAGAGCACAGCTAACAGCTCAGCAGTGGAAGATAGTCTCCTGCAAGCTAGACTAAAGTAGCTCAGTCCAGCGAGCTAGGAGCGTGCCGACGCTCTAGAGATCGGCAGAAGAGCCAGCCAACTAACTGCCAGTGTGTATAGCCTAGTGAGGGCCCGAGTAGGCCGAGGGCTAGAGGAGAGAGTAGAATTGGGGGGAGAGGAGCTTTACCAGCTCATTCCAGAAAGCACATACCGGACACCGGGTCCGAGCTTACAGGGATCTCTACGACCCAGTGAGAGACAACCAAAATTCCTGGAGAACTACCAGTTCCAGGAGCACCCAAGAGCTGATACGTAACAGAGCCAGGAGACATGGAGGCCCTACAAGCAGGGAGTGTGTACTCCAGGAGAAGGCCCTACCACAAAGTCAGCCAGTGCAGGACAGAGACAAAGTTAGGCCTAGCTACAGGCAGGTCAGAAACTTACTACAGAGAGACAAGAAACAGGAGGCCTTACACCTGCTCACTGGGGAGAATCCGTACATGCACCCTTCACCCTACAGTGCTCCGGGACGTTCCTGCACTAATTCCAGTAAAGGTACAGAAGTGACTTGTGTGTGCTCCCATTCTTGTCCGTACCCGGCTGGGTTCCCTCCGTCCTGCATCCTTCCATATATGCTACCCAGAGAGCCTGCTCCACCTGTGGGAGTGATACCATCTAAGCTGCCACAACACCGGCCTCAGTGGACTGCTGCAGCGCTGGTGATCCTCACCAGACACCACAGATGGCGTCACGAATCACTAACATTATCCCCTGTAAATAAATTCCCCTTTTGGGTGAGCACCCAGTGCCACGGACCGAGTCGTGGCCGCCGTGACATCCCCCATAAAAATTTACAAGCTCGGGTCCGAGTACCCCACAGCCCTGGCGGGCGACTCACTGTCGCCCTTCCTCTTCACATTGTATACAGCTGACTTTCAGTATAAATCCGACTTCTGTCACCTCCAAAAATTCTCAGATGACTCAGTGATTGTAGGGGGCATTGTGGGGGACAGGGGGGAGGAGGAATATAGAAGGGTGGTTTCTGACTTTGTTGATTGGTGTCAGACTAACTGTCTAGAACTAAATGTGAAGAAAACCAAGGAGATGGTGGTGAGTTATAGAAAGAAAAAGGATAATTACTCACCGATCACTATTGCTGGCCAGGAGGTGGAGATGGTTGAGAGCTACAAATATTTGGGGGTTCACCTTGACAGCAAACTTGATTGGAGGTGTCTTAGGCCTCTTTCACACATCCGTTTTTTTGTATCAGGCATGATCCGTCGAACACCTGAAGGGACGGATCTGGCACTGAAATAAAAAAACTGATGCAACGGATCCGTTTTTTTGCTGGATCCGACCTGAACTTTTGAATCCAGAAAAAGAGGGTTTTGGAAGCCCGGAGACACTGGAAAATGTAGTAGTAGTAGTAGTAGTAGTAGTAGTAGTAGTAGTAGACGTAGACCTTGGTTTCCAGAATCCGGATCAGACTTTTGACGGATTGCACAAAAATCTGATCCGGTTCCATTGACTTCTATTGTTTCCGGCCTCCCGAAGAAGCTGAGCGAAACGCGCATCGGGGCAGAGGGACATCCGAGGTTACACCACCAGCTTTTTAGCGGTATGTATTCATAATTGCGCTATTGACTTGTATGATAGATCTATGCCTTTGACTATTAGTTAGGGGAGTAATCAGGCAGCGCAGTTGATGTTGATATATGCCTGGATAGGCAGTCTTGACTTATTATACACTACAGCTGTCATACTCTTTCTTGAAATATAAGCAGGATCATATAATGTTGTGCCCATAATATTATTGCAATTATAGCTGAATGTGGTAGTTTCCTATGGAAAATTTGTCCCTCTATTACATATCTTTGCACCTATTTGTCAACTTTTTAATAATTGTAATAAAAGTTAAATTTTATTTTTTTAATATACCATTGTGTGATACCATTTCTGTTACTGATTGGTTTCCATAAAAGTGTAAAATATTGTTTCCGGCCGCCTGATGTGCCGCTTCAGGCACTATCAGGCGACTCCGGCAAACAAAAAAAAACGTTACATGCACCGTTTTGTCCGGCCGCCGGAATGTACATTTCCGCCGGATCCGGACAAAAACGGATACAACGCAATGACATCAGGCACGATCCGGCGCTAATGAAAGTCAATGGTAAAAAAACGCATCCGGTACCGGATCCGTTTTTTTACCAACACGCCGGATCATGCCTGATACAAAAAAACGGATGTGTGAAAGAGGCCTTACAGAGAAGGGAATGAGCAGACTGTACTTTCTGCAGAAGCTCAGGTCGCTCAATGTGTGCAGTAAAATGCTGGAAATGTTCTAGCAGTACGTTGTAGCAAGCGCCATCTTTTTTGCTATCATTTGCTGGGGCAGTAGTGTGTGGGTAGCTGACGCTAATAAGCTCAACAAACTTATCAAGAAGGCAAGTGCAGCTGTTGGCCTCCATCTTGACTCTTTTGAGGAAGTAGTGGAGGATAGGATTCAAAAGTAGTGCAGGGCTATAATGAACAATAATACACACCCTCTATACGAGCTGTTCTTGAATCAGAAGAGCACATTCAGCAGCCGTCTAATTCTACTAAGGTGCAAGAAGGAGAAATTCAGGAAATCGTTTGTGCCTACCGCAATGGGGATGTATAACAATTCACTAAGGGTGAAAGATGGCTACGACCTAGGGCTGGCGCACTAATGGAAATGATCAGAGAGATTTGCATACCTTTGTTTGTCACGTATTGTGGTTAGTTATGTGCAAGATCTGTGTATAGTAACTACTCTATGTAACGCTGTTTGTAATGTTTTGTTTGTAATGCTGTTGTAACGCTGCTGTGATACCATAATTTCCCTCGGGATCAATAAAGTGTATCGTATCGTATCGTATCGTATCCCTACTCCAAATCTCCCCACACATTAAATAACCCCCCATCCCCACTCCAGATCTCCCTACACATTAAATAACCCCCATCCTCACTCCAAATCCCCCACACATGAAGTACCCCCATCCCTACTCCAAATCTCCCCACACATTAAATAACCCCCCATCCCCACTCCAAATACCCACACACACATTAAGTACGCCCATCCCTACTCTAAATCTCCCCACACATTAAATAACCCCCATCCCCACTCCACACATTAAATAACCCCCAATCCCACTCCAAATCTCCCCACACATTAAATAACCCTCCCATTCCTACTCCAAATCCCCCACACATTAAGTACCCTCCGATTCCTACACCAAATCTCCCCACACATTAAATAACCCCCCATCCCCACTCCAAATCTCCTCCTCACACATTTAATAACCCCATCCCTACTCCAAATCTCCCCACATATTAAATAACCCCCCATCCCCACTCAAAATCCCCACACACATTAAGTACCCCATCCCTACTCCAAATCACCCCACACATTAAATAACCCCCATCTCCAATCCAAATCCCCCACACACACGTTAAGTACCCCCCATCCCTACTATAAATCTCCCCACACATTAAATAACCACCCATCCCCACTCCAAATCCCCCCACACATTATGTACCCCCATTAATCTTCGGTGGTTTCTTCAGCTCCAGCGTGGAGCACTTACCATCAATGCGCTTCACGTTACTGGGTTCCGGCGAGTGACGTCAGCAGCGTGATCACATGATCTGACTCCCCATACTGTGTCTGCACACATCCCATCACCCTCACTCCCCATACTGTGTCCACATACATTTTTCCCATTGCTACTCATACTGTGTCCCCCATTCGCTCCCCATGCTGTCTGCACCCATCCCGACTCGCCATACTGTGTCTGCACCCATCTCCATACTGTTTCCTCATAGATGTCCTCATACATACATGCTCCTCATGCTCCTTATTTTGTGTCCTCAAATCTCCCCACACATTAAATCCCCCCATCCCCACTCCAAATCTCCCCACACACATTAAATCCCCCATCCCCACTCCAAATCCCCCCATGCACATTAAATCCCCCATCCCCACTCCAAATCCCCCCACACACATTAAATCCCCCCATCCTTACTCCAAATCCCTCCACAAACATTAAATCCCCCATCCCCACTCCAAATCTCCCCACACATTAAATAACCCCCATCCCCACTCCAAATCCCCCACACACATTAAAGAACCGCCATCCCCACTCCAAATCTCCCCACACATTAAATAACCCCATCCCCACTCCAAATCTCCCCACACATTAACCCCCCATCCCACTCCAAATCTCCTCACACATTAAATAACCCCATCCCTACTCCAAATCTCCCCATACATTAAATAACCCCCATTCAAACTCCAAATCCCCCCACACATTAAATAACCCCCCATCCCCACTCCAAATCTCCCCACACATTAAATAACCCCTATCCCCACTCCAAATCCCCCTACACATTAAGTACCCCCCATCCCTACTCCAAATCTCCCAACACATTAAATAACCCCCCATCCCTACTCCAAATCTCCACACACATTAAATCCCCCATCCCCACTCCAAATTCCCCCCACACACATTAAATCCCCCATCCTTACTCCAAATCCCTCCACAAACATTAAATCCCCCCATCCCACTCCAAATCTCCCCACACATTAAATAACCCCCATCCCCACTCCAAATCCCCCACACACATTAAAGAACCGCCATCCCCACTCCAAATCTCCCCACACATTAAATAACCCCATCCCCACTCCAAATCTCCCCACACATTAACCCCCCATCCCCACTCTAAATCTCCTCACACATTAAATAACCCCATCCCTACTCCAAATCTCCCCATACATTAAATAACCCCCATTCAAACTCCAAATCCCCCCACACATTAAATAACCCCCATCCCCACTCCAAATCTCCCCACACATTAAATAACCCCACATCCCCACTCTAAATCCCCCCACACATATTAAGTACCCCTCGATCTCGACTCCATATCTCCCCACACATTAAATAACCCCCCATCCCTACTCCAAATCTCCCCACACATTAAATAACCCCCCATCCCTACTCCAAATCTCCCCACACATTAAATAACCCCCATCCCTACTCCAAATCTCCCCACACATTAAATAACCCCCCATCCCCACTCCAAATCCCCCTACACATTAAGTACCCCCCATCCCTACTCCAAATCTCCCAACGCATTAAATAACCCCCATCCCTACTCCAAATCTCCCCACACATTAAATAACCCCCGAACCCCACTCCAAATCCCCCATACATTAAGTACCCCCATCCCTACTCTAAATCTCCCCACACATTAAATAACCCCCCATCCCCACTCCAAATCCCCCCACACACATTAAGTACCCCCCATCCCTACTCTAAATCTTCCCACACATTAAATAACCCCCCATCACCACTCCAAATCGCACACCACACATTATGTACCCCCGTTAATCTTCGGTGGTTTCTTTACCACCAATGCTCTTCGCGCTTCTGGGCGCCAGCGAGTGACGTCAGCAGCGTGATCACATGATCTGATCGCGCTGCTGACGTCGTTCTGACCCGGTGGTTAGAGCTTCAATTGTACTCGCGTCTGTACAGACGCAAGTACAATTGATCCCCGGGAGCCGGCACGCTGCAGCTTCTCTGCGCCGGCTGTCAACTTCACAGCCAACACAGAGAACGGCCGACTTCCAGTCCGGAGGGCGGCAGAATGCCGCCGCTGGGGGAGACACTGCGGACCGCCGCATTAGGCGGCCCGACTGCGTCCCCCTTCCGGCTGCGCCCGGGACACATTCCTCGGCTGCCCCCCCTAGATACGCCTCTGATACCAGGATAGAGGACATATACCAGGATGGGGACATATACCAGAATATAGGATATTCATATCAGAATAGGGAAGATACATACCAGGATAGAGAACATACATACCAGGATGGGGGATATACATATCAGGATAGGGAACATACATACCAGGATGCGGGATATACATACCAGGATAAGGAACATACATGCCAGGATGGGGGATATACATATTAGGATAGGGAACATACATACCAGGATGAGGGATATACATACCAGGATAGGGAACATACATACCAGGATGGGGGATATACATATTAGAATAGGGAACATACATACCAGGATGGGGGATATACATACCAGGATAGGGAACATACATGCCAGGACCGGGGATATACATATTAGGATAGGGAACATACATACCAGGATGGGGGATATACATACCAGGATAGGGAACATACATGCCAGGATGGGGATATACATATTAGGATAGGGAACATACATACCAGGATGGGGTATATACATACCAGGATAGGGAACATACATGCCAGGATGGGGGATATACATATTAGGATAGGGAACATACACAACAGGATGGGGGATATACATACCAGGATAGGGAACATGCATGCCAGGATGGAGAACATATGTATGTATACCAGTATGGGGCCAGGATGAGGGGCATATATACCAGGAAAGGGCCAGGACGAGGGACATATATATATATAATATATATATATATATATATATATATACTATATATATATATAAATATATATATATATATATATATATATGTATATATACAGTACAGACCAAAAGTTTGGACACACCTTCTCATTCAAAGATTCTTCTGTATTTTCATGACTATGAAAATTGTAGAATCACACTGAAGGCATCAAAACTATGAATTAACACATGTGGAATTATACATTACACTTTACAAAAAAGTGTGAAACAACTGAAAATATGTCTTATATTCTAGGTTCTTCAAAGTAGCCACCTTTTGCTTTGATTACTGCTTTGCACGCAGAAAAGGTGAACGGATGGACTCTACATGCCTGGTTCCCACCGTGAAGCATGGAGGAGGTGGTGTGATGGCGTGGGGGTGCTTTGCTGGTGACACTGTTAAGGATTATTCAAAATTGAAGGGGTGAGCGGTCCAGCTCACCCCAAACCATCTCGATTGGGTTCAGGTCTGGTGACTGTGGAGGCCAGGTCATCTGGCGTAGCACCCCAACACTCTCCTTCTTGGTCAAATAGCCCTTACACAGTCTGGAGGTGTGTTTGGGGTCATTGCCCTGTTGAAAAATAAATGAAGGTCCAACTAAACGCAAACCGGATGGAATAGCATGCCGCTGCAAGATGCTGTGGTAGCCATGCTGGTTCAGTATGCCTTCAATTTTGAATAAATCCCCAACAGTGTCACCAGCAAAGCACCCCCACACCATCACACCTCCTCCTCCATGCTTCACGGTGGGAACCAGGCATGTAGAGTCCATCCGTTCACCTTTTCTGCGTGCAAAGCAGTAATCAAAGCAAAAGGTGGCTACTTTGAAGAACCTAGAATATAAGACATATTTTCAGTTGTTTCACACTTTTTTTGTAAAGTGTAATGTATAATTCCACATGTGTTACTTCATAGTTTTGATGCCTTCAGTGTGATTCTACAATTTTCACAGTCATGAAAATACAGAAAAATCGTTGAATGAGAAGGTGTGTCCAAACTTTTGGTCTGTACTGTTATATATATATATATATACACAGTGGGTTCGGAAAGTATTCAGACCCGTTAAATTTTTCACTCTTTGTTTCATTGCAGCCATTTGGTAAATGCAATAAAGTTCATTTTTTTTCTCATTAATGTACACTCTGCACCCCATTTTGACTGGGGAAAAAAACAGAAATGTAGAAATTTTTGCAAATTTATTAAAAAAGATAAATTGAAATATCACATGGTCATAAGTATTCAGACCCTTTGCTCAGACACTCATATTTAAGTCACATGCTGTCCATTTCCTTGTGATCCTCCTTGAGATGGTTCTACTCCTTCATTGGAGTCAAGCTGTGTTTAATTAAACTGATAGGACTTGATTTGTAAAGGCACACACCTGTCTATATAAGACCTCACAGCTCACAGTGCATGTCAGACCAAATGAGAATCATGAGGTCAAAGGAACTGGCCAAGGAGCTCAGAGACAGAATTGTGGCAAGGCACAGACCAGGCCAAGGTTACAAAAGAATTTTTGCAGTACTCAAGGTTCCACTGTGGCTGAGCTCCACTGATGCATTAGGGAGATGGGAGAAAGTTCCACAAAGTCAACTATCACTGCAGCCCTCACCAGTCGGGCTTTTATGGCAGAGTGGCCCGACAGAAACCTCTCCTTAGTGCCAGACATATGAAAGCCCGCATAGAGTTTGCTAAAAAAACACATGAAGGATTCCCAGACTATGAGAAATAAGATTCTCTGGTCTGATGAGACGAAGATAGAACTTTCTGGTGATAATTCTAAGCTGTATGTGTGGAGAAAACCAGGCACTGATCATCACCTGCCCAATACAATCCCAACAGTGAAACATTGTGGTGGCAACATCATGCTATGGGGGTGTTTTTCAGCTGCAGGGACAGGACAACTGGCTGCAATTGAAGGAAACATGAATGCGAACAAGTACAGAGATATCCTGGATGAAAACCTCTTCCAGAGTGCTCTGGACCTCAGACTTGGCCGAAGGTTCACCTTCCAGCAAGACAATGACCCTAAGCACACAGCTAAAATAACAAAGGAGTGGCTTCAGAACAACTCTGTGACCATTCTTGACTGGCCCAGCCAGAGCCCTGACCTAAACCCAAGTGAGCTTCTCAGGAGAGACCAGAAAATGGCTGTCCACCAACGTTCACCATCCAACCTGAAGGAACTGGAGAGGATCTGCAAGGAAGAATGGCAGAGGATCCCCAAATCCAGGTGTGAAAAACTTGTTGCATCATTCCCAAGAAGACTCATGGCTGTACTAGCTCAAAAGGGAGCTTCTACTTAATACTGAGCAAAGGGTCTGAATACTTATGATCATGTGATAGTTCAGGTTTTCATTTTTAATAAATTTGCAAAAAATTTCTACATTTCTGTTTTTTTTTCAGTAAAGATGGGGTGCAGAGTGTACATTAATGAGAAAAAATGTACTTTTTTGAATTTACCAAATGGCTGAAAAATTTAAAGGGGTCTGAATACTTTTCATACCCAAAATATATATATGTATATATATATATATATATATATATATACACACACACACATATATACCAGGATAGGGAGGGCTCAGTCCAGATCTTGTACCAGGGCCCATCTAACTCTAGTTCTGACATTGCATATCCTCCATGCTGGATTTTGGCATTGGCTTTGATGTGCCCGTATCTGCCTCCCCTCACAAGCTAAGATCTCTATAAACGACAGTATTTTCTGGTCGATTATGTGGACAGTTCCCCAAGCTCTGCACTGCCAGTAATCGATGAAAGCAATATCCCCACCTAATAGAGTCGCCGCATTCATGTGGATAATTATTACTTTTCTTCTTTTTTTTCAGGTTAATCCCTAATATACGACAAGACAGACTCTCTGGGAAATGTGCAATTTCCATGTAATCTCGTAATCAAATCCATGATTCCTCCTCACGTGCGCAGAAGGTAATTAGCAAATGGTCTCCCTTCCTGTCTGTGATCTCAGTAATCCGCAGTCTTTCATTCCAGGAGCTCAGGAAGAGCGAGGCGAAAACCTGAGTCACCTTCCCACCCCGCTACGATGCTGGTCCAAAGTTTTTGACCTTCAGTAATTGCCAGACTGAACTTCATGATCAAGACTGACCACTAATTTTTGCCAAAAGACAACAAAAAAAACTAAATATGAGCAGGAGGCTATGCCATCCCACTAATATACCCAAAACTTTTAACAAAATGGTTGGGCAACTTGGAAATGCTGAGCGTCTCCTACTAGGTTGTATTGCTATCCCAACCCCCCAGGCAAAGACCAGGAACTGGAAAGTGGATATTTCACTAGACATTGCATATTCTACTGACCACCAGCCCAGCAGGGAACCACTGGGACCATTTTGTTGTATATGAGGCCACGTATCAATAAAAATATCACTGGATACGTCATGGGCTCTACTGAAGGATAAAGAATGGGATTTAAAAGTGGTCATTTTATATTTCCCACTATCCCAGTAGGGAACTACTGGGGTTGAATGTTGTATCTGTCATCTTATATCAGAAAAACATTACAAAGTGCTATGTTTCACATGGTGAGGTGGCTGCTTGAAGCCCTTGGTCAAGAAGAGCAGCTGCAATGGAGCATGGAGGGATGAGGTTGGTGCAGCAGGGTGGTCTGCTTGGAACTACGAAGGCTGTAGAGACTGGACGGCAACTGGAGGAGTTGAGAAGTAGACCACTATGAAGCCAGAGGTTCAGCGTAGGGAGAATGGTGAGGCATAGTAGATTTAGTGCTGAAGCAGAGCAAAGTAAGTCGCAGATTTCTATGCAGAACTATGTTGAAGAGGTCAGGAGATTCTCTGTAGCTATGTAGTAGAACACAGTGATGTAGCAGAGATGTGAAGGTCAGGAGACTCTCTGTAGCTATGTAGTAGAACCCAGTGATGTAGCAGAGATGAGAAGGTCAGGAGACTCTTTGTAGCTATGTAGTAGAACCCAGTGATGTAGCAGAGATGAGAAGGTCAGGAAACTCTCTGTAGCAATGTAGTAGAACCAAGTGATGTAGCAGAGATGAAAAGGTCAGAAGACTCTGTGTAGTCCTGTAGTAGAACCCGGTGATGTAGCAGAGATGAGAAGTTCAGGAGACTCTCTGTAGCAATGTAGTAGAACCCAGTGAAGTAGAAGAGATGAGGTCAGGAGACTCTCTGCAGCTATGTAGTAGAACCCAGTGATGTAGCAGAGATGGGAAGGTCAGGAGACTCCCTGTAGCAATGTGGTAGAACCCAGTGATGTAGCAGAGATGGGAAGGTCAGGAGACTCTCTGTAGCAATGTGGTAGAACCCAGTGATGTAGCAGAGATAGGAAGGTCAGGAGACTTTCTGTAGCAATGTAGTAGAACCCAGTGATGTAGCAGAAATGAGGTCATGAGACTCTGTAGCTATGTAGTAGAACCCAGTGATGTAGCAGAGATGAGAAGGTCAGGAGACTCTCTGTAGCAGTGTAGTAGAACCCAATGATGTAGCAGAGATTAGAAGATCAGGAGACTCTCTGCAGTTATGTAATAGAACCCAGTGATGTAGCAGAGATGAGAAGGTCAGGAAACTCTCTGCAACAATGTAGTAGAACTCAGTGATTGTCATGTGTGCATTGCCACGAAGATCGTCGCGGTTGCACATTTTGACTTCTCACAGCTGAGCTGCTGTTTCTTTGTGTTTGGCAGCTAGGGAGTTAATTCTGTCTGTGCTCGGTTCTGGGACTGGGTGCAGTTTCTCCCGGCTGCAATTGATTATTTGTTGATTGGTTTCCTTTAAATTCCTGGTTGTCTGCTTGGGGAGTTGCCAGTGAAACCTTCATGCAGACCACAGATAGGAATGAATCTGTATAGACTTTAGTTGTGAGCTCCTTAGTTGTTCTAAGCTCAACTTGGTTAGAGTTTATTTCCCAGACCATTTATGTTCCTTTGGTGTTTGAGTGTGTATGCAAGCGAGTGTTATCCTGTCTGTCTTATATGTCTAATCTGTGTATTTAGCTGAGATCAGCCCATATCCCTTTGGTGGTAGTCAGGATCCTTCTTAGGACTGATTACAGGGTTCAGGGTCTGATAGGAGACAGGGTTAGGTTGGAGACTTGGACCTCTGAACCATTATCAGTACCTCCAAGGTGAGGGATTAGTTAGGACCCCAGTTTAGGGTCAGGTTAGATCCCGGTCCACCTCTTTCCTGTTTCAGCTCATCAAGTCCTCAAGATTAACCCTGAGTTCAGCAGATATCGTGTCAGGTAAATCTATTCTATACTTACATGCTGATGTTGCTATACTAGTTGTTGTATAGAGTGTTGTTCCTGTATTAATAGTTTACTGACATTGTATACATATCATTAGACAGCGTGACATTTTCACTGGCCATAAAAATTATCTCGTTACCATGGATCCAGTAGCCCAGCTGGCTCTGCAGTTGCAGGGATTATCCATGGAGCTGACGGACATTAAGTCCAAAGTTTTGTCTCCCTGGAGCAAACCAGAGTTGAACCTAAAGTAGCTCTCCCGGACAGGTTCACTGGTGGGCGAGACAAATTTTTCACCTTCCGGGAGGCATGTAAATTGTATTTTCGGCTTCGGCCTCGATCATCAGGGAGTGAGGAGCAGAGAGTGGGAATTGTTATCTCACTTCTGCAAGGGGACCCTCAATCCTGGGCATTTTCCCTTCCTCCGGGATCCCCGGCTCTACTGTCTGTAGATCAATTTTTTACTGCCTGGGATTGGTATATGATGACCCAGATCGGGTCTCTCTTGCTGAGACTAAATTACGTAAGATACAGTAGGGAGATCGTCCGGCAGAGGAATTTGCTTCTGAGTTTCGTAGATGGGCCACAGATACTCAGTGGAATGACCCAGCTCTTAGGAGCCAGTTTTGTCATGGGCTTTCTGATAAATTAAAAGACGTTTTGGCTCAGTATGAGTCTCCTCCTTCTCTGGAGGCTGCTATGGCCTTAGCTATCCGTACTGATAGACGGCTTCGGGAGAGGGGTGAGGTAACCCCACTCCCTGTTGTTTCTCCACCTACCACTAAAGTCCCTTATGTTGAGGTTCCCTTGTCTGTTCGGATGAGCCTATGCAGTTGGGAGGGACATCATTTCGTAGGAGGGGATTGGCGGTACGCCGCAGGACTAGAAGATGTTTTTTCTGCGGGAAAGAGGGACATTTTGTTGGAGAATGTCCATCCCGTGCCTTGTTGAGCCAAAAGTCGCCGGAAAACTGTTAATCCCAGGTTGTGTGGTGGACGACAACCTGGGAGTATGTATTTCATCCGCCAGTTCTTCTCAGTTCCTTGTACCAGTGGAGGTGGTAGTTGGTACGAGAGTGGAGAGATTGTCTGTTCTTCTTGATAGTGGTTCCGGGGCTAATCTGGTTGACGCTCAGTTTGCTCAGGCTCAAGGTATGCATCTGAGTGTATTGGTCAAACCGATCCCTATATTCTCCATTGACGCCAGGCCTCTCGCCAAGGTAGCTTTGTTCATGAGGTTCATAACATTGACCTTCGGGTAGGGGCAATACATAGGGAACAATTATCTTGTTATGTGTTGGAGGGTCTACCTACTCCCATTGTGTTGGGACTTCCTTGGTTGGTTAAACATAACCCTGTGATTAATTGGCAGTCCAGAGAAATAAGCCAATGGGGTGAGTTTTGCAAAAGCAACTGCATGAACACAGTCATCAGTGCGGTCGTGCCTAGTACATTGCCTCCTTTTTTGGAGGATTTTGGGGATGTTTTCTCTGAGGAGGGGTGTCAGGAGTTGCCTCCTCATCGCGTGTATGACTGCTCTATTAATCTCCTTCCTGATGCTAAGTTGCCTAAAGCTAGGTTGTATAATCTTTCTGGTCCTGAGAGGCAGGCTATGAAAGATTATATTTCTGAAAGTCTGGCCAAAGGGCATATTAGACCTTCATCTTCCCCAGTAGCCGCGGGGTTCTTCTTTGTGAAGAAGAAAGATGGAGGCCTACGCCCTTGCTTGGATTTCCGCGAACTTAATCGGATTACTGTTCGAGATCCGTATCCACTCCCTCTTATTCCTGATCTCTTCAATCAAATTGTTGGCGCCAAATGGTTTTCTAAATTGGATCTCAGGGGGGCGTATAATCTGATTAGGATAAAAGAGGGGGATGAGTGGAAAACGGCGTTTAACACGCCGGAGGGACATTATGAGAACCTAGTCATGCCTTTTGGTCTGACTACTGCACCAGCAGTATTCCAACATTTTGTTAATGACATTTTTCGTCACCTTGTGGGGCTGTTTGTGGTTGTATATTTGGACGACATTTTAATTTACTCGCCAGATCTTGTGTCTCATCAGGAGCATGTGAGACAGGTGTTGCAGATCTTGCGAGACAATAAACTATACGCCAAACTGGAGAAGTGTGTATTTGCCGTACAGGAACTTCAGTTTTTGGGTTTTTTGGTGTCAGCCTCCGGTTTCCGTATGGACCCTGAAAAGGTGAGAGCAGTGCTTGAATGGGATCAGCCAGGGGATCTTAAGGCTCTGCAGCGTTTTTTGGGGTTTGCTAACTACTACCGGAAATTTATTTGTAATTTCTCATCTGTCGTCAAACCTCTCACTGACATGACAAGAAAAGGGACGGATTTTTCTAAATGGTCGGACAAAGCTTGCCAAGCCTTTTCCTCTTTGAAGAAATGTTTTGCTTCGGCACCCGTTCTCATCCAACCAGATGCATCTCAGCCGTTCATTGTGGAGGTGGATGCGTCTGACGTAGGGGTGGGTGCTATATTGTCCCAGGGTCCGTCCCCTGGTAAATGGCATCCGTGCGCTTTCTTTTCTAAGAAATTGTCGTCCGCCGAAAGGAATTATGATATCGGCAATAGGGAACTTTTGGCCATTAAGTTAGCTTTTGAAGAATGGCGTCACTTTTTGGAGGGGGCAGTCCACCCGGTTACCGTTATTACTGATCACAAGAACCTGTTGTATTTGGAATCCGCTAAGCGTCTGAATTCCAGACAAGCTCGATGGTCGTTGTTTTTTACCAGGTTTAATTTTGTCGTCACTTATCGCCCGGGGTCTAAGAATGTAAAGGCTGATGCCTTGTCTCGCAGTTTCCCAGGGGCCGGGAAAACGGATGACCCGAGTCCTATCCTTCAGGAGGGGGTGGTAGTGTCGGCTGTATTTTCTGAGCTTGAGGAGGAGGTGTTAGAGGCTCAGGGGGACGCCCCTGCAGGACCTCCAGGGAGACTGTTTGTCCCAAATCTGTTGAGACAAAAGGTTATTGAGGCACATCATAATTCTGCTCTAGCAGGACATCCAGGGAGTAAGGCTACTTTAGATCTCCTTTCTCGCCGGTTTTGGTGGCCTAATGCTAATAAAGATGTTATAACTTTTGTCGCGTCATGTGGGGTGTGTGCTCGCTCTAAAACCCCTCATACCCGTCCGTCTGGGACCCTTTTACCCTTGAAACTTCCGGAGCGTCCATGGACTCATTTATCTATGGACTTCATTACAGACCTTCCTCCGTCGTCAGGGAATACTGTCATACTGGTGGTTGTTGACAGGTTCAGTAAGATGGCACATTTCGTTGCTCTTCCTGCACTCCCTAATGCTAAAACTCTGGCGCAGGTGTTCATTAGGGAGATCGTTAGACTTCATGGGTTGCCTTCTGATGTGGTGTCAGATAGGGGGTCTCAGTTTGTGTCCAAATTTTGGAGGGCATTTTGTTTACGTCGGGGGATGCAATTGTCATTTTCCTCGGCTTTTCATCCGCAGACCAATGGTCAGACAGAGCGTCTGAATCAGAGCTTAGAGACATATCTCCGGTGTTTTGTCTCAGAGAACCAAGAGGACTGGTCTTCTTTCTTGCCTCTGGCAGAGTTCGCTCTTAACAACAGGCGGAGCGAGTCCACTGGTAAGTCCCCGTTTTTTGGGGCATATGGTTTCCATCCCCAGTTTTGTACTTTCAATGGGGGGGGCCCTTCTGGGGTTCCTGAGGAGGAGCGTTTCTCGTCGTCACTTGCTTCTGTGTGGAGAGGTGTATTTAATAATCTGAGTGCGATGGGGAACCGTTACAAACGTATGGCTGATAGGAGGAGAGTTTCTGGTCCAGATCTGAATGTGAACGATCTGGTATGGTTGTCTACCAGGAATATAAAACTTAAAGTGCCCTCCTGGAAACTGGGTCCCAGATTCATCGGGCCGTACAGGATCAGTTCCATAATTAATCCTGTGGCATTTCGTCTGGACCTCCCTCCTACGTTTAAAATTCATAATGTGTTCCACAAGTCATTACTTAAAAGGTATGTGGCACCAGTCATACCGTCACCTCTACCTCCTCCTCCTGTGTTGGTCAATGGTAACTTGGAATTTCAAGTATCAAAGATCATTGACTCACGTCTGAATCGCCGGTCCCTTCAGTACTTGGTGCATTGGAAGGGGTATGGTCCAGAGGAGAGGACGTGGGTCCCTGCGTCTGATGTTAACGCAGATCGTTTGGTTCGGACCTTCCACAGAACTCACCCGGGCAGGCCTGGCCCTGAGGGTCCGGAGGCCCCTCGTAGAAGGGGGGGTACTGTCATGTGTGCATTGCGACGAAGATCGTCGCGGTTGCACATTTTGACTTCTCACAGCTGAGCTGCTGTTTCTTTGTGTTTGGCAGCTAGGGAGTTAATTCTGTCTGTGCTCGGTTCTGGGACTGGGTGCAGTTTCTCCCGGCTGCAATTGATTATTTGTTGATTGGTTTCCTTTAAATTCCTGGTTGTCTGCTTGGGGAGTTGCCAGTGAAACCTTCATGCAGACCACAGATAGGAATGAATCTGTATAGACTTTAGTTGTGAGCTCCTTAGTTGTTCTAAGCTCAACTTGGTTAGAGTTTATTTCCCAGACCATTTATGTTCCTTTGGTGTTTGAGTGTGTATGCAAGCGAGTGTTATCCTGTCTGTCTTATATGTCTAATCTGTGTATTTAGCTGAGATCAGCCCATATCCCTTTGGTGGTAGTCAGGATCCTTCTTAGGACTGATTACAGGGTTCAGGGTCTGATAGGAGACAGGGTTAGGTTGGAGACTTGGACCTCTGAACCATTATCAGTACCTCCAAGGTGAGGGATTAGTTAGGACCCCAGTTTAGGGTCAGGTTAGATCCCGGTCCACCTCTTTCCTGTTTCAGCTCATCAAGTCCTCAAGATTAACCCTGAGTTCAGCAGATATCGTGTCAGGTAAATCTATTCTATACTTACATGCTTATGTTGCTATACTAGTTGTTGTATAGAGTGTTGTTCCTGTATTAATAGTTTACTGACATTGTATACATATCATTAGACAGCGTGACAGTGATGTAGCAGAGATGAGAAGGTCAAGAGACTCTCTGTAGCAGTGTAGTATAACCCAGTGATGTTGCAGAGATGAGAAGGTCAGGAGACTCTCTGTAGCAGTGTAGTAGAACCCAATGATGTAGCAGAGATTAGAAGATCAGGAGACTCTCTGCAGTTATGTAATAGAACCCAGTGATGTAGCAGAGATGAGAAGGTCAGGAAACTCTCTGCAACAATGTAGTAGAACTCAGTGATTGTCATGTGTGCATTGCCACGAAGATCGTCGCGGTTGCACATTTTGACTTCTCACAGCTGAGCTGCTGTTTCTTTGTGTTTGGCAGCTAGGGAGTTAATTCTGTCTGTGCTCGGTTCTGGGACTGGGTGCAGTTTCTCCCGGCTGCAATTGATTATTTGTTGATTGGTTTCCTTTAAATTCCTGGTTGTCTGCTTGGGGAGTTGCCAGTGAAACCTTCATGCAGACCACAGATAGGAATGAATCTGTATAGACTTTAGTTGTGAGCTCCTTAGTTGTTCTAAGCTCAACTTGGTTAGAGTTTATTTCCCAGACCATTTATGTTCCTTTGGTGTTTGAGTGTGTATGCAAGCGAGTGTTATCCTGTCTGTCTTATATGTCTAATCTGTGTATTTAGCTGAGATCAGCCCATATCCCTTTGGTGGTAGTCAGGATCCTTCTTAGGACTGATTACAGGGTTCAGGGTCTGATAGGAGACAGGGTTAGGTTGGAGACTTGGACCTCTGAACCATTATCAGTACCTCCAAGGTGAGGGATTAGTTAGGACCCCAGTTTAGGGTCAGGTTAGATCCCGGTCCACCTCTTTCCTGTTTCAGCTCATCAAGTCCTCAAGATTAACCCTGAGTTCAGCAGATATCGTGTCAGGTAAATCTATTCTATACTTACATGCTGATGTTGCTATACTAGTTGTTGTATAGAGTGTTGTTCCTGTATTAATAGTTTACTGACATTGTATACATATCATTAGACAGCGTGACATTTTCACTGGCTATAAAAATTATCTCGTTACCATGGATCCAGTAGCCCAGCTGGCTCTGCAGTTGCAGGGATTATCCATGGAGCTGACGGACATTAAGTCCAAAGTTTTGTCTCCCCTGGAGCAAACCAGAGTTGAACCTAAAGTAGCTCTCCCGGACAGGTTCACTGGTGGGCGAGACAAATTTTTCACCTTCCGGGAGGCATGTAAATTGTATTTTCGGCTTCGGCCTCGATCATCAGGGAGTGAGGAGCAGAGAGTGGGAATTGTTATTTCACTTCTGCAAGGGGACCCTCAATCCTGGGCATTTTCCCTTCCTCCGGGATCCCCGGCTCTACTGTCTGTAGATCAATTTTTTACTGCCCTGGGATTGGTATATGATGACCCAGATCGGGTCTCTCTTGCTGAGACTAAATTACGTAAGATACAGCAGGGAGATCGTCCGGCAGAGGAATTTGCTTCTGAGTTTCGTAGATGGGCCACAGATACTCAGTGGAATGACCCAGCTCTTAGGAGCCAGTTTTGTCATGGGCTTTCTGATAAATTAAAAGACGTTTTGGCTCAGTATGAGTCTCCTCCTTCTCTGGAGGCTGCTATGGCCTTAGCTATCCGTACTGATAGACGGCTTCGGGAGAGGGGTGAGGTAACCCCACTCCCTGTTGTTTCTCCACCTACCACTAAAGTCCCTTATGTTGAGGTTCCCCTTGTCTGTTCGGATGAGCCTATGCAGTTGGGAGGGACATCATTTCGTAGGAGGGGATTGGCGGTACGCCGCAGGACTAGAAGATGTTTTTTCTGCGGGAAAGAGGGACATTTTGTTGGAGAATGTCCATCCCGTGCCTTGTTGAGCCAAAAGTCGCCGGAAAACTGTTAATCCCAGGTTGTGTGGTGGACGACAACCTGGGAGTATGTATTTCATCCGCCAGTTCTTCTCAGTTCCTTGTACCAGTGGAGGTGGTAGTTGGTACGAGAGTGGAGAGATTGTCTGTTCTTCTTGATAGTGGTTCCGGGGCTAATCTGGTTGACGCTCAGTTTGCTCAGGCTCAAGGTATGCATCTGAGTGTATTGGTCAAACCGATCCCTATATTCTCCATTGACGCCAGGCCTCTCGGCCAAGGTAGCTTTGTTCATGAGGTTCATAACATTGACCTTCGGGTAGGGGCAATACATAGGGAACAATTATCTTGTTATGTGTTGGAGGGTCTACCTACTCCCATTGTGTTGGGACTTCCTTGGTTGGTTAAACATAACCCTGTGATTAATTGGCAGTCCAGAGAAATAAGCCAATGGGGTGAGTTTTGCAAAAGCAACTGCATGAACACAGTCATCAGTGCGGTCGTGCCTAGTACATTGCCTCCTTTTTTGGAGGATTTTGGGGATGTTTTCTCTGAGGAGGGGTGTCAGGAGTTGCCTCCTCATCGCGTGTATGACTGCTCTATTAATCTCCTTCCTGATGCTAAGTTGCCTAAAGCTAGGTTGTATAATCTTTCTGGTCCTGAGAGGCAGGCTATGAAAGATTATATTTCTGAAAGTCTGGCCAAAGGGCATATTAGACCTTCATCTTCCCCAGTAGCCGCGGGGTTCTTCTTTGTGAAGAAGAAAGATGGAGGCCTACGCCCTTGCTTGGATTTCCGCGAACTTAATCGGATTACTGTTCGAGATCCGTATCCACTCCCTCTTATTCCTGATCTCTTCAATCAAATTGTTGGCGCCAAATGGTTTTCTAAATTGGATCTCAGGGGGGCGTATAATCTGATTAGGATAAAAGAGGGGGATGAGTGGAAAACGGCGTTTAACACGCCGGAGGGACATTATGAGAACCTAGTCATGCCTTTTGGTCTGACTACTGCACCAGCAGTATTCCAACATTTTGTTAATGACATTTTTCGTCACCTTGTGGGGCTGTTTGTGGTTGTATATTTGGACGACATTTTAATTTACTCGCCAGATCTTGTGTCTCATCAGGAGCATGTGAGACAGGTGTTGCAGATCTTGCGAGACAATAAACTATACGCCAAACTGGAGAAGTGTGTATTTGCTGTACAGGAACTTCAGTTTTTGGGTTTTTTGGTGTCAGCCTCCGGTTTCCGTATGGACCCTGAAAAGGTGAGAGCAGTGCTTGAATGGGATCAGCCAGGGGATCTTAAGGCTCTGCAGCGTTTTTTGGGGTTTGCTAACTACTACCGGAAATTTATTTGTAATTTCTCATCTGTCGTCAAACCTCTCACTGACATGACAAGAAAAGGGACGGATTTTTCTAAATGGTCGGACAAAGCTTGCCAAGCCTTTTCCTCTTTGAAGAAATGTTTTGCTTCGGCACCCGTTCTCATCCAACCAGATGCATCTCAGCCGTTCATTGTGGAGGTGGATGCGTCTGACGTAGGGGTGGGTGCTATATTGTCCCAGGGTCCGTCCCCTGGTAAATGGCATCCGTGCGCTTTCTTTTCTAAGAAATTGTCGTCCGCCGAAAGGAATTATGATATCGGCAATAGGGAACTTTTGGCCATTAAGTTAGCTTTTGAAGAATGGCGTCACTTTTTGGAGGGGGCAGTCCACCCGGTTACCGTTATTACTGATCACAAGAACCTGTTGTATTTGGAATCCGCTAAGCGTCTGAATTCCAGACAAGCTCGATGGTCGTTGTTTTTTACCAGGTTTAATTTTGTCGTCACTTATCGCCCGGGGTCTAAGAATGTAAAGGCTGATGCCTTGTCTCGCAGTTTCCCAGGGGCCGGGAAAACGGATGACCCGAGTCCTATCCTTCAGGAGGGGGTGGTAGTGTCGGCTGTATTTTCTGAGCTTGAGGAGGAGGTGTTAGAGGCTCAGGGGGACGCCCCTGCAGGACCTCCAGGGAGACTGTTTGTCCCAAATCTGTTGAGACAAAAGGTTATTGAGGCACATCATAATTCTGCTCTAGCAGGACATCCAGGGAGTAAGGCTACTTTAGATCTCCTTTCTCGCCGGTTTTGGTGGCCTAATGCTAATAAAGATGTTATAACTTTTGTCGCGTCATGTGGGGTGTGTGCTCGCTCTAAAACCCCTCATACCCGTCCGTCTGGGACCCTTTTACCCTTGAAACTTCCGGAGCGTCCATGGACTCATTTATCTATGGACTTCATTACAGACCTTCCTCCGTCGTCAGGGAATACTGTCATACTGGTGGTTGTTGACAGGTTCAGTAAGATGGCACATTTCGTTGCTCTTCCTGCACTCCCTAATGCTAAAACTCTGGCGCAGGTGTTCATTAGGGAGATCGTTAGACTTCATGGGTTGCCTTCTGATGTGGTGTCAGATAGGGGGTCTCAGTTTGTGTCCAAATTTTGGAGGGCATTTTGTTTACGTTGGGGGATGCAATTGTCATTTTCCTCGGCTTTTCATCCGCAGACCAATGGTCAGACAGAGCGTCTGAATCAGAGCTTAGAGACATATCTCCGGTGTTTTGTCTCAGAGAACCAAGAGGACTGGTCTTCTTTCTTGCCTCTGGCAGAGTTCGCTCTTAACAACAGGCGGAGCGAGTCCACTGGTAAGTCCCCGTTTTTTGGGGCATATGGTTTCTATCCCCAGTTTTGTACTTTCAATGGGGGGGGCCCTTCTGGGGTTCCTGAGGAGGAGCGTTTCTCGTCGTCACTTGCTTCTGTGTGGAGAGGTGTATTGAATAATCTGAGTGCGATGGGGAACCGTTACAAACATATGGCTGATAGGAGGAGAGTTTCTGGTCCAGATCTGAATGTGAACGATCTGGTATGGTTGTCTACCAGGAATATAAAACTTAAAGTGCCCTCCTGGAAACTGGGTCCCAGATTCATCGGGCCGTACAGGATCAGTTCCATAATTAATCCTGTGGCATTTCGTCTGGACCTCCCTCCTACGTTTAAAATTCATAATGTGTTCCACAAGTCATTACTTAAAAGGTATGTGGCACCAGTCATACCGTCACCTCTACCTCCTCCTCCTGTGTTGGTCAATGGTAACTTGGAATTTCAAGTATCAAAGATCATTGACTCACGTCTGAATCGCCGGTCCCTTCAGTACTTGGTGCATTGGAAGGGGTATGGTCCAGAGGAGAGGACGTGGGTCCCTGCGTCTGATGTTAACGCAGATCGTTTGGTTCGGACCTTCCACAGAACTCACCCGGGCAGGCCTGGCCCTGAGGGTCCGGAGGCCCCTCGTAGAAGGGGGGGTACTGTCATGTGTGCATTGCCACGAAGATCGTCGCGGTTGCACATTTTGACTTCTCACAGCTGAGCTGCTGTTTCTTTGTGTTTGGCAGCTAGGGAGTTAATTCTGTCTGTGCTCGGTTCTGGGACTGGGTGCAGTTTCTCCCGGCTGCAATTGATTATTTGTTGATTGGTTTCCTTTAAATTCCTGGTTGTCTGCTTGGGGAGTTGCCAGTGAAACCTTCATGCAGACCACAGATAGGAATGAATCTGTATAGACTTTAGTTGTGAGCTCCTTAGTTGTTCTAAGCTCAACTTGGTTAGAGTTTATTTCCCAGACCATTTATGTTCCTTTGGTGTTTGAGTGTGTATGCAAGCGAGTGTTATCCTGTCTGTCTTATATGTCTAATCTGTGTATTTAGCTGAGATCAGCCCATATCCCTTTGATGGTAGTCAGGATCCTTCTTAGGACTGATTACAGGGTTCAGGGTCTGATAGGAGACAGGGTTAGGTTGGAGACTTGGACCTCTGAACCATTATCAGTACCTCCAAGGTGAGGGATTAGTTAGGACCCCAGTTTAGGGTCAGGTTAGATCCCGGTCCACCTCTTTCCTGTTTCAGCTCATCAAGTCCTCAAGATTAACCCTGAGTTCAGCAGAGATCGTGTCAGGTAAATCTATTCTATACTTACATGCTTATGTTGCTATACTAGTTGTTGTATAGAGTGTTGTTCCTGTATTAATAGTTTACTGACATTGTATACATATCATTAGACAGCGTGACAGTGATGTAGCAGAGATGAGAAGGTCAAGAGACTCTCTGTAGCAGTGTAGTATAACCCAGTGATGTTGCAGAGATGAGAAGGTCAGGAGACTCACTGTGGAAATATAGCAGAGCCCAGCAATGTAATAGAGTTGAGTGATGTAGCAGAGCTAGGTCATTAATTAGGTAAATATAAAGTGGCAGTGATGCAAGTAATGGCATTGACACCAACTACCTAAATACTCAGTCAGCTTCCAGCAGTCTGTGACAGCCTATAAGGCTAGGGCGCATGATGTCACTGGAGCGCGCCAGATTAACATAGTAACATGATGCACAGAAGAACAAGGAGCAATGTAGCAAAGTGCAGCAAAGAAGCAGAGTTGAGTAGGTCAGGAGACTCACTGTGGTGCTACAGCAGAGCTTAGAAACATAGCAGAGTTGAGAAGGACCGGAGACTCCCTCTGGCGATGTAGTAGAGCTGAGCAGTCTAAGTCTAACAGAGTTGAGTGATATAGCAGAGATGAGTTACTGATTAAAGGGAATCTGTCACCCCATTTTTGTGATACCAGATAAAGATATCACTGAATTGTGCGTTCCATAAGTAATCTATAGGTACCTATCATATCTCCTGACACCCCAGTTTTGATGTCAAAATACCTTTGTAAAATTTGTTTCTCAGTATGCAAATACATGCGGTCCGGTCCAATGGGCGGCGTTTATTCTCATTCCCCCTCCCCCGCTCCTTGGCTTGTTGCACGTATCTTCATCTGTGAATATCACAGACAGCGTACTGTTTCTGCGTTTGCGCTTTGAAAAGTGCACTCTCGCGTGCGCAGTGTGCTTTGCCCAACAGTGGGCAAAGTAGAAAATCAGGTCTGCGCATGCGACAGTGTTTCCGGCCTCCAGGAAATGAATGCTTGACTTGGCTGACTTCCGGGGCAAGGAAAGTCAGGCAAAATAGTGGCGCATGTGCAGTAATGATTTTATGCTTTGCCCACCGTTGGGCAAAGCACACTGCGCACGCGCGAGGGGCTTTTTCAAAGCGCAAGCGCGGAAACCCGACGTGAACGCACTAAGAAGAAGAAAAGAAGTGCGTAGGGCAAGAAGGAGGCGGTGGGGGAATGAGAATAAACGCCGCCCATCAGACCGGACCGCATGTATTTACATACTGAGAAACGAAGTTTACAAAGGTATTTTGACATGAAAACTGGGGTGTCAGGGGATATGATAGGTACCTATAGATTACTTATGGGACGCACAATTCAGTGATATCTTTAACTGATGTCACAAAAATGGGGTGACAGATTCCCTTTAAGTAAACATGTAGAGTAGCAGCGATGCAAGTAGTGACTTGTATGCCAACTGCCGGAATATTCAGGAAGCACTAGGGAAAGAGACAAAGAACCTGGTGCTGAAGCCAGGAGAGGAGAGTAACAGAGTAGTGATGGCTGTATGCTGATTATTCCAATATAGGGATTTATCAATAGCTCTTTCTTAGTCTACTAACCACCATCCCAGATGGAAACTTATGGGAAAGAATATTGTATAATATCACCTTATATCTTCAAAATATCATTGGGTGTAAGTGGACACCAAACAATTAATGATGCACAATCTATAGCTATAGGGGTAAACAACTGGAATCTGGATACATTAATTAGTATTTTATGTTACCACTGGCCAAGCAGGGAATTACTGGGCCTGAATGTTGTATATAGTATCAAAAACACAATACAGAGTGTGCTCACCTAGTAATGAAGGACACAGACTGGTCATTCCAATATGTACTAGAAGTATATACCACAAGAAGGAGCACATACCCACCAATAGTAACCAGGATGGAGAAGTCTTCACCACTGACTAACAGGGAAATATAGCTTTGTCCAACACTAATCCGCCACAAATTAGATGCTATACTCACCAGTAAGTACGGATACGGTCACCACCATGTGCACTACATACTCATACTCCAAATACTTGGTAGAGTAAATGCCCTAGGACCAACGAGTGCATCCACCATATTGGCAACCAATGGAGCTATGACCACCAGACCAACTTGTAATATAAGCTATACCCTCTATTGACCACCAAGAGGCGTATGAAGCATCTGCCATAACTATCACATCTGATTTTCTCAGAATCTGCAAAAGTAGTTGCAAGGAGGCACTGACCACCAGGAGAAGGAAGCTCAATCCTGAAGCTCAACCTACTACTGACCACCAGAGAAAGGAAGCTCAATTTATTACTGACCACCAGGGCAAGGAAGCTCAATCCAACAATATCCAGAAGGTAAATCTACCACTGACAAACTAGTAAAAAAGATAAATTAACCATTGACTCAAGGAAAGGAAGCTGCCATCAGTAGCAACCTTGGATACAAAGAACAAGTCACCACTGGCCACCAGGGAATAGAGCCTCAATACACTACTGACAGTCCATCAGTTTAAGGAAGCTCAGTCCGTCACTGACCACAAAGGTAAGGAAGCCCAGTCCATTACTGGCCACCATGGAGAAGAAGCTCAGTCCATCACTGACGACCATAGAGAAGAAGCTCAGTCCTCCACTCGCCACCATGCAGAATAAGCTCAGTTCATCACTGACCACCATAGAGAAGCTTAGTCCATCACTGACCACCATAGAGAAGAAGCTCAGTCCATCACTGACCACCATAGAGAAGCTCAGTCCATCACTGACCACCATAGAGAAGAATCTCAGTCCATCACTGGCCACCATGGAGAAGAACCTCAGTCCATCACTGTCCACTAGTGATGAGCGAGTATACTCATTGCTCGGGTGATCTCCGAGTATTTTGGCGTGCTCGGAGATTTAGTTTCTGTCAACGCAGTTGCATGATTTGCGACTGCTTGACAGCCTGAATACCTAACAAACAGGCAATCCTCACATGTATTCAGGCTATCCAGCAGTCACAAATCATGCAGCTGCATTGACAGAAACTAAATCTCTGAGCACGCCAAAATACTCAGAGACCACCCGAGCAACGAGTATACTCGCTCATCACTACTGGCCACCATGGAGAAAAAGCTCAGTCCATCACTGGCCACCATGGAGAAGAAGCTCAGTCCATCACTGGCCACCATGGAGAAGAAGCTCAGTCCACCACTGACCACCATAGAGAAGAAGCTCAGTCCATTGCTGACCACCATAGAGAAGAGCTCAGTCCATCACTGACCACCATAGACATGAAGCTCAGTCCACCACAGACAAGAAGATTAGTCCATCACTGGCCACCATAGAAAAGAAGCTGAATCCACTACTGACTACCAGGACAAGGAAGTTCATTTGCGATGGACCAGCATGGAAATGAAGCTCAACCCACCATTGCCCATTTGGGTAAAGAAGTTCAAGTCATCACTGACCAGCATGGAAAAGAATCTGAAGCCACCATAAACCACCTGGGCAAGGAAGCTCATCAATCCCCCACTGACCACCATGGAAAAGAAACTCAATCTGCCACTGTCCACCAAGGAAAAGAAGCTCAATCCAAAAGTGACCACCCTGGAAAGAAAATTAAATTTGTTGCTGAACAATTTCACCACTGACTATCAGAGCAAGGAACCTCAGGCCACCACTGATCATCAGGGCAATACAACTCAACTCACCACCAACCACAAGGACAAAGAAGCTGAATCCACCTGTGACCACTTTGGAAAGGGAGGTCAATCCACTACTGACCATCAGGGAAAGAAAACTCAATTCACCACTGACCACTATGGAAAAAAGCTAAATTCAACAACGGATTGACATTGAAAAGTAGGTTGTTCCACCACAGACCACAAGGGAAGAGATGTTCATTCTACGACTGATCACTGGGGCTCGGAATATCAGTTCATCACACCTGTACAGGACCAGTCCATGGGCTAATAAACTGATTAAGTTGTAGTTGATAGAGGCTGAAACAAACTATCCCTCTAATAAGCCACGTTCACATGTTCAGTATTTTACCTCAGTATTTGTAGACCAAAACCAGGAGTGGAACAATCAGAGGAAAAGTATAATAGAAACACGTCACCACTTCTGTATTTATCACCAACTCCTGGTTTTGGCTTACAAATACTGATGGTAAACACTGAACGTGTGAACGTAGCCTTATAGTTCTTCATGGCCTCAGCTCGGAATGTTCTGTGTATCTGCACTACGTATGGAAACGTCTAAGTCCATAGTAAAAAAAATAATGATAGTCAAAGGTGATGGCTGCCCTCAGGGGCTCTGACCTGCGGAGAAGGGGACAATGGGATATTTCAGATGTAACCTGCCTGCATGAAGTATGGCTGGGAATCCTGCAAATTTCATAGGAAGGCAGGGCACAGAGGAGGAACAAAGGAGAAGCAGAGAGGAACAGGGGAGGAGCTGGGAGGAACAGAGGAGGAGCAGGGAGGAACAGAGGAGGAGCAGGGAGGAACAGGGGAGGAGCAGAGAGGAACAGAGGAGGAGCAGAGAGGAACAGAGGAGGAGCAGGGAGGAACAGAGGAGGAGCAGAGAGGAACAGAGGAGGAGAAGGAGGAACAGAGGAGGAGCAGAGAGGAACAGAGGAGGAGCAGAGAGGAACAGAGGAGGAGCAGAGGAGGAGCAGGGAGGAACAGAGGAGGAGCAGAGAGGAACAGAGGAGGAGCAGGGAAGAAAAGAGGAGGATCACACAATATAAGATTAGATACATGGCTCAGCAGTCTGTATCAAACAGGAGAGAATTAGATACACAGCTCAGCAGTTAGTATCACACAGGATAATAGATACACAGCTCAGCAGACAGTATCACACAGGATACTAGAAACACAGCTCAGCAGACGGTATCACACAGGATAGGATTAGATACACGGCTCAGCAGACAGTAACACACAGGATAGGATTAGATACAGGGCTCAGCAGACTGTATCACACAGGATAGGATTAGATACACGGCTCAGCAGACAGTATCACACAGGATAGGATTAGATACACGGCTCAGCAGACAGTATCACACAGGATAGGATTAGATACACGGCTCAGCAGACAGTATCACACAGGATAGGATTAGATACACGACTCAGCAGACAGTATCATAGAGTAGCACTAGATACACAACTCAACAGTCAGTATCACACATGATTAGATACACTGATCCCAGACAGTATCACACAGGATAGGGTTAGATACACGGCTCAGCAGTCAGTATCACACAGGAAAGGATTAGATACACAGCTCAGCAGACAGTATCACACAGGATAGGATTAGATACACAGCAGACAGTATCACACAGGAGAGGATTAGATACACGGCTCAGCAGGCAGTATCACACAGGATAGGATTAGATACACAGCTCAGCAGACAGTATCACACAGGATAGGATTAGATACACAGCTCAGCAGACAGTATCACACAGGATAGGATTAGATACACAGCTCAGCAGACAGTATCACACAGGATAGGATTAGATACACGGCTCAGCAGACAGTATCACACAGGAGAGGATTAGATATACAGCTCAGCAGGCAGTATCACACAGGATAGGATTAGATACACGGCTCAACAGACAGTATCACGCAGGAGAGGATTAGATACATGGCTCAGCAGTCAGAATCACAGGATAGGATTAGATACACAGCTCAGCAGACAGTATCACACAGGATAGGATTAGATACACGGCTCAGCAGACAGTATCACAGGATAGGATTAGATACACGGCTCAGCAGACAGTAACATACAGGATAGGATTAGCTACATGGCTCAGCAGACAGTATCACACAGACAGGATTAGCTACACGGCTCAGCAGACAATATGACACAGGATAGGATTAGATACACAATTCAGCAGTCAGTATCACAAATGATTAGATACAGGGCTCCCGGACAGTATCACATAGGAAATGATTAGATACAGCTCAGCAGACAGTATCACACAGGATAGGATTAGATACACAGCAGACAGTATCACACAGGAGAGGATTAGATACACGGCTCAGCAGGCAGTATCACACAGGATAGGATTAGATACACAGCTCAGCAAACAGTATCACACAGGATAGGATTAGATACACGGCTCAGCAGACAGTATCACACAGGATTAGATACATGGCACAGCAGGCAGTGTCACAAAGGATAAGATTAGATACACAGCTCAGCAGACAGTATAACAGAGGAAAGGATTAGATACACAGCTCAGCAGTCAGTATCACACAGGATAATATTGGATACACTTCTCAGTAGACAGTATCACACAGACAGGATTAGATACACAGCTCAGCAGTCAGTATCACACAGGAGTGGATTAGATACATGGCTCAGCAGATAGTATCACACAGGATAAGATTAGCTACACGGCTCAGTAGACAGCATCACACAGGATAGGATTAGATACATGGCTCAGCAGTCAGTATCACACAGGATAGGATTAGATGCACAGCTCAGCAGACAGTATCACACAGGATAGGATTAGATACACGGCTCAGCAGACTATCACACAGGATAGGATTAGATACACAACTCAGCAGCCAGTATCACACATGATTAGATACACAGCACCCAGACAGTATCACACAGGATTAGATACATGGCTCAGCAGACAGTATCACTCAGGATAGGATTAGATACACAGCTCAGCAGATAGTATCACACAGGATAGGATTAGATACACGGCTCAGCAGACAGTATTACACAGGATAGGATTAGATACACAGCTCAGCAGACAGTATCACACAGGATAGGATTAGATACACGGCTCAGCAGACAGTATCACACAGGATAGGATGAGATACACGGCTCAGCAGTCAGAATCACAGGATAAGGCCGGCGTCACACTGGCGACAGAATCGGACGACTGCAATACGATGAAATATCGCATTGCAGTCTGCCCTATGTTAATCTATGGAGCAGCTCCCAGTATCCGATTTTTTGTGGTCCGTTTTAAACGTCCGTGTACAATCGCAGCATGCTGCGATTGTCACCGATTGTGGGTCGACTATCGCCAATGCAAGTCTATGGGAGCAATGAAAAATCGGATTACAAACGGACCGCACGTGTGACTCGCGATTAAATCGCACCGGTGTCCTTTAGAAAAGCCGGCAATTCATCCCCGGCTATACTGTAAAATCACACTGACAGCTTTAATAAAGAATAGAAAGAATAGATATACACACATAGAATACATATATATATATATGTATATATATATATATATATGTCATTGTGACATATATATATATACATATATTTATAGTTCTTACACTTCTACATACTGTAATAGCCGCTAATTCAATTGCCGGCTTTTGTGAAATTACAGACCCGACATGAAATGATACATTGTTTACATACAGTTAACCATGTAATTTCATGTAGTTTGATATATGGTTTTAACTTACAATTACATAAGTGTATGTGTGCAAAATTTCAGACATGTAGGAGTTAATTAAAGGTGTAAATTCGTTGAAAAAAAATGTGTGGGCTCCCGCTGTATTTTCTCCACCAGACAGACAAAGCCAGCGAGTGGGGGCAGATAATAATAGCCTAGGGAGGGTACATTTTTTTGTGCCCCCCCTGGCTACTAACATCTGCCCCCAGACACCCCAGAAAGGGCAAATCTCTAATTAGATTCGCCCTTTCTGGCACTTTGCCCGTCTATTCCCATTGCCCTGTAGTGGTGGCGAATGGGTTAATAAGGGGTTAAAGCCACCTTGCAATTGAAAGGTCACTTTAAGCCAGGTTAATAATTAAGAGCTGTCAATTAGACAACTATCAATTATTAAGCCTATTAAAGTAAATAAAAAAACACACACACTTTAAGAATAAATAATTTTAATTAAATAAAAACACATTTTTTTGACCATATTTTATTTTCCTGCTAAAACCATTTCCTGTAATAAAAATAAAATAAAAAAGCAAAATTATTCTTACCAATCCGATGCACAGTCAGGTCCCACGCTGTAATCCATCAGAAAGGGTTAACAGGTTACAGCGAGCAGGGAGCTAATTCTGCCTGCTGAGCTGTTATCCCCCCCAAATGAATAACTTCCTCTCCCAGAGAAAGGAGAGGAAGTGATTAATGAGTGGAGCTTAATTGATTTATTGCCACTTTCACTTCAGTGACCTGACCTAAAGTGAAAGTGGGACACAATCAATTAAGCTTCATTCATTAATCACATCCTCTCCTGTGGGCCTGAGATAAGCTCATTCATTCAGGAGCTTTCAGCTGAGCATGCAGCATTACTTGCACTGCTTGGCTCAAAGCTAGTTAACCCTTTGTGAAGGATTACAGCGTGGGACGTGACAGATTGCCAGATAGGTAAGAATAATGTTGTTTTATTATTTTTTCTTTATTTTAGGAGATCAAGGCCTTCGCACGGATTAAGAGTAAAATAAAATATGGTCAAAAAAATGTGTTTTTATTTCATTAAAATTATTTATTCTTAAAGTGTGTGTGTTTTTTAATTTACTTCAATAGGATTAATAAATGATAGTTGTCTAATTGACAGCTCTCAATTATTAACCTGGCTTAAAGTGACCTTTCAATTGCAAGATGGCTTTAACCCCTTATTAACCCATTCGCCACCGCTACAGGGCAATGGGAATAGACGGGCAAAGTGCCAGAAAGGACAAATCTAATTAGAGATTTGCCCTTTCTGGGGTGTCTGGGGGCAGATGTTAGTAGCCAGGGGGGGCACAAAAAAAATGTACCCTCCCTAAGCTATTATTATCTGCCCCCACTCGCTTGCTTTGTCTGGTGGAGAAAATACAGCGGGAGCCCACACATTTTTTTTTTCAACGAATTTACACCTTTAATTAACCCCTACATGTCTGAAATTTTGCAAACATACACTTATGTAATTGTAAGTTAAAACCATATATCAAAATACATGAAATGACATGGTTAAGTGTGTGGAAACAATGTATCATTTCATGTCGGGTCTGTACTTTCACAAAAGCCGGCAACTGAATTAGCGGCTATTACAGTATGTAGAAGTCTAGGAACTATAAATATATATTATATATGTGTTCTATGTGTATATATCTATTCTTTTCTTTTGTGATTGAAATACTATTCTTTTGGATCCATTATATGTCAGTTTTGCAAGCCTGCGAGAAATTCTCGCAAGTCGGATGTAAATCGGATGTTACAAGGTACACACACATGCGACTAAATCGCATCTTTGAAGGAAAATCGGATGCCAGAAGGATGTGTGATGTTTGCATTTTGATCCGATAATCGACCGACTAAAACGGACCGATTTTTTGTAGTTGTGTGTGACGCCGGCCTAATACTGGATACACGGCTCAGCAGTCAGTATCACACAGGATAGGATTAGATACACGGCTCAGCAGACAGTATCACACAGGACAGGATTAGATACATGGCTCAGCAGTCAGTGTCACACAGGACAGGATTAGATACATGGCTCAGCAGTCAGTGTCACACAGGACAGGATTAGATACACGGCTCAGCAGTCAGTATCACACAGGATAGGATTAGATATACGGCTCAGCAGTCAGAATCACACAGGATAGGATTAGATACACGGCTCAGCAGTCAGTATCACACAGGATAGGATTAGATACACGGCTCAGCAGTCAGTGTCACACAGGACAGGATTAGATACACGGCTCAGCAGACAGTATCACACAGGACAGGATTAGATACATAGCTCAGCAGTCAGCATCACACAGGATAGGATTAGATACATGGCTCAGCAGTCAGTGTCACACAGGACAGGATTAGATACACGGCTCAGCAGACAGTATCACACGGACAGGATTAGCTACACGGCTCAGCAGACAGTATCACATAGGATTAGATACATGGCTCAGCAGACAGTATCACACAGGATAGGATTAGATACACAATTCAGCAGTCAGTATCACAGATGATTAGATACAGGGCTCCCGGACAGTCTTACATAGGAAATGATTAGATACAGCTCAGCAGACAGTATCATACAAGATAGGATTAGATACACGGCTCAGCAGAAGTATCACAAAGGATAAGATTATATACACAGCTCAGCAGTCAGTATCACACAGAATAGATAATAGGTCTGAAGGTTAGATACACGGCTCAGCAGACAGTGTCACACAGGACAGGATTAGATACAGGCTCAGCAGCAGTATCACACAGGATAGGATTAGATACATGGGCTCAGCAGTCAGTGTCACACAGGACAGGATTAGATACAGGCTCAGCAGTCAGTAGTCACACAGGACAGGATTAGTACACGGCTCAGCAGACAGTATCACACAGGATAGGATTAGATACAGGCTCAGCAGACAGTATCACACAGGATAGGATTAGATACAGGCTCAGCAGACAGTATCACACAGGATAGGATTAGATACAGGCTCTGCAGACAGTATCACACAGAAAAGGATTAGATACACAGCTCAGCAGACAGTATCACACAGGATAGGATTAGATACACGGCTCAGCAGACAGTATCACACAGGATAGATTAGATAATGGCTCAGCAGACAGTATCACACAGGATAAGATTAGATACACGGCTCAGCAGACAGTATCACACAGGATAGGATATTAGATACATTCACGGTCCTCAGCAGACAGTATCACACAGGATAGGATTAGATACACGGCTCAGCAGACAGTATCACACAGGATAGGATTAGATACACGGCTCAGCAGACAGTATCACACAGGATAGGATTAGATACACGGCTCAGCAGACAGTATCACACAGGATAGGATTAGATACAGGCCAGCAGACAGTATCACACGGATAGGATTAGATACATGGCCAGCAGACAGTATCACACGGATAGGATTAGATACATGCTCAGCAGTCAGTATCACACAGGATAGGATTAGATACACAGCTCAGCAGTCAGTATCACACAGGATAGGATTAGATACACGCTCAGCAGACAGTATCACACAGGATAGGATTAGATACACGGCTCAGCAGACAGTATCACACAGGATAGGATTAGATACACGGCTCAGCAGACAGTATCACACAGGATAGGATTAGATACACGGCTCAGCAGACAGTATCACACAGGATAGGATTAGATACAGGCTCAGCAGACAGTATCACACAGGATAGGATTAGATACATGGCCAGCAGACAGTATCACACTGGATAGGATTAGATACACGGCTCAGCAGACAGTATCACACAGGATAGGATTAGATACACAGCTCAGCAGACAGTATCACACAGGATAGGATTAGATACATGGCTCAGCAGACAGTATCACACAGGATAGAACTAGATATACGGCTCAGTAGACAGTATCACACTGGATAGGATTAGATACACAGCTCAGCAGACAGTATCACACAGGAGAGGATTAGATACACGGCTCAGCAGACAGTATCACACAGGATAGGATTAGATACACGGCTCAGCAGACAGTATCACACAGGATAGGATTAGATACACGGCTCAGCAGACAGTATCACACAGGATAGGATTAGATACATGGCGCAGCAGACAGTATCACACTGGATAGGATTAGATACACGGCTCAGCAGACAGTATCACACAGGATAGGATTAGATACACGGCTCAGCAGACAGTATCACACAGGATAGGATTAGATACACAGCTCAGCAGACAGTATCACACAGGATAGGATTAGATACATGGCTCAGCAGACAGTATCACACAGGATAGAACTAGATATACGGCTCAGTAGACAGTATCACACTGGATAGGATTAGATACACGTCCTTGAAACATGGGGTATCCTTCTCTGCTCCGCGGCAGCTCTGGCGTATTGCGGTAATATGTTCGTGCTATATTCAGCCGCCAGTTTTACAGTGTTCCCACAGAGAGGTGCAGGGGACGGTAATTTGTTCGGGGCGCTGGAATGTGAAGCTACAAGGCGGCAGCTGATGTTACATGAGATTCAATGTAATATCCTGCAAGCAAGGCCTCCTGGCTCCATCCTCAGGGCGTGGGCCGGGCAGCCTCACCCCTTCTGGCTATAGATGATCAGGGGTTCACATATTTACCCTCCCTCATTGGGCACTTATTGGTCAATAGGGAGTGACAGAGTGCATAGCATCGACCATATAGTGTGTGTCACACTGCTGAAACATCAGGACCATGATGCCTTGCAGCAGCGCTTTTCTCTTGAATTTCTCCCACTCAGGCTCTGGCCTGCTAAGCACCGCCTAGTTGGCGTGATTTATGAATCTGTATACATTTCCTGTTGCCCGTGGTAACCAATCACAGTGCAGCTTTCATTTCATATTCTGCTCTTGTAAAATGAAAGCTGCTATGTGATTGGTTTTTATGAGCAACAAAGATGTCACATGTATTCAGGAAGTTTACATGAGGATGTTTGGGGCATTTATTTTAAATGTACCTTATATGACATTAATGCCTCCTTATTAGAGTTGAGCGATACTTTCCGATATCCTAAAGTATCGGAATCGGAATGGTATCGCCGATATCACTAAAATATCGGCGATACCCGATATCGATACCGGAAGTCCCATGTAAGTCTATGGGAACAAAATATCGAAATTAAAAAAAACCCATTCTTGCCTTGTTGGTTAATTGTACATGAAGGAAAACAAGAAAGAGTAATGTAGAATGTATTGGGGAAGGTTGAGGAGACATTAAAGGCATAGATGTTTAACCCAATCAAATGGAATAGCATAAATATTTTTTTTTTAAAGATGTTCGGATTGACGAAGAAATTGACAATGTTAACGTTTTTTATATTTTGGCAAATATGTATATTACACAACTTCCATGCTCTTCATCTTCACCTTTTTAACTTTTCACACACTTTCTCCTTCATAATCTTCTGCAGCATCATCTTTTTCATCAAATTATTCTTCATCTTCACCTTCTTTATCTTCTTCTTAAACTTCTTGCTATTCATCTTTGTTAACATTACTCATATTCTTCTTATTAAACTATTATTCTTATTCATATTCTGCTTCATCTTCTTCATCATATTCTTATTTGTGACAGAGAATCCTGTACTTGTAATCTGTCAAAGTATGAATTTTTCATCCTTCCGTTCTTGCTGTCACAAAAGATTTAAATTACAACAGTATTTGTCCGTGTTCAGTTTAGCCTGCAGCAGCAGGCATTTTCCAGGGGCACCACGAGGAGGAACGGACTCACCCCCATACACTGCTTAGTCTTCTTCTGCTTAGAATTTAGAGCATATATTTTGCTCTTCATTTTGGTCTTATACTTCATGTTCTTCTGCTTTTAGATCTTCTGCTTATTGTTCTTGTGTCTCTTGTTCCGTATCTTGTATTTGTAGCACAATCTTGTACCAGCTGATGTTACTGGGACACGGTTACTAAGCAGGAGGTACCTGTGCTCCAAAGCACTACTAAGGACCAGCAGACGTTGCTGGAACTCGGATACCGAGATGGAGGCACCTAGGCCAAAGGCACTGCGGAGAACCAGTTGACGGTACTGGAACCCGGACGGGTAGCAGAAGGTACAAGAGCCAATGCAAGTAACGAGGACCAGCTGACTGTGCTGGAACCCGGAGGGGCAGCAGAAGGAAAAGAGCCAATGGCACAACCGAGGACCAGCTGACGTTACTGGGACACGGTTACTAAGCAGGAGGTACCTGTGCTCCAAAGCACTACCAAGGACCAGCAGACGTTGCTGGAACTCGGATACCAAGATGGAGGCACCTAGGCCAAAGGCACTGCGGAGAACCAGCTGACGGTACTGGAACCCGGAGGGGCAGCAGAAGGAAAAGAGCCAATGGCACAACCGAGGACCAGCTGACGTTACTGAACCCCAGTAACACAGGAGCAAGTGTTGACTGTGCTAACAGCACTTCCGAGCAACAACTGGCGGTGTTGGAGCCCAGGGTCAAGGAGGATGTTTAAATACTAGATCAAGTAATTTCCTTGTTACCTGTCAATTTTAAATGTCTATACTTCAAACAAGAGAAAGATAACCTTTACTACCATAAGATGATGATTTCATTTAAACTAATATCTAGATAAATAAAGAATTGACAAACATAAACACATACATTAACATGTTGAACAGCAATGCAAACCACAAAATAAATTAGTTAAGGAATCTGCTATACGGTTGTACATAAAAGCATACAAGTACATATCTGAATCCATTAATGATGGATAAGTAACAGTATGTACACCATTTTTATTGTATAGACAATGAATGTCTGACTTCAAAACATCATCAGCATTACAAGTTATCTGTGACATTACTAAAATGTTACATTTGCTGAATAATGTCACTAAACAGTTTATACAAAATTATACAATTTCCATCATGTAATACTCATAATATGTGGCAATAATCATGTTTATTAACAAACATAACCTTTAAAAAGTGCATAGTGCATAGTGAAAATTGCTATTTATGCCTGACTGTCGACTTGCAAGCATGACAACGGATAGATAAGGTATATATAGATGAGACTGCATAGCCACAGATGGTGAATGGCGATGTAATACTGTACCTCAATAAAGTGTGCGTCACTACTACATAATTTTTTTTATATAGTTTATAAACAGGGTACGTGGATGTATGCTTGCGCCTTTGTTTTGACGCACAGACTGCCTTCCTGCTGAGACGCGTTGGGTAGTGAACAGTTGTGTGCAGTGTTCACTGTAGTCTGAGGTTTTCCTTTTTGGAGTGCAGATCACGCTCCAGTTAGTTCTTCAACCACTGCTGGTTGTAGTCTGCTGAGCGTGTGTCACTGGCACATCCTTGAAATTTTTTCTTAATTGTTGCTGCTCCACTCTATTACAAATAAATAAAATCTATTAGTGTGACGCGCTTCCATCCGTATACAATACATTGGTTGCAAACACTATAGAAGTACACAAAGGGGCCTTTCACACCTACTGAACAGTTGTGTGCAGTGTTCACTGCAGTCTCTGCGGAATAACCACACTTAGGCCTTATAACTTTTCAGACTTTCTTTATCAATCTACCAAGATGAAGAAGGCAGGGAGTAAGGCACGTGGTCGTGGAGTTTCTTCAGGGAGAGGACGTGGGGATTCTGTGGCTGCTGCGGCCCCCAGTGACACAGCATCCACCAGTTTTCCCCGGGCCGTGAGCGTTCCTTTATGCGCACTTTTGTAGGAGCTCGGAGTACCCCCCTGCTGCGGGAAGAACAAATTGAAGCCGTTGTTGTTTGGATCTCAGCCAATGCATCGACTTCAATTGCTTCCACCTCCTCTCAGGACCACAGCACTGTTGGGCAACCATCTGTCTCTTCACCGCCTGGCAAATTGCCCAGGCAGTCAGAGAGTTCTGTACAGGAGCCAGCTGAGTGTCTGCTTCTGTTCTCAGAATCTATTGGCTTGCAAACAGGGGCCCAGCCAAGCAGCATTCTGTAATGTGAAGAAGAGGGAGTATGCAGTGATGCGCAACAGCTGTGTCTCTCTGAATCTGAAGAGGCGGGTGAGACAGTGCCGATGGTCAGCACACCGCAGAACGCATCTGATGATGATGATGAGACCCAGGTGCCAGTTTCTGTTGAGCATGGTGCTGGCCAGACCACCCAACAGCAGGTGTTGGAAGAGGGTAGTGGAGATGATGAGGTCCAATACCCAACATGGCATGAAGAACAGGAAGGTGGTGGGAGCAGCTCAGAGGAATAATAATAATATTTTTTATATAGCGCCATCATATTCCGCAGCGCTTTACAGTTTAGCAGTTTCAGAACACAAGTCATAAGTAACAACGTTAACAATACAATAATTTAAGCTAAATAAGTCGCCCCTGCTCGTGACAGCTTACAATGTACAATGAGATGGGGGAGATACAAAGTATAGGTGTTTATATACAATGGTGCATTTACAATGATGTTCCAGCCATCTTAAGGGACTGAGGGATGGAGATAGTGAATGGGCTAGAGACACACACACACTTACACAGAATACATAGAATGACTTTGATTAGTGAATGTGATAGGCCGCTCTGAACAAATGTGTTTTGAGGGAGCGCCTGAAACCATGCAAATTGTGGATAGTCCTAATTTCTTGGGGTACAGCATTCCAGAGGATTGGCGTAGAGCAGGAGAAGTCTTGGAGTCGGGAGTGGGAGGTACGTATTAGTGCAGAGGTTAGTCGAAAGTCGTTTGCAGAGCGCAGCAGTCGGTTAGGCCGATAGATAGAAATGAGGGAGGAGATGTAGGAGGGGTGCTGCACTGTGGAGAGCTTTGTGGGTGAGAACCAGTACTTTGGTTGAAAGCTGGGAGAGGCCTAGAGAAATGGTTAGTGATAGAAGGAAGATAGAGGAAGACATTGCCCCAACGGTACAAACAGGAGGGAGAGTTAGGCTGCAGACTCGGTTGCCTGTAGCCTCCAGTTTGGCACCTGTTCGGAGCAGTTGTCTTCCAAAAGTCAAAACGTGCGCTCCCAGGACTTGCACTGCGTGGTCCTTTTTTCACACACTTGCACATGATATTTGCTATGTGAAATGCAAGCTGTGTAATCAAAAATTAAAAATAGCTAAAAGTGTCAGTCACCTCAATACCACAAATATGTGGAAACATGTGCGGACAAAGCACGTAGTTGAGTTACAAAGACACACTGGAGATGTAGGCCAACCTACAGCAGCACCTACATCTTCAGGTTGTGTTGAAGCCTCTTCATCGAGCTCACACACAGCTGGTTATGCTTCCTCACAGGATCGCCATGGAAGAACCTCGGCCACTGTTGTCCAGAGACAAACTGTTATTCCACACACAGCAGCAAGTTCCCTGTCATCCTCACACTCCCAGGCCACAAAACAGCCAGCGGTAGCACAGGCATGGGATAAAACACGGCCATACTCCGCAAACCATGCACGAGCACAGGCTCTGAATGCTGGCATTGCAAAACTCCTGTCCCTTGAAATGCTGTGATTCAGGCTGGTGGAGACAGACAGTTTCCGTAACTGAATATCATTGTCAATCCCACAATACAATGTGCCAAGCCGATTTCATTTCAGCAGGCAAGCCGTCCCTGGTCTGCAAAAGCATGTTGAGGGAAAAATTAAACATGCGCTACTAAAAGCCCTCAGTAGCAAGGTCCACCTGACCACCGATGCGTGGACCAGTACCCATTGTTATGATCTGCTACAACCAGTAAGGAAAGAAGGGAATTCTGTCCCTACAATACAACTAAGCTGAATCCCTACGATGTAACGGGGAACCTGATCCTGCGACCAGACCCGCTAAAGTCCTCATCTAGTGTGAACGAAGACCTATAGTTGCGAGGGAGTAATCCCTACAAGATCTAGGGACTGGGAGAAAAGGTGGACACCTCCTAACATAAATTGTAGCATGGATAATTAAACAGAAAAATAAATACTTTGTGATCCTAACATCAAGCAAAACTCACAGATTAAGGCACCTAAGCACCTGGCTAGCTTAACAGTAGATAATACAATGAAGTCAAGCAAAGCCAGAAGGGCGGAGCCAGACTAAATAGGGAAAAAAGGTCATGTGACCAGCAAACTGAAACAAAACCTAACAAGAGGGTTCTAACACCCATGGCCAGGGACAATACCTTTCCCTCACTGGCCATTGGGTCAATGTTGTGCAGCCGGGTACTGATCTTGCGAGTGGCGCTGTACGTGTTCTGCCAACTCCAAGGATTGCAGGAATCAAGTCTGTACACATTGATTCCTCCTCCTATTCCAGTTCCTCAGAATCATCGCTGCAGGAGCCGTCACGGTCTACCTCCACATGGACCCGTGAACGTTTACCTGTTGCGACCGATATGAGCACAGCCGTGTCCAAATGTCAACAGGCCATCCTGAAATTAATTTCCATGGGGAATCTTAGCCACACAGCGCAGGAGCTCTGTAATGCCATAAAGCAGGAGAGCGACGTGTGGTTTTTGGAAGAGAATCTACAGGCAGGCTTGGTAGTGTGTGACAATGGCCGAAATCTGGTGTCAGCTCTGGGCCTTGGCAACCTCAGTCACATACCATGTCTGTCATATGTGCTCAACTTGGTCGTGCAGAGTTTTTTGAGGGACTATCCGGATCTTGATGCACTGCTGCACAAGGTCCGCCTAGAGTGCGCTCACTTGCGACGTTCCAGCATGGCCAGATCGCTGATTGCAGCTCTGCAACGCAGATTTCACCTTCATGAACATCGCATTATATGTGACGTACCCACCAGGTGGAATTCCTCGTTACATATGTTGGAGCGGTTGTGTGAGCAGCAGCCAACAGTAATGGAGTATCAGCTGCATCAGGCGCAGTCAACTCGCAATTTGCGGCGTTCACACTTCACCACTACTGAGTGGGCCTCTATAATAAGAATAATAATATTATTTATTTATATAGCGCCATAATATTCCGCAGTGCTTTACAGTTTAACAGTTTCAAAACACGAGTCATAAGTAACAACGTTAACAATACAATAATTAAAGCAAAATCAGCCGCCCCTGCTGGTGAAAGCTTACAATCTACAATGAGGTGTGGGAGATACAAAGTACAGGTGTTTATATACAATGGTGTTTTTACAATGATGGTCCAGCCATTTTAAGGAAGTGAGGGATGCATGGAGATAGTGAATGGGCTACACACACAGAATTACACATAGAATGACTTTGATTAGTGAATGTGATAGGCCACTGTGAACAAATGTGTTTTGAGGGAGCGCCTGAAACCATCCAAATTGCGGATAGTCCTAATTTCTTGGGGTAGAGCATTCCAGAGGATTGGCGCAGCGCGGGTGAAGTCTTGGAGTTGGGAGTGGGAGGTACGGATTAGTGCAGAGGTTAGTCGAAGGTCGTTTGCAGAGTGCAGCAGTCGGTTAGGCCGATAAATATAAATAAGGGAGGAGATGTAGGGGGGTGCTGCGCTGTGGAGAGCTATGTTGGTGAGAACCAGTAATTAGAATTGGATCCTATAATGAATGGGCAGCCACTGCCAGTGTAATGAGTGGCGAATAACTCTATGAAGGATATCTGCCACGTTTTGCGTGCGTTTGATGAGTCAACGCGGATGGCGAGTGCAGATGATGCACTAGTCAGCCTGACTGTCCCCCTTATCTGCCTGCTTCAAAAAACACTGCAAGCACTAAGGCATGAGGTTTTGGAAGAGGTGGAGGATGAGGAGTCACAAATTCCATCACCTTCTGGACAGTCAGCGCAACGTGGTTCCTCACAAAGGGCTGGAGGACTTTCAAAGTACCATGCTGTATCAACAATTGAACCTCCAGAGTCGCTGTCTATATTTTCATAACCATTACAAACTTTTAATGTATTTACAAAGCACATAATGTACATTTTTTGTCTATCCTTTTGTAATGCTATTGTGTTTCCATAAACTGATGTTACAGAATTATGATACAAAGTTTTTAAATTTTGAGTTTTAAATTTTGTAAATTTATATGTATTTGAAGGACTTTGTGAGGAGGATGAGGAGGAGTCAATGGAGGAGGAAGACATCGCTCCAGAGGGAGGTAGACAATGCTCTAGTCAGTATGTAGACCAAGGGTGGGGTGATGCACAGCAGGCGGAGATGACGCCTCTTGCAGGGGACAACGTTTCTTGGCCAGTTGGGAGTCTGCAGCACATGGTTGATTTCATGCTGCAGTGGCTGAGAAACGACCGCCGCATCGAACACATTCACACCACGTCTGATTATTGGGTGTACACCCTCCTAGACCCTCGCTACCGGGACAACTTACAAAGCCTCATCACACCGTTGAACCGGGAGCGTAAAATGCGGAAGTACCAAGACACACTGGTGCAATCCATAATGTTCTCCATTCCAGCCGAGAGCACTGCTGCTGCTACTGATTTACAAAGCAGCTCTGTGCGTCGAGGCAGTGGAGACAGCTCTGCAACAAGAGGGAGCACAAGCAGCGCCTCTGCACAGGGCAAGAACAGTATGTTCCAAATGTGTCGAAGTTTTGTGGCAGCGCCACCAATGTCTACACCATCCGAGACGGCTCCAGTCAGCAGGAGGCAACATTTCCGTAAGATGGTGACAGACTACATGTCTTGCCCTCTCAGTGTACTCCCAGATGGCTCTTCCCCATTCAAGTTTTGTGTCTCTAAGCTGGATACATGGCCAGAGCTTAGCCAGTATGCATTGGAGGTGCTGGCTTGATCTGCTGGCAGTGTATTATCGGAGCGCGTCTTTACTGCTGCAGGTGGTGTACTAACAGACCGTTGCATGCGACTATCCTACGATAATGTAGAACGGCTTACTTTTCTGAAAATGAACTAGGCATGGATCTCGCCTGAATTTGCCTGTCCGGTTTCAGATTAACTAACTGGTTGACAACGTTTTCCATGTCTCCTGTTATGTTCATCTTTCTACCACCTGAGCTATACTCCCTGGGCTACAACACTGCCAGTTGCTGCTCAGAAGTGTCGTGTCCACAGACCAATACACAAGCTATAGTGATAGTGGGGTTCAGTAACGCCTGCTGTTCCCCTGCTGTGTGTCCGGCAAAAATTACTGCTACCTACCTACACATGTTTAAAAAACATGACATGTTAAAGTGGCTAGTGCTACACATAGATATCAGGGTACACCCTTATTTCTAAGCTGTAAACAAGTGAAAAGTCAAATTAAAACCATCAATGATTAGTGTGGTAACAAACTGTAACTAAATCAATTGTGACATATCTATAGCAGATTTCCACAATGATCTAACAAAATGCTAACACAAAAAGCATATTTGTAAAAGGAACTGATGTGAACCTTCTCACTCAATAATTGACCAATCCAACTCACATCATGCTCAAATGCTGCAATGTTGGAAGTGCATAATGTGGGTTGAACTTTGACAAAAAAAGCTGCAGTGCGAAGGTTATCCTTTTCTGTTTCTTGTGTTTAAATAAAAGCATACAAGTAAAATAATTAATTACATTGTTGATTAGGGAACAATGAGAAAACACTGTAAATTGTGCAAACAATGATGTAGACTATTCTCTTCAACATTAACTTATATTTGTGTCATTTGAAAAAATAATATTTAGTAAAAATAAAAACCCAAATGTTCAGTAGCTGTGAAAGGCCCGTTTGTGTACTTCTATAGTTGTTTGCAACCAATGTATTGTATACGGATGGAAGCACGTCACACTAATAGATTAGATTTATTTTAAATGGAATGTAGCAGAACCAATTGGAGATAAATGAAAAGGATGAGCCACTGAGACACGCTCAGCAGAGTACAAGCAGCAGTGCTTGAACATGTAACTGGAGCGTGATCTGCACTCAAAAAAGTAAAAAACACAGACTGAAGTGAACACTGAAACACAACTGTCCACAATCTGTGAAAAGCTCCTTTCTGTACTTCTATAGTGTTTGCAACCAATGTATTGTATACGGATGGAAGCGCGTCACACTAATAGATTAGATTTATTTTAAATGGAATGTAGCAGAACCAATTGGAGATAAATGAAAAGGATGAGCCACTGAGACACGCTCAGCAGAGTACAAGCAGCAGTGCTTGAACATGTAACTGGAGCGTGATCTGCACTCAAAAAAGTAAAAAACACAGACTGAAGTGAACACTGAAACACAACTGTCCACAATCTGTGAAAAGCTCCTTTCTGTACTTCTATAGTGTTTGCAACCAATGTATTGTATACGGATGGAAGCGCGTCACACTAATAGATTAGATTTATTTTAAATGGAATGTAGCAGAACCAATTGGAGATAAATGAAAAGGATGAGCCACTGAGACACGCTCAGCAGAGTACAAGCAGCAGTGCTTGAACAAGTAACTGGAGCGTGATCTGCACTCAAAAAAGTAAAAAACACAGACTGAAGTGAACACTGAAACACAACTGTCCACAATCTGTGAAAAGCTCCTTTCTGTACTTCTATAGTGTTTGCAACCAATGTATTGTATACGGATGGAAGCGCGTCACACTAATAGATTAGATTTATTTTAAATGGAATGTAGCAGAACCAATTGGAGATAAATGAAAAGGATGAGCCACTGAGACACGCTCAGCAGAGTACAAGCAGCAGTGCTTGAACATGTAACTGGAGCGTGATCTGCACTCAAAAAAGTAAAAAACACAGACTGAAGTGAACACTGAAACACAACTGTCCACAATCTGTGAAAAGCTCCTTTCTGTACTTCTATAGTGTTTGCAACCAATGTATTGTATACGGATGGAAGCACGTCACACTAATAGATTTGATTTTTTTTTCTAATATAATGGAGCTGCACCAATTCCACAAAATAAAAAAAAAAAAAAAAAAAAAAGAGTCAGTGACACGTGCAGATGCCTACAAACAGCGGTGGATGCAGAGCAAACTGCAGCGTCACCTGCACTGTCACACACACACCTTGCACAGAGCTGTTAAAACAACACTGGCAAAATGAAGCTTTACACAGCGGTTGGTAAACTAGCCTGCCTCAAGCACAGTAGTACACAAAATCGCAATATCTAACTGTCCCTCAGAGTAGCAAGTAGCGTTCTGTCCCTTACTGAGTTCACAGCACAGTGACGCTAAAATGGCGGCGGCGCCTTTTATAGTGCATTCTGACATCATTTCAGCAGCCAATCACAGCCATGCCATTAGTTAAGATGACCGCAGCATTACAGGATGTGCCCACACTTCGTAGGATTCCTCATTGGCTGACTAAAATCACATTGCCTCTCAAAGAATTATGGGAACTTCCGATTCCGGTATACGATATGGAAAAAGTATCGGAATTAAGTATCGGAATTCCGATAACGCGAATATCGGCCGATACCCGATACTTGCGGTATCGGAATGCTCAACACTACTCCTTATTGTCTTCTTACACACACTATAATGTCAACGTAATGACCTCCCCTACAGATTATGATAAACCCTACACTCCATGAGGACCCCCCAGTTCTACTCCACACTCTATGATGACCTCTAAGTGGCCTCCACACAATGATGGTGCCCAACATATTGATGACTCATTATGCCCCCTCACACCCACATGCACATTGCCAGTGCCATGATTCTCACACTATATGACGCCCCCAGTGCAGCCCTACATACTATGTGGACCCCACAGTGCCCCCCTCATACTATAACACTCCCACTGTTCCCATACACAGTAAGATACACCACCCAGTGTACCCCTCAAATTGTATGATACCCCTACAGTACCAACCCACACAATGATACATCCATATTGTACCCTTACACACACATCATGCAAGCGCTGTGACCCCTCCAGAGTGTGATACTTCCAGTACATCCCTACACACTGAGAACCCCACAGTACCCCCTCACACTATGACATCGACACCATGTCCACACACAGTAAGATGCACCCAGTGTCCCCCTCAAATAGTATGATGCCTTTACAGTGCCGCACCCCACACACAGTGATGCTTCCATATTGTCCCCTCACACACACATCATGCTAGTCCTGTTATCCCTCCTCACAGTGTGATGCCACTAGTACACCCCTACACACTATGAAGACCTCACAGTGCTGCCTCACACTGTGACACCTGCACTGTGACCACACACAGTAATATTCACCCATTGTCCCCCTCAAATAGTATGATGCCCTTACAGTGCCGCACCCCCACACACAGTGATAGCTCCACATAGTATTATGCCCCTTCAGTCCTCCCCACAATTAGTATTATGCCCCCAGTATCACCCCATAGGAATGATACCTCCACAGTGCCCCCACACAATGATGCCCCCACACAGTATGATGCCCCTTCATTTTACTGGCAATAATATACACATAACAAAACAAATCCTCCCTAGCCCTGTTGTCACAATGAGTGGAGCAGATCTCCGCTCTGGATACTGACATTGTCACTCCTGTCGACCTTCAGACGGCACAGGTGAATGGTGGAGCTGGGAGAAGACGCTCTCTGCTCTCCCACAGATGCAGATATGATTGCAAGAGGGACAGCTCCCCAAATATGTGACTATTGCACTGGATCTGGGATAGTTGGGAGTTATGGTATAAGTGCCTCATGTACAGATGATTTCCAATAATTCCATGTAATTAGGCTTTTTAAGCCTGGATTCACACCGCTGGGCTTTTTGCAGCATCTTTTAGGTACTTTTTTTTTATAAGCCATTTTGCTGTTCTTTTTTTTATTCAGTATATTTGCAATCTGCATTTTTCCATTCCCTTAATGAAAACTATTAAAAAAAACACTGCAACCAGAGCACACTTTTTGAAAATAACTGTCTCAAAAAATCATGGGGGCAACAACAAAAAAGCACCAAAAATGTGTAAAATAAATACTGAAAAGTTTACATATGCATCATTTATTTATTTATTTATTTTTGCTCCTTCTCTATGGAGCTCAAAAACATCAGGAAAAAAACCCAAATGTACAATATGTTGCAAAATGTAAAAAATGCACTAAAATACATGTAAAAAATGTCATGAAACATTTTTTTCTTCTAGGTATAAAAAACACTGAAAGAAATATGTGGGTGTGTGAATTAGGCCTAAAATCCACAGATAAAGGGCCTGATTAATCATCAAGTCTCTTTTCTTTTTTTTTGTATTGAGCAATTCATTAATGTACGCGCTTCATTATTTGTATGCAAAATTAAAAAATGATTTTTATTTTTTGTATTCAACCTGTTGTGTGACTTTTTAGAGCAAAAGTTGCATGTTCCTCTGAAATGTTTCAACATTTGGCAACTTTTTAAAAAGTTGCAAATGATGAATCGGTCGAAACCTGAAACCCGGATCCCAGTGATGAACCTAAAAAAAACAACAACAGGGGAACGGATATAAAATAAGTGTTTACGAAAAGTGTAATATAAAAAAACCAGGAAAAAAACTAGACAGAAAAAAGGTGTAATGCAATAATGAATCAGACACAAAGCTTCTACAACTCCACCTAGTGGCGGGGCAGTAGTGCAGCACTACATGGCAGTGCCAGGGAGAATCCGCCTCCAACAAAGGGATCTGTTTGTCTTCTGGCATGAGGGCGTTGCAAAACAAAAAGCTTCCAAAACAAGAGGATAATGTCCCAAAATAAGATCAAGGGGGAAGCCCTGAGGTCCGAATCCCCTTGAAACAGCAACACATTAGAAAGAGAAAGGGGATACGTGAATGTAATCTCAGACAATGGTGAGAAAGGGCAGGAGCAGAGGAGGAGGAGGAGGAAGAGGAAGGGTTGTCCTTGGAGCAGCCACAGAGGTGTAGAATCTGCATTCTGGAGAGACACACACAACTACACACACATCCATACATCCTGGGGAAATCACTTTATCTATCTGCCTGGAATTCAGCTCTTATCCGTTGGGATCTACTTGCCAGGATTGGGATCTACCCCTTTATTTTTTCACCTTTTATTTGCAAAATGTGGATTTTCTAACACAACCCCGGACAACAAAAGCTTCCTCATATAAAAGAAGACTCAACCTCTCCTCCTCCTCCTTTTTTTTGAAAAAAACAGCCACAGTCCTGCTTCCCTCCCTTCCCCCTCCTCCTTTCCCAAGAAGTGATCCTGGAAGCTGGAGGATTGCACATGTCTGAGGCTTTTTCAAGGCGCTTGGGGGGTAAGCTGCAGAAAATGTTCAATATTGTGTTGTTTTTTTTGCACTTGTTGGGGGGTCTGTCAGGCTGGAGAACAAGGAAGGAGGAGGTGGGTTGGCTATGGATACATTGTAGCACTGAGCTGATACATTGTAACTGATCTGATAGGGGCCATTCTCTGCTTTCTCTCTCTCCCTGCTGGGGGATCTGCTGCCATGAGATCTGGTCATGAATCTAATCTGTCATATTTGAGAACAGGCTTTGGAATCTGTGACAGTGCAGATTTAGGATCTCCACGTTGTGATCTTTTATGTTCTGGATATCTGCTGCACACTTCCAATCTCATTAATGTAATCTGGAGATAAGGGGCGGCTAATCCTGAAGGTTTTACCAGGAAGAGGCTCAGCTGGATTATGTCCATATTCCTTTCCGGAAGGCCCCTTGAATCCATGGACTTTCCTAACGTCCCTGCCCGGTGGGAATGCAGCTGGTTGGGGTGGATCTGGAGAGGGAGCTGCCCACTAGTCCCTGATTGTTAGGTTTGAAATCATTTGCTGCTGCTAGCCACCCCAGTTTGACTTGTCGAGCGGGCGAATGACCCCCTTCAGTTGGGTTTATGTCATAATTTGCTGGGATTTTGGAGACTATGTTAATAATTAACATTCCAGTACACAGACTAATACTGTGGAGATATGGATCAGATGAGGTGATGGATTATCTACTGATAAATTGGGGGGGTGGGGCACAACATTACCATGTGAACTACTTCTTTATGGTCTTGGTACAACTTAATTTTGAATTTTGGGTGCCCGGACAAAGATCATAGCACCAAGATCACGGTTGATATTTGCATCCTGAATATTGAGGAACCGTGATTGCATTTGTGATCATGAGTCCTTCCATGGGTGCATGATGAGTGGGCATTACCTGACAGGGCTCCAATGTTTGCCAATTGCTCCTAGTTTTTGGCATCTCATTAACGGGGGCTAACCATCAACCTGCTGTCTGTTGGAGAACTGAAATTACAGTAGTGGACCTGATCAACCAGTATATCCCCATTTATGGGAATCCATGTTCAAAAACTTTATAGTAGTGCCCCTTGGCTAGTTTATGGGGCACATGAAAGCCAGAAAATGAATGTTAGTGGTGTCCTCATCTTTGGCAGTTGCCTGCTATTGTAATTGTGGGTTTAATATTGACTATGAAACTGTTGGTTATGGTGGTTCTAGTATGTGTCTTTGCTTATTTGTCAGGATGGCCTGTCACATTTTGTGACCATGGGTTCCTCTATTGCCTGATGATGGTCTTGAGCCCTTAACCGGTTGGCAGCCACCTGCTGACCATGAGGAACCTGTGATTGAACTTGGAATCTATTGTAGCCACAAAATGTCAATTATCTCCTGGGTTTGAGACCTTATGTGGTAGCTAAGGCTGGGTTCACATCGCGTTATGGCCCTGCGTTTAACGCATCCGTTACATAGCGGCTCTAACGCTATGTAACGGATGCATTAACGCACCCATTGGCCGCCTTTAGTGATGATGCGTTACTTTGTGACGCACCCTCGAACGCGGTCTACAGCGTCTTGGGATACGTTAGGTCTAACGCACAGCGAACGGACGCATTCACTGTGCATAGACCTGTATGGCTAACGCATGGTAACAAAATACTACTATGCGCTAGGGGTTAAAAAGATGTAAAAAATGACATCAGCATTAGGGCATCTGTTTAACGGATCCATTAAACGGATGTCCCTAATGCAATGCGAACCTAGCCATCAGTCCTATGTCTTATGAAGGCCCAAAACTCTCACAGAGGCTGGTGACAAAACATATGTAGAGCAATGTACACTATTATTATTATTGCACCATTCATGGTGCTCTACGCGTGAAAAGAGTATACAGAACAAATGAGTTCAATAATCTTTAACAAAATGAGTCACGACTGGAACAGGAGGAGAGAGGACCCTGCCCGTGTGGACTCTCAATCTGCAAGGGATGGGTGAGGGTAGAGTTGGTCGTGCAGCGGTTTGTTGGATCGGTGGTTACTGCAGGTTGTAGGCTTGTTAGAAGAAGTAGGAATTCAGGTTCCTTTTGATGATTTCCATGGTAGGAGAAAGTCTGATATGTTGGGGTAGAGTTCCAGAGTAGGAGAGACACTAGAACTTGATTACATGACCCGCCCCCCCCAACGGCCCTTGAGGCCCAACTTCTATAGAGTGAGTTTGGTAGTGTGATTGTGCTGTTGGAAATCATCCATATAGTTAAGGCCCCAGGAGATATCGGGAAACATTGGTTGGACTTTAATTTCCCTACCCTTTTTGATTGTTTGAGGAGACTGGCAAAGGCTTCCTCATAGTGAACATGGGAATCTTCAGCTAAACCCAGCATTTGTGTATGGAGGGGTTGGGAGAGATTGTCCGGCTGATAAAGATTTAAAAACGTTTTCCACTACTTTGACAACCACTTCTAAATAATGTAATACCTTGAGTAAAAAAAAAAAAAATTGTTCTCGACCACCCGCACAGTCTCTGTTCCAGCAATATCTGCATTGGCTCTCCCAGCACTCGCATGACAATTAGCTGTCGCTGATGAGCTATTTGCTCACACTTTCCTGGACAAAACTCAGGCGTCCAGGCGATGTGTGAGCATTGCAGCCAAGTAGCGGAGGCGAATTACAACATTTGAGAAAGTGAGACCTGGTGCTGGAATGGGACTGGTGTGGGAGGCGAGTGTAAAGTTTTATATTTTATTCAGAGTGGTTAAAACATTTAGGAGTGGTTTGTCCAATTAGTGGACAATCTTTTTAAGTTTGTTGGGTCAAATGGTCAATAGTAAAATATCTAGGGTACTTCAGAAGGGAAGACCTGAGTAAGCAGAAAACAATGAGTCTCTGAAATGTACATGGCACCATTGTCACAGAGAGAGGATTTACTTGGCCGAAGATGGTGGCACCTTCTTGAGAACCACCAACACAATACAACGCAATCTACATTGCTAAAACATTAATCAAACTTATGGTACGTTGGTTGTTGTAGATTTATCCATTAGTTTTTGTTCCCAATACAGATGACCTACAACGTCTGATCTTCAGTTAGGCGGTTCCTCTTGTTTGTGGTTGGAGGCAGTCCATGATTGAGTCTTCTTGGGATTTGTACATGTAGTCCTGCCTGGGAAATCGACCATTGATTAGGAAACTGCTAGTTTACTTGGTCTTTTTGGATTTATTCATGACAGACCCAGTTGTTGACTTTGTGCATGTGACTGGAAACCACAATACCAAAAAAACACCTTGAAAATATTCTTTGCTAGACTCATTTTTTTGTGAGTCGTATCTTCTTGACTGGTCATAGGTGACAGTTGATTTGGATTGGGTCTTGTTGGCCGTGGGTGAGGACTATTATTGCTTGTAGACCCATGGATGATTTTGTTTATTTTTGGATCTGTCTGACCAGTAGGTCTTCAGCTAAGTATCTCTGAAAAGCCTCATGAAAAGTATTTTGAGAAAGGCTGGCCATAGACATTAGATGGCTGTCAGCCAAACCATGCTTCGGCAGATCGTTCTGCTGACAGCCACCTCAACCAACACGCCCATACATAGGACCTCTCGTTTGGCTTCGGCAAGCATCTTGAAAGATATTTTGAAAAGATGTTCTTTGCTAGACACTTGATCATTTTTACCAATGTTTTTGGTGGGACTGATCTTCCTGACCTCTGGTGACAGTTGCTTGGGTTTGGTCTTGTTGGCCATGGCTGAGGATTATTTTTTCTTGACGAACTCTAGGTGATTTGATCGAGTATATTTTTGGATGTGTATGAAAGACCTGTAGCCTTTGAGATAAATAACTATGGAAATCCTCACAAAAAGTATTTTGAATAAGACTGGCCTCACACATTAAATGCCTGTTGGCCAATGATGCTTTGACCACTCATTCAGCTGATAGCCGACTCCCCCATACACAGGAGCGCTCTCTTGGCCAAGTGATCCTGTGTTCTCTATGAGAAAAACGCTTATTTCAGGGAGAGCAATGTGATCAGCAGTCTGAAATCCGATGTGCATGATTGACATCTCTCTCAACCTTCAGTCTGCCAACTCCCCCCATACACATTAGTCCGTTGGCCGGTATCGTCAAGTCCTGCTGACATTAGTATGTGTATGGGGTGCTTAGAGGGAATCTGTTATGTGACCTTTGTAAACTTTTACTATGGGCATACAAGTTATAGACTGCTGAAAAAAGTCTCCCCTGTGTGTCTCATATCAGACGTCTGGTTGTTGAGAAATCATCTGTTATTACGGTACTTTATATAAATGATATATTCCAGACTCTGGGGTGGATGGTGCCTTGAAGATAACTCTGCCTCCAGAGATTATTATACATGAAGGAGGAGTTACCAGTGTGATGGTCATCAATATTACCAGTGTGATGGTCACCAGTGTGATGTGTAATTTTCACCAGTGAGACAAATAACTAACACAGAACAGGAGAACTGAACTTTGTATTTTTGCAAACACCTGTTTTGTTTCTCTCTGAGCTCTGCTGTATTGTAACAATATTCCACCCTGTCTGCCTGTGAGCTGGAGGCTGCAGATGTGTCAGGTATAATCACACACAGCTCTGCAGTAAGATCAGAGAGCAACCACCACACATCACACTGGTGACCACCATCACACTGGTAATACTGGTAACCATTATACATCAAATTGGTAACTCCTCATTCATGTATAATAACTCTGCCTCCAGAGATTATCTCCAAGCACCATCTGCCCCAGAGCCTGGAAGAGGTCACTTTATATAAAGTGATAAAAGATGACTTATCTACAACCAGAGATCTGATATGAGACTCACAGGGATCGCTCTCTCAGCCATCTATAACCTGTATGCCCATAGTAATAGTTTATACAGGACACATGTGATGACAGATTCCCTTTAGTCCAGAACTATGCTGTGGCCTGGAGTTGACCCATGACCTTAGAAGTGGAGAAGTAATGTCATCAACATCAGTGCTCCTCAATGTGACTGAGATGTGGACTCTCAGAAAAGTTTTAGTTGATAGTTGCGTTACATGAAAACTTAATGGTGAATGTCATATGACCACAACATGAGGAGCGACATCTACCTCTGACTGGTAGTGGGGGTGGTGGTTGTGTGGGGGGGCACATTGTATCAACACTAAACATTCCTGCCTTGGGATGACGCCACTGAGCGCTGTACAGCCCGGCCAAGGAATGCTTGGCCCTGTGTGCCCAATCACTGTGCCACTCCCAGTCACTTGACATCCCGGGGATGGAATGTGGAACTAAAGTGTAAAAATTCAAATTGACTCTCAGCAAACTACACGGAGAGTCACAATGTCCTCTGCATTCTGAATATTCCTCATGGTGGTCTTCCTTTAGGCATATGGGCTGCAAACTTGGACTTTTGGGAGACCTGAACCATGTGAAGTCAATATTGTACGGGAGAACAACCGATGTCCTGCTCAGGCCATTTTGAGATGAAAGTCTTTTTTGTATTTAAACATTTTTTATTTTTTTTTATTTTTTCTGTTGTGTATATAGTTTATTCTAGACCAGGTTCAGATACGGCTAAAATCAGCAAGGCCTATCAAAGCCATTACATTTTATACATATTGGAATCAATAAAAAAAAATATTTTTCACATTTTGATTTTTTTTTTGTAAATAATATATAAAATAGCGTAAATAATATAAATTTTCGAGGCATGTTCATTTGTGGGAAACTTTTGGTGCAACTCAAACTTGGTCAAAAATGATTTGGCGTTTTCTATGCTCGCCCGCCAAGTTTTTAAAAAGTGGGCTGAGCTTAGCGGCGTGTGGACGGAGCTTAGTGGTGTGTGGGCGGAGTTTAGCAGTGTGTGGGCGGAGCTTAGCGGCGTGTGGGCGGGGCTGAGTGCAGCTCGATAAGTTCACCATAATGTTATCTTATGAAGTCTGTGACTGGTGTATGTTTATCATGGTGGCAAATTCATGTCAGGTGAGAAAGTATGAGCAGTAATCGGGATGTTTCGGTCCACCCCTCCGCTTTGTGTTTTACGCATTGTTGGTACCTTTCTGGCCTGTAGGGAGCAGAAGGAGCTTATGGGTATTCGTGATAAAAAGTCAATAGGGAAGCAGTGTGTAATCTGAGAGTCAGCGTAGATTGTAAGCTGTTTGGGTTAGAGTATCCAGTGTCTGCTTTTTTGTAGGGGAGGATGGAATCGATACCGAATATCCTGTCATTATTGCGGAGCCTTTTGTTTTGGACTATAAACATCCTTTTGCAGGAATTTTAGCTTGTGGCATAACTTGTGACTTTATGAACAGGTTCATAAATTAGGCGTGACTTAATCTGAATTTACTTTTTTTCTTTTTTGAACTACGTGATGTCAAAATAACCATCTTCTTTAAAATTCTATTCTTACCAGTACCCGATACTGGGAAGTCTGGGTTGCCACCTACGCAGCTGCCTTTACGACAGGTTATTGTCATCCAGCTTTCCCAGTATCGGCAAGAAATAATATATGGCTGAACTGAATACATATAACTTGCTATACATAATTATCTTGCTTCTTGTCTTATTAAGAAGGATCATCAGGGTCCATTATAGTCCCAAAAAAGGGCACTGGAGTGTCGATGAGGATGGTCAAACTTTTAATGATGTTTACCCATCTGAGTTTGGGAAGACATATGGTACTGTAAGGTTCTTCAAGGTCTCGTCTTTGGCCAGCTCCATGCATATACCTATGCCAAGAATTTTGGAGACAGTCATTTTAGGTTGGAGGTCTGAATATTTTTGCAAGATTTTCCTATCTGTTTGCTATGGCTCCTTAAAGGGTTATTCCCATTTTCCTAGATGGATATATTCGGATAGTAAATTTGGAAAAACAAGCACTTTTGCAATTTACCCCCTTTTAAAATTTGTAGCCATTCTTGAGATATTAACACTTTTTCTTTTGTTTAGATCTTGTTGCCTAGGAGACCGACCACTGCTGCTGTCTAGCTCATAAGAACTGCACTGAAGCTGGCCGGGAATTAAGAGCTAACGGCACATTCCAACGTTCCTGGCTGACTTCAAATAATGCTTACAAGCGCAATAGAAAAAGGAACATGAGCGCTGCAAATGTTACGCTGTCTAGCAGCGGTGGTCGGTTTCTAAGGCAACTAGCCGCAAACAAAATTGTTAATATCTCAAGAATGACTGTAAATTTTGAAAGCAGTAAATTGAAAAATTGATTGTATTTGCTACCACTATCCAAAAATACTGACTTATGAAAATAGGAATTCCCCTTTAAAGAACGATTTTGTTGCTATGGTACGGAGTTGACATGTTCCTGGAGTTTGGCCTCTTTCATATTGGAAGACATGGTCGGGGGTGGGCTCAGGAGTTTACAGTAATGCCTCTTAGCATGATCTTAAAGGGGAATATGCATTTTAGTGGATTTTTGCTCAGACTTTTGATTAAGCCATGTAGAGGAAGGATAAGGACTGATTGTATTGATCAAAGATTGGTAAAATGCAACGGGCAGGAAATAACATTTGCCTTATGGGAAACGTTATACACAACTGCCCTTGATGACATTTTAAGATTTCGGTATTTTAAAATCTGTCAAAAAGACTATTTTTTTATTTCTACCTTTGCCCTCACCAGGGACCATGAATTGGACTGTATCTTCCCCACAGGCAGCTAGTTAATTATTAGGACATATGTACACTGAATGTAGCTGTGTTCCTTAATTCTTAAGCATGACAAGTGACAAGACTATAGAGAAAATACTGAAAGACAACCATGCTTTAAAGGTAGGGAATGTTCAGGGGCGGGCCTAGATTTGTATAGTAACGCCCCTGAGCAAGAACTTAAAGGAGAATTGCACTTTTATTGGATTACCAGTCTTGATTTTTGCTCAGACAGTGGAATAGGCTTGATATTTCAGTAGTTTGAAGACTGGCATAAAAAAGTTTTCATTTTTGTCCCTACCATCCTTTGAGACCATGAAATACACTGAGTCTACGTGCAGGCAGCTGCTTATATAGGATATCTGTCCTGGACGTAGCTGTATTTCTTATGTATAAAGGTTAAATTTGTTTCTGGGGTCTTCACTCATTGTTATGAAAAGACAATGGTGCTTTAATGGTAAGGACTATACGGAGGTGGGCACAGAAGTTAAAAGTAATGCCCATAAGCAAGAGCTTAAAGGAGAATTGAAGTTTTATTGAATTATCAGTCTTGATTTTTTGCTCAGACCCTGTAATACACAGTGTCATCTTGTAGGCAGCTGTTTTACATAGGATATCTGTCCTGGAGGTAGCGGTTTTCCTTCATTTCCTATGTATGAAGGTTAAATTTGTTGCTGGGGTCTTCACTCATCTTACTAAACAGCAGCTCTTTAATGGAAATGAATTTCGGGGGTGTGCACAGGAGTTAAGGTTAACGCCCCTGAGCAAGATCTTAAAGGGGAATTGCACTTATTGGATTTTCAGTTTTGATCTTTGCTGAGTCCGTGGAATAGGCTTGACATTTCAGTAGCTTGAAGGCTGGCAAAAGACTATTTTTATGTTCTCCTCTGCCCTCACCAGGGACCATGAAACAGACAGTCTCTCCCTGCAGGTAGCTGGTTAATTAATAAGGGATATCTGCCCTGGAGGTAGTTGTGCTCCGTCATTCTTAAGGAGTGATCCACAGACAAAAGACGGCGTTAATCATTGACCCTGGTTCCTTATATGAGCCCTGTGTTATGTCTCACCAAAGAGGGGGGTGTCAGCCTCTATGATGCATTCACGGCCCTGTTAGTACAGTTGTGCTTAACTTTCATACGCAGATGCACGATGGCTTGTGGTATCATAAATGCGACTAACCTACTGTCCTGAGCATTTGCATGGTAAAGTCTTATGGTGTGCGCTGTACGGTACAACTGGTGAAGAACTACACCCGTCAGCAAGCTGCTGAGTTTTGTTGGGATATTTTGCTTTAAGTGCGCTTTTCCCTTAAAAAAAAAAAAAAAAAAAAAAGGTTTGGCAACACCCTCCTTAGCCTCATCCTTGTAACTTACCAATGGTTTTCACATGTAAGCTGGTATAAATATTAGAGATCACCCGATCACCTACGCTGGGAATACTGTGAGTCACTGCTGTGGCGTACGCTTCCCTTCTCACCATACTGATGCCAGACTTAAGGCATTTTCAGGCTAATTAGCATTTTTCTCTATATTTATATCTCAAGAGTCTTAATTAGGAAGTAAAAACTGAAAAAAGCAAATTCCACCCTAATTTGTTCGCCGTCGGAAGAAAGCGAGCATCGCTCTTCCCGGCCCCATCCCCCGCCATTCCATATAATCATGGTAACCCATTAGCACTAGTCTGACACGTTACCTGCTTATTGACGAGGTGCGACTCCTGCTAAATATATTTATAGTCCCGTAGATGCGACGTGAGTAATGTCTGCACCGGACAGCTTATTCCACTCACGCTGTAATATATGGAGGTGTAGGAGGATAATGACCCCTGTCACCAAATTGCCCTCAGGTCTTCATTACTCCCTGTTTCCTCATGGCCGTTCCGTTTTCCATCTTTAGCAAGTTGCATTGTGTTATGTTCTCAATATGGCTGTAAGATGGCGCTATTATGTTTTTACTGTATGACTGCATTATTTGGGCACAGTATAGTGGTAGAGTATGGCATGCCTCTCCTATCTGCCTTGGTTTTCAATATTTTTTTTCCAATTGTCACAGTCAAGGCTTCAAGAAGTGTTAAAAACAGGGGTCACCAAGCAGTGTGACTCACGAACCACTGATAATAATAATAATTTTATTTCTATAGCGCCAACATATTCCGCAGCACTTTACATTATAGAGGGGACTTGTACAGACAATAGATATTACAGCATAACAATAAACACAGATGAAAGTAGATACCAAGAGGAATGAGGGCCCTGCTCGCAAGCTTACAATCTATGAGGAAAAAGGGGAGACACAAAAGGTGGATGGTAACAATTGCTCTCATTGTTCGGACCAGCCATAGTGTACGAATCGGGTGTTCATGTAATTCTGCATGAATCAGTTAACAGCCAATGTATGTAACAATACAGACACAGAGGGCTATTAAATGCATAAAGCGGGTGAGAACATAATACGAGGTACCTGATTATGGTAGAAAATTTTTTGAATGGGCCAACAGGGATAGTTAGGTTAATGCTTTGAGGCGGTATGCCAGTCTGAACAAATGCGTTTTTAGGGCACTCGTAAAACTGTGGGGATTAATCATATTAACCTGGGTAGTGCATTCCAAAGTATTGGCGCAGCACGTGAAAAGTCTTGGAGACGGGAGTGGGAGGTTCTGATTATTGAGGATGCTAACCTCAGGTCATTAGCAGAACCGAAGGCACGGGTAGGATGGTAGGCTGAGACAAGGGAGGAGATGTAGGGTGGTGCTGAGCCATGGAGTGCTTTGTGGGTGAAGGTAACAAGTTGATGTGACAGCTGATGTGTCTGTCAGCTCAGACACATACCACTTTGAACTGCATCGGTGTCCTGAAAGGTCATGTTTACTTGTTCAGTACAGTATAAGGGGCACCTGGGGCAATATTACTTGTTAAGGGGAACTAAAAGGGCATTATTACTCTTTAAGGGGACACTTTTTAGCATTACTTCTTGATATTGGCAGTACTCGAGTTATTGGTACTTTAAAAGTGGCCACTCGGACCATTGGTACTTTGGAAGAAGACACTCAGGCCATTGTCTCTCTAGAAGGAGTACTCGGGCTTTGTTACTATGGAAGGCGGTGCTTGAGCTGTTTGTCTGGAAAGGGGCACTCAGGTCAATGGTAGTTTGGAAGGGGACATTTTGGCTGTTGGTAATTTGGAACTAGGCACTCGGGCTGTCGCCTCTCTGGGCAGGGGATGGGCACTCGGGCCGTTGCCTCTCTGGGCAGGGGAGGGGCACTCGGGCCGTCGCCTCTCTGGGCAGGGGAGGGGCACTCGGGCCGTCGCCTCTCTGGGCAGGGGAGGGGCACTCGGGCCGTCGCCTCTCTGGGCAGGGGAGGGGCACTCGGGCCGTCGCCTCTCTGGGCAGGGGAGGGGCACTCGGGCCGTCGCCTCTCTGGGCAGCAGAGGGCACTCTAGGAAATAAAAGCCTCCTGCTTGTCACTATTGAAAGTTAATTCACCTAGAATCATAGCTGAATGTTGGTTTCCAGGTAAGAAAGGTTGGGGGGCATCCTGGTTTAGTACATGAAGTAATCAGAGCTTCCTACACATATGTAAGCACCTCGCCTTCTGTGTCATGGAGCACTGTCAGCATCTAACGTGTATTTATCCACAAATCCTAGTGTCCCACTCCTGAACTTTATGGCATGGCCTCCGAGTCCAGATCCTATAAAAGGCTTACGAGGAACATTATTTCCCTTGTATAAACTTCATAACATGCACTTGTGCTGTACACGAAGGTCCTTAACCGCTGTATATGCCCCCATCATGTGCAGTATTGTCTGCTGTGCTGCTGTTTCCAAACCTATCCTGTCTGCAGAGCTGGTGTATCCAATCCAGTAGTGTATCTATGAATACTGTGTGCTACACCTCTGGCAATGTGTCTTCTGATGTTATAAATGGAGGCCGATCTAATAATTCCACTTGACAAAAAGGGGGGCGCAGCTGTAGTTGTCCCCACGGAACAATGTGGCTTTTGTCCCCCTTTTTATGTCCTATTTATTTGACTGGGCGATTAGAAAATCTCCCCAGAAGAGCGCCATTTACTCCTGCCGGGCGCCGCTTTTCAGGCCTACCCAGACTGAAACAACTTCTTGTGCCATGTTCGAATATGACAGCGAGGGGCACATGGCAACAAATCAAGTGTCCCTGCAGGAGATCCCCCTGCCGCCTGATGAATGTACCCCCCAATACAACGCTGTTTGTACACATTCAGGACTACCCAGCTGCAGAGGACCTTGTTACTGATGATGGACAATGTGTGTGCTCTGTAGCGGAGAAAATCCCTCTTCACGCAAAACCACCATCAGAAAGAGAAATAGGCAATGGTAAAAAGGGCATGTTAAAAAAAAAAAAAAAAGAAAAGCAAATGTAAAATGGGCCCAGAAGTGTCATAATACTGAATGTAGGGGTGTATTGCTACTGACACTGGGGAAGCTAGGTGACAGAGCTTTGCCAGAAGCCCATCTACATAAGAAACGCCTGAATGTAGATGACGCGCGGCAAACCGGAGACCAAAGGGTTACATGATAAGCAGCATATGTCAGCCCTGAATCAGAGACAGATCCTAATGAAAGGCTCTGTGCTAATTCCTCTGCTTTCATCATCCCAACATTTTTGCTGAATGTAGATTTTGAAGCTAGAATTTTCTTGTCCTTGCCGGAGGGATCAGTGCGGGACGAGTGCTCACGTTTCCATAGATTTTGATAGTCTGCTGAGCTAGTGATGTGATGGCCATGGCCACTGTGTGGGCTGATTAAATGGTGGTATACAAGTTGAGAAGCAGTCCTCATTTTAACCCTTAGGGCACTGAACATTTTTTTTGTTTCTTGTGCTTTCTTTTTTTGGTTATTTTTCCTCCTCTCCACCATAACTTTTATTTACATCTTTCCTTCTACATAAATTTGGGGCTCGTTTTTAGCTGAACAAGTTGTAGTTTTAATGGCCCAATTTACTTTACCATATAATGTACTTAAAAAAAGTGAAAAAAAAAAATCCAAGTTCACTGGTCTGTTGGAAAAAATGCAATTCCACTATTTATTCATTTTTTTGGAGTGGGTGTTGGGTTGTTAAGGCATTAATTATGCAGTAAAAATTTACCTGGTATCATGGTTGTCCAGGTCAGTACAAAATTTGTCAATACCAAACTTGTATGCTTTTGTTCTTTCTTTTATATTTTAGTAGTAAAAAAAATTCAGAAAAAAAAAAAATTGGTTTTGTGCCATTTTCTATCATCTGCATGAAGGGCTTAATGGAACTCCCATGACTTGAAATCCCGCCATCTCCGTCTTCTCTGAAGTCTCAATATTCTGTACAGTTGTTTTTAGAGGTCTTGAGAAATATGAGTGACGGACATTACAGTTCCCACAGAGGTTGTCATTTAGTCTAAGATCCTCCTGTTATGATTCGGTAACCGAGGAGGATAATACGGAAATAGACTAGGCAACCAGACACCCAGAGAGGTTGGTAACTTAGCGGATTGCAGACCCCTGAACTGACAACACAACTAGAATTAGCCGTGGGACGTACCTACGATTCCCTAGACGCCTCGACACAGCCAAAGAGTTAACTAAGCCTAAAGAGAGAAAGGGGAAAGCTAACTGCCCCGGAGTAGAGCCCCAAAGGAATAGATAGCCCCCAAACATATATTGCCGGTGAGACAGATGAAGCACAAACTCAGACAGAAAATAGTGAGCACATGCTGGGGCCCAAACTGTCTGTATAGAACAGGACAGGAAAGGATACTGTCTGCTAAAACCCTAAGAAAAATTCCAACACGTCTGATATGCAAAAATACTGAGGCCACACGACCTCTCCCCCACTAAATCAGAACTCTGGTATGAACTGGATGCAAAACAACAGATACGGAAATAACTGGGGGCTAAAAATACAGAAAAGACTGACATAAGCTGTGGCAAAGGAAAACAGAGTCCAGCACAGGTCCCCGCAGGGAACCTGGCTGAACCCACACCAGCAAGGCAGAGAACAGAGAAAAGCAAAAATTCCACAGAGTAAAACAGACAAATAACTTATCTGAAAGATGCAGGACAAAGCAGGGAGCAAGCAGACTTCCTGAAGGCTAAGGAAGAAACCCCAAATCACCGGCAACAACTAAGGGAAGGCAGCTCACTTAAATCTCTCCAGTCTGTAAGACCTGACCTCCAATCATCCTCTTCAGGTGATTGACTTCTGTCAGCCAGACCAGTTTCATTACCAGCCGCAACCACCAGAGGGAGCCCAAACTCAGAAGCCAGATCAAAAGTGTTCACAACATCCTCCCATATGAAGGGGCCTGCTATATTGCTAGAAGCAGATCACAAAGTACTTTCCAACTGAGATCTTCAGCGATCAGCTGTAATCTGTATGGAATATAAGTGGCTCAATTTCCCTGCAGCTCCCCCACAGGGGAAATGAGGCATTACATAGTGCCTAGTACTTTCCTGCTGAGATCTCCAGTGATCAGCTCTAATCTGTATAGAATATAAGTGGCAGAATTTCCCTGCAGCTCCCCCACAGGAGAAATGAGGCATTACACAGTGTCTTTTGAATACCTATGCCTAGAATTAAGAAATCCTGTGTGACTGTAAAGATTATCACCCTGGTTTTTCAGTAAATATCGTAGTACTGTCTCTGTTTCAGAGTTGACATTTGCGGCTTATCGTGTAACAATTTTAGCTCCATTATGTCTCGTGTCATCTTCAGTCGAGCCATTTCCTATGTAAATGTGTTTCTCGGAAAGCTGAATAATCCAGCTTTTCCAGTTTCTGCACATTTCCAGCCTCATAGAGCTCCCCGTTGTTTGGAGGACCATTGGGTGTGACACAGTCCCTTGAAGCAGCTCCAGATCTGTTGTGGACGGGACTGAGCAAACAAACCTGATCAAACACTTGTAAGCTGTCACTGAGCTGCCAGTGTTGCTGCTGGCCCTGCCTGCCCTCTGCCAGGGTGAGTGGGGGAGGGGAGCAGGTAAGGCGAAGTTTGCTTTCAAGTTCATGCCTTGAGGTGATCAGAGATGGCCTCCTGTAATAATGAAGGAATCTTAATGACGTCTGTGCATGTACATGTCCTCCGCTCGCCCCTTGTGTACTATGCGGACAGCGTCTTTATTGACTGGAAAATTATTTCCACCACAGTGACAGTGATTTACCATGTCGCCCTTCGTTACATTTTCAGGAAAAATGTATTTTTGTCTCTGACACATGAAAGCAGTGTCAGACTGAAGAACCCTGGACCCACAAGAGGATTTGATTTTGAGGGCCCACCTTCCTCCCCCACTAAAGGGCCCCATAGCAGCTGCAAGGTTTGCACTGTGAACTCTCCTGAAGGAGAAGCCACGGCCCACCGGAGGATTCTCTGGTGGGCCAGTCCAACCCTGCATGAAAGGCTTCAAGGGAATCGTATCACACTTCATAGGATTAGATGCACCCGCTCACCTGACAGGCTTACACAGTATTTACGGTATCACACATGATTAGATACACCAGCTTAGCAAGGCAGTATCACAAAGGTTAGGATTATTATTATTATTATTATTTATTTATATAGCGCCATTGATTCCATGGTGCTGTACATGAGAAAAGGTTAAGATTGGATACATCGGCTAAGAAGGCCGTATCACGTAAAATAGGATTTGATACACCGGCTGAGAAGACCGTATCGCGCAGGATAGGATTGGATACACCGGCTAAGAAGACCGTATCACGCAGGCTAGGATTGGGTACATCGGCTAAGAAGACCGTATCACGTAGGATAGGATTGGGTACACCAGGTAAGAAGGTAAATCACACCTGATGAGATTGGATGCACTGGCTTAGCTGACAGTATTACACATGACAGGCTTAGATACACCAACACCGTATCATATATTCCTGTTTCACTCTGTAGATAGAAGTGTAGAAAATGACATCCGGCTGCTGACAGTGAAGTTTTTTCCTTTCTTTCCTGAGGGTCTTTTAGCGAGATCTCGTTTTTCCAGACTATCAGATGACGACTCTGGGCTAAGTATTTGAGGTATACAGAGTTTCTCTTCGGCCCTCACCCACTGTACTTTCTATTGTCCTACACGTTCATAATATCTGGTACTTTCACCAGATCAGTAATGGCCGCATTGTGCGAGTTACAGAGCGTAGTTGTGCTGCCATGAGAAATTATAGGAAATGAGGCATACATTCTGTTTGAATATGTGATGTTACTTAAAGTGACGCTATAGTTTTAAGTTACTGTTTTTGTTGCAGAAGAGGCTTGTTTTATTGCAATTTTTAACCTCAGGATGGTCAGACATCAAATCCTGTTATAATTCCAGATGATCTCTATTCCCTAGGGGTATAATCTAATTTAAAGGGAACCTGTCACTTGGTATAAATAAGTACTTTTTTTTACATGGTGTAAATGCCGCTGTCCTCCTGAATCTGGCGCTGTCTTTCTTTTGTTCCTGCCAATCTCCATTCCTGATATATTGCCTTTTATTTCCTGTATTTAAATCTTGTCTTGTCGCCCAATTGGGGCTTGGACTTCAAGAACACGCCCAGCGAGAAGAGTTGGAGATCCCACCCACTTTGATAAAAAGCCTACATTTTCATACAGGGAAGAGGGGGCCATAGCTCGGGAACAGAGAGACACAGGAACAAAAGAAAAACATCACCAGATTCAGCAGAACAGCGGCATTTATGCTACATAAAAATGCCGTATTTCTGGCACATGAGAGGTCCCCTTTACAGCAGTCGTAAAGAGAGACAGTAGAGTTCACCAGCTAATAATTGTATAAAAAATAATTTATACTTGTTTAAAAACAGCAGCACTTCTTACAGTCAGCATCTCAAGTGCCATATTTTATTTTGTTAACCCAATGCCATTTAAAAATATTTTTAATGGGGCATGGTATCAGAAGACAACATTCTGATTTATTTTTATGGGAAATGCTCATTTATTTTTTTTTTTACCTACTATCCATAAATGTATGACTGGGGATAGGCTTTGAACCTCTCCAGATTTTAAAGTGTCTGCTTCTCCATTTCTTATCATTGATTTGTCTTTTATTGTGTTTGTGCTGATGAATGATTTTATGGATGGAGCTGTAAAGTCATTAGACTACAGATAATGGCACACATCCTTCTTTATTGTGCCATAAGATGGGAGATAAGAGCTGGGCTACTCAATGACCTGCTATGGAAACTCCAGAGTAATGCACTAGATCCTTCAATCACCTATCTACACTTAAATACTCTGTACTGCTGAGCAACATGGCTCCCTCTGTGGCCTCCACCTCTTAGGGCCCCATCTCACATAGCGAGATCGCTGCTGAGTCAGTTTTGTGACGCAACAGCGATCTCAGCAGCGATCTCGCTATGTCTGACAGGTACCAGTGATCAGGCCCCTGCTGTGAATCGCTGGTCGTGTCAAAAATGCCAGGACATTTTTTTGATCGCTGGTCTCCCGCTGACAGGCACGCATCACTGCGTGTGACAAGCAGGAGACCAGCGATCTACTGGTAACCAAGGTACACATCGGGTTTCCAGGCGTGGGGCTGTGCCTGGAAACCCGAAGTGTACGTTAGATACCAGCGCGCTGATGCAGGGGAGCTGGTAACCAAGGTAGACATCGGGTTTCCAGGCACCGCGCAGCTCCTGGAAACCGGACGTGTACCTTGGTTACCAGCTCCCTGCATCAGCGCGCTGGTATCCAACGTACACTGCGGGTAACTAAGCGACGTTACCCGCAGTGTCGCTGTCCTGATCGCTGCCTGTTTAGCAGCTCAGCAGCAATCATGTAGCGACACACCAGCGATCCTGATCGTTGTTGGGATCGCTGGTGCATCGCTATGTGAGACGGGGCCTTTAGCCACTGTCTGTGGAACAAAGTCCCTACTAATGAGCAGGCAGCGCCATCTTCTGAAATACTCTGTGCTTCTGTGGTATGACACCCCCCTCCCCACCCAACCGCCCATTATCCATTCTCCTCCTCAAATCTGCACATTAACCCTTTACATTTAGTCCTGTCCTCATTAACATCATCACATGACTGGACATGCCATGGTTCCCTCCCCTTCATTTCTCTTCTGAAAGAGTACAAACATTTTGTGCTGCTGCAATTTTTTTTTTTTTTTATTACGCACGCTTTTCTCGTTGGCATAAAAAGCAAAATGGTTGTTTGACGCCACTAATTATTTAATAACCTGTTGGGATTTTTCCTAAGTGCTCTACTGTCTATATGGTTGGCTGCATGACTACGTCTAAAGGGTATGCCACACTAAACAATCCCGCTAGCGATCTCGTTAACATCGCATATGTGTCGACCCGCCACCACAATTGTGGATTACCAGGGCAATGGGGTACTCAGAGCCGAGCCCGTAGAAGTCTATGGGGATTTTGTCACAGGTAGCTGTGGCTCGGTCTGTGGCCCGGGCGGTCTGGCGTATGTTGGGGATATATTTACAGGGATTGATTTATGTACAGTTCGTGACGCCACCTGTAGTATTCTGGTAATTCGTACCAGCGCTGCTGTAGATCTCTGAGGGGATGGTGAGGCAGCTAGATGTCGGGTCCCCTACAGGTGGGACTGGTCCCTCAAAGTCTATGGGATTTGTGAAGTCGGGTGCAGATAAAGAACACAGTCTCACACGGTCAGCGTCTTTCCATACCTTTACTTGTAAGATGTTCAGGCAGGTCCCAGGGAGGCTGATCCAAGGAGAATGTATCTTGAGACAGCAGCTGGACAAGTTAGGGGCCTCCTTTACTTCCAATACAACGAGTACAACCAGCCTGAAGCGTAGTTCCCTCAAAATCTCCAGCTAATCTATAGCTGTACCTGCCCAGTCAGCTTTGTGGTAGGGGCCTTCCTGTGAAGGAGCTGAATTCTTATTTTGTCCTGCAGAAACTCTAAAGTCTTCACTCCCCCTGACCCCAGTTACGTACTGACTATAAGGGGCTGTCTGCCGCGACCTAGGGTCCGGTAGATTCCTGGTTTTCTTATCACTGTGCTTGAAACAACAGTGACCCTTCGGTCCCCAGTGACCGGGTGCAATGTGCTGGACTTCTTCAATCCGTAAGCACTAATCCAATAAATCCACTTTGCCTTTCGCCTTGTCCACGCTGGTAACATAAGCACTCAAACTAGCCAAGGGTCGAGCAGTCACTTCTTTCTTTTCCTTACTTCAAAGTTAGCTACAGATGCTCAGTTATCAACAGGCAGGAGCACGTCTCTGAACCTGATACCGTCCTTTAGACAGGATGCTGAAGACTTTCTGTACTAAAACTTCTTCTTTCCTTCAGTGTATGCTGAGGAGGTGATACAGCTCTGACTAGACTAAGGTGAATTCAAACACCTATACCAGACTCCACGATATGAACTGATGATAAAGCAGGCTAGACTCCTTCCTCCCTCCAGACGTCTTCTCTCTCTGAAGTCTAGACACTCACTCTACACGTCCTCACTGTCCGAAGACAGGAACTAGACTAAAAATCACTCTAACACATACCTTGACCACTCCCTCAAGAGTAAACTCCACTACCCTAAGGGTGTGTCTAGTATATGTCGAGTGAATGAATATTTAGCATTAAACTGCTGTCTCGCCACACACTCTCCAGGGTACTGCGTGTGCCTAACACCAGGGCTACACATTCCCCCATGGTAAAAGACAGCACTCCCGGGCTGAAAAATACAAAATAGACATTTTTGTTTATGCAATAAACATCAAACAATAACTTCTTCCCATCCGGGAGGTGAGAATATCTTGAACGTTGCAAACATTATAGAAAATACAAATATTAAATAGCATTTAATAAATATACAGTATACTTGTGAAGGACCCGCACCAAACCTTCAACGTAGGTCCTGGGTGGGCTGCAGGACATCCGGTTGCAGACCTCACTCAGTGCCACACCACACGGGTTTTGTTTTCAGAGGTAGTTGTGACTGGTTTATGTAAAACCAAGAGAAAGCACCGAAGCGCAACTATTTACAAGTAAGTTCTGGGTTAGCATAGTCCTTAACCTCTGGACTCTGGACATAGTCCGAGCACCCCTGGACTGGGACAGGCCTTGCGGCCTGGAGGACCGGTTCTGCAACCAGCCCCAGTAGCCGCACCAGTCCGCGCGGAGCGCGTCATCTACCGGTGGTCCAGGAAAGGCCCGGAGCTGATGGGGTTCCCGGACCAGCCGGGTGAAGAGGAAGAAATTGTAGTGTTGAGCGAAGAGGCCTACAACCGACAGTTGGAGAAGTGGAGACATCGGACTGGGAGGCCCAGCTCCAGCGGCAGGAACAACTGGAGAAGGACATGGCAGACAAACAAAGAATGCGGCAAGATAAAGGTACTGTCTGGGAGCCGCGACGGCAGGGAGCAGTGAGAGAGTTACGGCTAAAGGGAGGCTGGGGCTTTATTAAGGAGCCGGGGTTGTATGCCGAGGTCTTTGTGAATCGACGAGATGTCGAATCCTATTTACAGAAGGGGCATCCAGGTCGGGACCTGTCCCCGGGGGACTTGGTTACGTACACCCTGCATTGGGGATTGAAGGGCTGGTACGCCCTTAACGTGCGAAAATACTATCCAGCCACCGCCGAGCAGGGCACTGCCGGTGGGGCCACTGCACGGAAAGCCCGACCACTGAAGGCCTTGGCTTCAACCCCCACTCCCTCTCCAGTATGGGCCCCAGCCCCCACTCCCTCTCCAGTACGGGCCCCAGCCACCACACCCTCTCCAGTATCGGCCCCAGGCCCCACTACCTCACCAGTCAGGCCACCTGGAATAAAGTTGGTCCGACATGTGGCCATCCAATTAAAGCCTAGGCAAAGGACGTTACCACCCAAACCCAAATCATGGGCATGACCTGTTGGTCAAACGCACCCGTGGGCACCAGGTAAGAGTGGCCCCAGGAGTGATTGGGGTATTTGAACTTCCTGAAGGGTCCCAGGTGACACCCAGTGTCACCCCAGCAGAATAATAATCTGATAATAGCAATGAATGACTGTAAATAGTGTTACAAAGTTTTCATTCAAGAAACCCGGACGGGTTTTTGCCAACGGTTCAGTATTTTATGTTCCAGAACTGTGAGGTCACGGACTATACTGACCCAAATTTAGTTTGTAAATAGTTCAGCACCTATTAAGGTGCTCTATATTGGTTTTACTTGAAACCTGTAGGGTGTGCCGACACCCTATGCTAATGTGCAACTACCTCAGAACGAAAAACCCGTTAGGTGTGGCCGAAGATGAGGTCTGCTGAAAGAGACCAGTTATGTCTTGCAGCCCACCCAAGACCAACGTGGGAGGTTTGGAGCGGGTCCTCCACAAGCGTAAGGACATTTGAAACCAACCCGGATGGGGTTTGCCTTACAAGAAGAAGTTTTAAGTGAATTTGAATGCAACTGTGTTATTGCACTTTATCTAGTATTGATAGTAAATGTAGATAAATGCCAGTTAATGTTATTTATGCAACGTTTAACCAAAGTGCCTCATATAAAGGGAAGTTGAGTTTTAAATTATTTTTCTACCTGTTTTGATGCATCATTATAAAAAAATTTGTATGTTTCTTTTAAAACCTGTTTTACTCTGTTTCAGCCCGTGGACGTGCTGTGTTTAACGGGGGTGGGGGGGAATGTGGCACCCCTGAGGGTTCAGTCGCCACAGAGGTGTTGCACCTCATCCAGAGGTGTGACACCCCACTCCCAGGTAAGGAGGGAGCACCCCTAGGACTCCAACACCTGCATCCAACACACACCATATCAGCTGGGCATATGAAAGTACCCTATGGGAGGATGGTCTCATCCCAGGCAGGTTAGCAAGGGGTGTATGGGTGGGTGGAGTTAGCAGTAGCTGAGGAGGAGAGAAGTTAAGCAAGCAACCAGCAGCAGCACTTTGTGTGAGGAGATTGTGAGGGAGCTCGAGCTGATAGGAGCTTGTCCCCTAAGTTGAGAGAAAAGAGACTGAGGAGCTTCTGGAGAAGTTAGTGAAGGGTTCCTTGGGCACAAACAGTGAACATTCCATCCGTGGCCCTCTCCGGGATCGGAAGGACCAGGCCACAAGGGAATCTGCCCCCAGACTAGTGGGAAACCTTCAGGCCCTGCTAGCAAGCCGACGGCGGTGATCACTTTATGGGTCATTGCTACCAACCACCAGCACCATCTCCAGGAAGGAAGCTACATAGGGCCAAGTACGTACAGAATTAATCTGTTACCCGACAGGGTCCGCAGCTTCTGGACTGAAAGACTGCGTGCTGAGGTGCTAGGAAGAGAGGAGTGGAATAGCACAGAGCGAGAGACTGCCAGGAAAGGACACACACAGAACGGGAGTCCTGGGAAAGTGCGACCTGATTTACCTGGGGGTTGCTGGACCCTTTGCCCGGAGGACACAGTGCCAAGCGGGCACCTGTACTGCAGGTATATGAGTGTGTTTAAAAAAAATTTAAGGCTTCCATTCTTAACCACGCCCCTGCCAGAACTATAATCGGAGCAGAACAATGGAAAACAGCTGGGGACACTACTGTCATCAAACGCACAGCAGAGCCCGATCATCCCCACTGACTATAATGAGCTCCATCAACTTTCTGTCCATCACATTTCAAACCTAAAGTTCTTGTTCCCAGTAGTCCATACGTGGGCTATCTCCACGTCTCCCTCTTCTACCTCTCTGGCCGGCTTTGCAGCGCCCCTTTCGGCCTCTCTGGCCGGCTTTACGGCGCCCCTTTCTGCCTCTCTGGCCGGCTTTGCGGTGCCCCTTTCTGCCTCTCTGGCCGGCTTTGCGGCGCCCCTTTCTGCCTCTCTGGCCGGCTTTACGGCGCCCCTTTCTGCCTCTCTGGCCGGCTTTGCGGCGCCCCTTTCTGCCTCTTAGGCTGAGGCTTTTATTTGGTGCTCGATGCTCTGTGATTCTGGAAGAGAAGACAGATAGAAGACAGACAGATAGTGATTAACCGATTCTGTCTTCTCACTAGACACTGTGACTCCTGGGAGTGCTGTAATATGCTGCACACAGGAGTCTGCTCATCTGTATGGTGTTACACATTGTGACCTCAGAAGATCAGTGCTACATTGGTGATGTGGGACATTACACAGACCGCCCGGGACAGAGACACAAATCTATTAACTGTCCTGCTGGTTCCAGGATGGTTGGGATTTATGGTGTCATTCATGAGGTCTACTGGTTTTTAAGATGATTTTGGAGCACAATTTTTCTAATGTTGGGGGTTACAAGTCCGATTTGAAGCTTTATTGTATTGTAAGAATTTGTATGTCGCTGAACAGATGCGCTTTCTTATAGGGCAGGCCATATGTTGAGCTTGAGGTGAGATTAGTCTGCCAACTGGAGTTGCTCTGTCAGGTGGAGTTGCTCGGTTGGTTTGCCCAGACAGCGCGGTATGTGCCATCTGTTCTGCTGATTTAACGAGGAGAATTCAGTAGTGTTAAGGAATCTGCAAACACAAACATCAGAAGGTCGTTCCTACAACTAATCATCATTTGAAGGAGTATTCCATAGGTGAACAGGTGCTGAGTGGTGGTGGTTATGTGTTGTGAATGGACTTGAAATGAGTTCTGAGCAGAGGCTCCCTCTGGTGGTTACAAGCGGTACTGGACTGTCCAGTGAAGATTGTGAGGATTGGGAATCAGGTGTTACTGACTGGTCTTATATAAGGGAGTCGCCTTCCCATCAGGGTTGCCGGTGATCAATTGTTCTGGTCTCAATCCTTGATTCCTGTTTCCTTTGTAGCCTGCTGTGTCGTGTCTGCATCTCCTGCTAACAGATAAGACATTTTCTTCTTTTTGTTTTTGTGCTTGATTTTTGCATTTTGTCCTGCACTTCTGTGGGGGCCTTCAGGGTCCCCTCCGGGGGCTTTTGCCCTCTCAGTTTAGTTCAGCCACTGATGTTTGTACATTTGCTTTTTCCAGTTTTTTCAGTGGCTGCTGTTTTGATTTTGTTACACCAGAGAACTAATTTAGGTGGTAGAGGTCGTGTGATCTCAGGTGTTTTTGAAATTAGTAGAGTTGGTGCTTTTCAGGGTTTTTTGGGATTGCAGTAAGTGCCCTTCCTATCCTTTTCTATTTAGGTAGTTTTGGCCCCAACGTTTGCTCATACTATTTTCTGTCTGTGTCAGTATTTCTTCTTGTCTAACCGCCATTACATGTTTGGGGGCTTTCTATGTTCTTTGGGATCTGCTCCGGGGCAGATGGCTTTCCTCTTTCTATCTTTAGGTGTAGTTAGTTTCTCAGGCTGTGACGAGGCGTCTAGGATCAACATAGGAACGCTCCACGGCTGCCTCTAGTTGTGGTGGTTAGTCAGGGTACTGCAATCTCATAGATTCCAACTGCTCTGGTGTATTGCCTTTTTTACCTGCACTCCTCAGCTACCGAAACATAACAGTATCACCGGCCAAAAAATTGAAAATTGTATGGTACTCACAGAAGGGAAAAATATTGTGAAAGAAAAAAGGTTGTCAGAGTTGTCAGAGATATTTTTCTGTTTGTTGCATTTTTTTTTTTCCCTCTGTATCTCTGGGTGCTGGGGAGGATTTTTTTCTCTCAATGGAGTTTGCACAGTTGTCTGGCCGTGTGGATCAGCTTGCCACTGAGGTTCGGAGTATTGCTACCTATCTTGCTAGGTTGCCTGTTGTGGAACCTAGGATTCCCATGCCAGATTTGTTTTTGGGGGATCGAGCCAAGTTTCTGAATTTCAAAAATAATTGTAAATTGTTTTTTGCCTTTAAATCTAAGTCCTCAGGGAACGCAGCGCAGCAGGTTCAAATTGTCATCTCTCTCCTGCGCGGCGATCCTCAGGATTGGGCTTTTTCCCTGACACCTGGGGATCCTGTTTTGAGTGATGTTGATGCATTTTTTCAGGCCTTGGGGTTATTGTACGATGAGCCTAATGTCACTGATCAAGCTGAAAAAGCCTTGTTGGCATTAAATCAGAGGCTTGATGACGCTGAGTTATACTGTCAGAGATTCCGTAGGTGGGCAGTCCTGACCAAATGGAATGACGACGCTTTGGCAGCCCTTTTTCGGAAGGGTCTGTCAGATAATGTAAAGGATGTTATGGTGGGATTCCCTGTCCCCTCTGGTCTCGATGATTCTATGTCATTGGCGATTCAGGTTGACGGACGTTTGCGTGAGCGGAGAAGTATGCGTGGAATAGTGTTGCCTTGTGAACCTGCTTCTGAATCCATGCAGTGTGATAGAGTGGTTTCTGGGGCACAGCGTCATGAGTTTCGAAAGCGCAATGGCTTATGTTTCTACTGTGGTGATGCCTCTCATGCTATTTCAGTCTGCCCTAAGCGGGGAAGACGTTTTGCACGCTCAGTTGTCTTGGGTAGTGTTCAGACTAAGTTTTTATTAACTGTTACTCTGATATGCTCTCATCCTCATTTTCTGCTCAGGCTTTCGTTGATTCGGGAGCAGCTATTAACCTGAGGATTTTGATTTTGCTAAACATTGTGGGTTTCCCTTGATACCCCTACGGAAGTGTATTCCCCTACTGGGGATCGATTCTACCCCTTTGGCTGAGAATAAACCTCAGTTCTCTACTCAGGTGATAATGAGGGTTGAACCTGATCATCAGGAGAGCTGCAAACTTTTGGTTCTGTATAATCTGCATGACATTATCGTACTGGGTTTCCCTTGGTTACAGTCTCATAATCCTGTTTTGGATTGGAAATCTGTGTCTGTAACCAGTTGGGGCTGCCAATGTGTTAATACCAACACTCCTGTTTTTTCTGCCTCCCCCCAGGCTCAGGATGTTCCTGACTTTTTGATTGATTTTTCTGATGTGTTTAGCGAAAGTAAATCTGCATCCTTGCCTCCCCATAGGAGCTATGACTGCGCTATTGAATTAGTGCCTGGTAGTAAATTCCCTAAAGGTCGCCTTTTTAACTTGTCTGTACCTGAACATGACGCTATGCGGTCTTATATCAAGGAGTCATTGGAGAAGGGTCATATCAGTCCATCCTCTTCACCCTTGGGTGCCGGTTTTTTCTTTGTGGCCAAAAAGGATGGTTCATTAAGGCCGTGTATTGATTATCGTCTTTTGAACAATATTACTGTGAAATATCAATATCCGTTACCCTTGATTTCTGACCTGTTTTCCAGGGTGAAAAACGCTACTTGGTTTACCAAGCTTGACCTCAGGGGGGCATATAACCTTATTCGCATTAAGCACGGGGATGAATGGAAGACGGCATTTAATACCCCTGAAGGGCATTTTGAGTACCTTGTGATGCCCTTTGGGCTCACTAATGCTCCTTCTGTCTTCCAGTCCTTCATGAATGACATTTTCAGGGATTTTGTGGATAAATTTCTGATTGTTTATTTGGATGATATCTTGATTTTTTCCAATGACTGGGACTCTCATGTGAAACATGTTCGAACTGTATTCCAGATTTTGAGAGAGAATGCTCTGTATGTGAAGGGATCAAAGTGTCTTTTTGGCGTACAGAGGATCTCATTTTTGGGATTCATTTTGTCCCCATTGTTATTGAAATGGACCCGGTCAAGGTTCAGGCCATCTGTGATTGGGTCCAACCTACTTCATTAAAGGCTCTTCAAAGATTTTTGGGTTTTGCCAATTTTTATCGTAAATTTATTGGTAATTTCTCGGTTATTGTTAAACCATTAACTGATTTGACCAAAAAGGGTTCTGATGTGGTTAATTGGCCTCCTGAGGCAGTCTCTGCATTTCAGGAACTTAAGCAGAGATTCACTTCTGCTCCTGTTCTACGGCAGCCCGATGTTTCTCTGCCATTTCAGGTGGAGGTTGATGCCTCTGAAATTGGGGCAGGTGCCGTTTTGTCCCAAAGAGATCCAGAGACCTCTAAAAGTAACCCTTGTGCCTTTTTCTCTCGAAAATTTTCTCCTACTGAACGTAATTATGACGTGGGTAATCGGGAGTTATTGGCCATGAAGTGGGCTTTTGAAGATGTGGAGACATTGGCTGGAGGGAGCCAAACATCAGGTGGTGGTCCTTATGGACCATAAGAATCTGGTTTATCTGGAATCTGCCAAGCGACTTAATTGTAGACAGGCCAGGTGGACCTTGTTTTTCACACGTTTTAATTTTGTGGTTTCCTTTCTTCCTGGCACTAAGAATAGTTAAGGCGGATGCCCTCTCGAGGAGTTTCCTTGCGGACTCTCCTGAGTTATCTGATCCATCTGTTATTTTGAAAGAAGGTGTAGTTCTTTCCGCCATCTCGCCCAATTTGAGACTGGCTCTGGAGGGGTGTCAAGAGGATAGGCCCGAGCGCTGCCCTGTTGGGAAATTGTTTGTCCCGGACCAGTGGAAAAAGAGTGTGATGTCTGAGATTCATTGTTCCGCGTTGGCCGGTCATCCCGGAATTTTTGGTACCAGAGACTTGGTTAGTCGGTCCTTTTGGTGGCCTACCTTGTCTCGTGATGTCAGGAATTTGTGCAGTCCTGCGGGACTTGCTCTCGCTCCAAGCCTTGCTCTCGCTCTAGTGGTTTGTTGATGCCATTGCCTGTGCCCAAGAGACCATGGACCCATATCTCTATGGATTTCATTTCCGACCTCCCTGTTTCTCAGAGAATGACCGTCATCTGGGTGATTTGTGATAGGTTTTCCAAGATGATACATCTTGTGCCATTACCTAAGTTGCCTTCCTCCTCTGAATTGGTGCCTTTGTTCCTTCAGCACGTGGTTCGTTTACACGGCATTCCTGAGAACATTGTGTCTGACAGAGGAGTCCAGTTTGTTTCCAGATTTTGGAGGACCTTTTGTTCTAAACTTGGTGTTCAATTGTCTTTCTCTTCGGCGTTTCATCCTCAGACCAATGGTCAAACTGAGAGAACAAACCAGACATTGGAGACTTATCTAAGATGCTTTGTGTCTGCTGATCAGGATGACTGGGTCTCTTTTTTGCCTTTGGCTGAGTTTGCTCTTAATAATAGGGCTAGCTCTGCCACTTTGATGTCTCCATTTTTCTGTAATTCTGGGTTTCACCCTCGATTTTCTTCAGGACAGACGGAGGCTTCTGTCTGTCCAGGTGTTGACTCTGTTGTGGAGCATATGCAACAGATTTGGGACCAGGTAGTGAGAAGGTTGTCCCTCTCTCAGGAGAGGGCCCAGCGGTTTGCTAACCGGCATAGGACTGATGGTCCTCGGTTTAAAGTGGGGGACTTGGTCTGGTTGTCCTCAAAAAATATTCCTATGAGAGTGGCATCTCCTGAAATTTAAGCCTAGGTTCATTGGACCTTATAAGATCATGGAGATTCTTAATCCTGTTTCTTTTCGTTTGCTTCTTCCAGGGACATTTAAGATCCATAACGTGTTCCACAAGTCCTTGTTGAAGAGGTTTGTTGAGCCAGTGGTTCCTACTGCTTTGCCTCCTGACCCTGTTCTGGTTGAGGGCAATATGGAGTTTGTGGTTGAGAAAATATTGAATTCTCGTTTTTCTAGACGGAAACTCCAGTATTTGGTTAAGTGGAGAGGTTATGGTCAGGAAGACAATTCTTGGGTGTTTGCTTCGGACATCCATGCTAGGAGACTCATCCGTGCGTATCATAGAACTCATCCTGACCGACCTGGTTGCTCAATTGAGGGTTCGGTGACCCCTCCTCAAGGGGGGGGTACTGTTGTGAATGGACTCGAAATGAGTTCTGAGCAGAGGCTCCCTCTGATGGTTACAAGCGGTACTGGACTGTCCAGTGAAGATTGTGAGGATTGGGAATCAGGTGTTACTGACTGGTCTTATATAAGGGAGTCGCCTTCCCATCAGGGTTGCCGGTGATCAATTGTTCTGGTCTCAATCCTTGATTCCTGTTTCCTTTGTAGCCTGCTGTGTCGTGTCTGCATCTCCTGCTAACAGATAAGACATTATCTTCTTTTTGTTTTTGTGCTTGATTTTTGCATTTTGTCCTGCACTTCTGTGGGGCCTTCAGGGTCCCCTCCGGGGGCTTTTGCCCTCTCAGTTTAGTTCAGCCACTGATGTTTGTACATTTGCTTTTTCCAGTTTTTCAGTGGCTGCTGTTTTGATTTTGTTACACCAGAGAACTAATTTAGGTGGTAGGTCGTGTGATCTCAGGTGTTTTTGAAATTAGTAGAGTTGGTGCTTTTCAGGGTTTTTTGGGATTGCAGTAAGTGCCCTTCCTATCCTTTTCTATTTAGGTAGTTTTGGCCCCAACGTTTGCTCATACTATTTTCTGTCTGTGTCAGTATTTCTTCTTGTCTAACCGCCATTACATGTTTGGGGGCTTTCTATGTTCTTTGGGGATCTGCTCCGGGGCAGATAGCTTTCCTCTTTCTATCTTTAGGTGTAGTTAGTTTCTCAGGCTGTGACGAGGCGTCTAGGACCAACGTAGGAACGCTCCACGGCTGCCTCTAGTTGTGGTGGTTAGTCAGGGTACTGCAATCTCATAGATTCCAACTGCTCTGGTGTATTGCCTTTTTTACCTGCACTCCTCAGCTACCGAAACATAACAGTTATGCCCCACATCAAATTCAGGTCACTGCAACCAGGCCCAAATTTGTTCTGGGCATCAAAGCGGGCAAATAGCTAATTTTCACAGGTTTGAATAAGTGATTGGTGTTTTTCACGGGTTAAATGAGTGACCTGAATTTGATGTGGGCCATCACTATGTATGTAATGGTGGTGTGAGACCAGTGGCCCAAAGTCATTTAACCCATTCAAGAAAGCCCTATAGTGCTATTTTTGATGCCCATTTTTGTGCTAGTTGTATAACTTTTGTAGCTGCTTTTAAGCGTATTCACATCAGGACCTCTCGCTGCATTGTATTTTATCGTAATTTTTATTTTTGTCTTTAAACCTTTAAAAAAACTGAAAAAAAAATTACCAAATAAGAAACTGGAGGTATAAGAAACCAATTCAGCCCCAAAAAAGAAGCTAGACCAATAAGAAACCAACTTCAGCCCCGAATAAGAAACTAGACCAATAAGAAACCAACTTCAGCATCGTAGAGAAGAGGGAAGCAACATGGCCGACAACTAAGAAATGACCCTTGGACTAGATGTTGCGATGTTGTCCTGTAGCGTTAGTGCATTATACAGCATGGCGTCTCTGGTCACTTCTGTTCTCACGTCTTGGTAAATGTCTTTTTGATGAACACTGCACTACGTAAATTGACCTTTTTTTCGTATTGATTTTATTGATCACTTGTTAATCCTCCTTCCATCTCGCAGACATTTCCCTTTCATTTCCGTAACCTTGGGTGGTTTGTTTAGAGTTGACTCTCTCCCGAGACCCAAATAAAAGGCCGTCTTATCGGAGATGCCGGATTGGCCAAGTGGGTACAGACGCCGCTGTTAGTTTGCGTTCAGATCCAATTAACGCGACCTTCACTCGGTTACTTAATCTCCTCCCATCAGGCTCCTGTGTTGTGGATCCATTGTACGTGCCTTGCAGTAACTTGTACATACAGTCAGCGTGGCATTAATGAACGTTACATGGAAACTTGTTAAACCGGCTTGGAGCTTTGTTTACCGATGGCTTCCTTCTGACTCGGTATTATATTTCTATAATCCAGCAGTAGCAACGTGCACAGCTTTGGAAACAAATATAAACAAATAGTTGGGGAAAAAGTATAAAAAAAAACAAAAAAAAAAAACAATTTTTTTTTGTTTTTGTGTATGCTTATTTTTTGTGAGTCTCTTTGTGCTGTGACTTTTTTTGCATGTTTATCTTAGCATTTGGTCATCATGAAGAGAATCAAGATAGTGCCTTGGCACTGGTAGCTATAAAATACAACCTGCCAAGGCTTGGTGCTTGGGTAGCATGACCCGGTCACTACCACTCTGACTGGTTTCCTAAGAGGTGCCCATACTTCTCAATTGCTACATGACTTAACTCCATAGACTTATGTTTCGGAGACTGACCTTATAATTTGAAAGTGTTCACAGTGCACCGGCCCCTTCTTTCCTATGCAAATAATACTTTTTTTGTGGTGGTCCCTCACCAACAGCCACACTAGCAAACAAGTGGAAATGAAATGGTCTTCACCCAAATCTATGGTCATGAGAAGAGCATTGAAGAAAAATGTTCTGGTGCCTACCAACATAAGGTGGTTGTTTTTTTTTTTTTTTTTAACGGCCTTCGGCTTGATCTTGAGCCATGGCGACTTCATGGATGAACGATCTGTAGGAAGATGGATCTTATGCAAGGTTAGATGGGGCCTCCGGGGTCTTCACTGCCATTGTCTTAACCAACTCAATGGCTTGATTCTATTATCTTCCTCTTCGCCTTGTTCGTTATATTTTTTCGACTATGATGTCCTTCTCCAGTGATGGCTGTCTTCGTTTGATATGTCCAGAGTAGGCAATTCATAGCTTGGTGAACCTTGCTTCGAGTGACACAACTGGCTTGATTTCTTCCAAAATTGCTAAGATCTAGCTATGGTTTTTCCTCTACAGTCCTGTAGGCTCCGGGTACACCTTTAGGCAAAAAAACTGGTCTTTAAAATAACTAATCGGGGGCTTGACTTGTCATTTGTGCTCATCCAGTAAGGACACCTTGATCCACCTTAAAAGTTGAATATGCAAGAAAAGTTTAGGGTCAGGCCACCACCTTTCTTTGATGGGGTCTTGGACACATTTTTTTTTTTTATATTCTGCAGGATTTTCCATCCATTCAACATAGGAGTGGGGCAGCAATGTGGCTCAGTGGTTAGCTCTCCAGCCTTGCAGCGCTGGAGTTTTGGGTTCAAACCACACCAAATACAACATCTGCAAGAAGTTTGTATGTAATCCCTGTGTTTGCGTGGGTTTCCTCTGGGTACTCCAGTTTCCTCCCACATTCCAAAGACATAGGGAATTTAGATTGTGTGCCCCATAGGGGACAGCGATGATAATGTGTGCAAAAACTATAAAGCGCTGTGGAAACTGTAAAGCGCTGTTGATGCTACATAAATAAAAAGATTGTTGTTGTTATTATTATTATTAGCAGTATGGAACCTAAATTTCAAATGGAATAAGCATAATCTCTCATTTTTTATAGGATCAATGTGATTTGAACAGTAGTACGTACACTGGCTTTTGAAAGTATTCATCCTCTAGGATTTTTACCTATTTTGTTACATTACAACCTGTGTGTACATATTTTTGTAATCTGATTTGTGTGTGATGCATCAGCACTAAATAGTCTAAGTTGTGAAGTGAGAAAAATATAGGCATTCATTAAGTATATGGCATAAAATAACTAAAAATTGGCATTTACGTATGTATTCACCCGTATTGCCATAAAGCCCCTAAAAATTTCTGGTGCAAGCAATTACATTCATAAGTCCCATGCTTAGTGACAGGACGTCCCCCTGTGTGCAAGCTAAGTCTGTATATACACTTTACCTTTTCTGAAAGGCCACAGAGGCTGCAACACTATTAACAAGAGGCACCACTATGAAGACCAAGGAAATCTCCAAACAACACCATGAAGACCAAGGAGATCTCCACACAACACCACGATGACCAAGGAGATCTCCACACAACACCACGAAGACCAAGGAGATCTCCAAACACCACCACGAAGACCAAGGAGATCTCCAAACACCACGAAGACCAAGGAGATTTCCAAACACCACCATGAAGACCAAGAAGATCTCCAAACACCACCATGAAGACCAAGGAGATCTTCAAACAGGTCAGAGACAAAGTTGTTGGGAAGTACAAGTCACGCGAGGCATATAAAAAAAAAAATAAAAATAATATCCCAATCTCTGATGATCCCCCCCCCCCCCATCAAATCCATTATCATAAATGGAAAGACCATGGTACTACAACAAAACCCGCCATGAGCGGGCCAACCACAAAAACTGTCAGCCCGAGCAAGAAGGGCATAATCAGAGAAGCACAGACTGGAATAACTTTCCATATGGCCACAAAAAGCCAAAAGCTCCATAGAGGTGGCCTTTATGTGAGAATGGGTAGAAAAAGCCTCAAAATTGTAATGCTTATTTGGAACTTGCCAAAGACATGTGAGAGACTGAATGGAGGAAGGTGCTGTGGTCTTATAGACCCAAATTGAACTTTTTGGCCACCAAGGTAAACTCTGTCTGGCACCAAACCACCACAACTCATAGCCCAAGAACACCATCCCCACAGTGAAATATGGTGGTGGCAGCATCATGATGTGGGGATGTTTTTCAGGAACAGGGAAAATGGTCTGAGTCGAGGGGACGATGAATGGAGCAAAATACAGGACTGACTGGGACGGAGGTTCAACTTCCAACAAGACAATGACTCACAGAATACTGCTAAAGCAACACTCGAGAGGTTTAAGAGGAAACGTGTAAATGTTTTGGAGTGGCCTAGTCAAAGCCCAGACCTTAATCCAATTGAACATCTGTGGTCAGACCTGAAAATTGCTGTTCACCAGAGAAAACTAACGTGAATGAGCTGGAGCAGTTTTGCCTTGTGGAATGGCCAAAATTCCCATGGCGAGATGTGAAAGAGACTTATCCAAAGTGACTTTCAGCTGTAATTGCCGCAAAAGGAGACTCTACAAAGTATTGATTTTAGGGGGGTGAATAGTTGTGTACACTGAAGTTTTCAGTATTTTTTTCTTATTTGTCGTTTGCTTCGCAATAAAAAGAAAACCAAAAGTTCACAGTTGTGGGCATGATCTGTACATGAACTGATGCAATCCCTCATAAAAAATGTGAAGTTCCAGGTTGTGAGGTAGCAAAACACAAAAAATGCCAAGGGGGTGAATACTTTTGCAAGCGTATGTGTGACCCCATACAGTGGAGCTAGGGTGCTAAGTATCAGTTCTTGTTAGACAATCACCCAATCATACGTTTATCCCCTCTCATGTGAATAGGTGGTTATTATTCCTTGAATAAACACTTAAATTATGGGGTAAACTGTAAAGGCCTCCATACACATGACACTAAAATCGGCCAAATCTTCATAAATTGGCAGGGATATCCTCCTGAATTCCCCAATAGATGTCACAGGAGAGTAAAACATGACCTGTTTAATTTCAACGTCTGATCATTCTGATCTACCTTGAGGTCACATAAGAGTGGGGAAGTGTGGAAAATGCAGGCTTTAACTCAAACTGAACTTTGATGGGAATTTTTGCCAACTACTTTAATCAATTGGATCGGAGATGGCAACTCATCTCCCAAATCTCAGGCCTCGAGTAACCAAAACTTTAGACTATTGCCTTTAACTAAAGATTTCATTTTGTCAGACAATTCAGGTGGAATATGCAAACTTGTGAAACTTTGCCAATACCTTATGCCTTCTACCAATGAGCCTCCCCCTGGTTATTCATCTCTAAGTACTGCCCACTAAGCTATCCGTAGCGATTGTTAGCATTGCTACAATGAGATCGCACGATGTTTCAATCACTAAATGCGCATTACGATATAGTTAACGCGCATCGCGTTAGCGATCTCTACGACTTAGCGTACAAAGTACGCAATCGCAAAAGTGCACACGATAGATTTACCCAGGACGCCACGAGAATAGGTCGAAGATTCAGGACGCGAGTCACAGAAGCTCGCGTGGAACTGCGCACTGACCATTGCTAACGGATGCTAATATGACTTTAGCGATCCTACGATATGTTTGTGCTACCTTTAGCATATACGAAGGCTCATCGGAGGAATCTGTATATTTTCGTGAAGCTGACACGCGAGTATATAGAAATGCTCTTGAACAAGGTGAAGAGACAGCTTGGGTTTGTCCATCCCCCCATTCATGTGTTAACTTTTGTCGAGGAGAATATGTTTCAACAAGAGTGTGCGCAGGCGGCCTCCACCTTCAAAACATGACGTAAGGAGCCTTCAACCAGACTTAGACAATGAAAGTGTTACAACTTTCCTGTGGCTTCTCCATCTGTTGCACTACTGTTCACCATAGGTTGTTTTGGGGGTTTGCTAGAGTACGAAGCACATGTACGTTGAACTCAAATTCTTATCTAAATCGAACCGTACGCATTGGATTCTTCAACCAATTGCCCAGCCAACAGCCGTCTTGACCAACTCTTCCATACAGAGGAGCATTCTCTCCGATGGATGCTCCTGTGTTCTTTATGCGAAAACCACTGACAGAACTTTCTGCTGGTGGCTTATTTGAGGAAGAACAAAGCGATCAGCAGCCTGAAATCGAACATGCCCGATCAACATATTCCCCAATGATAAGTTGGCCGATGATCCCCTCATACATTTTAAAGCTTAAGGGTATGCCACACTAAGCGAGATCGCTAACGAGATCGCTAACGACATCGCTACTACGTCACTATTTAGCGATCTCGTTAGCGACATCGTTGTGTGTGGCATGTAGCAGCGATGTGGCCCCTGCTGTGATGTCGCTGATCGTTCACTAACGTTCTGGACCGTTTTTTGATCGTTGGCGTCCTGCTGGTGAGCCTATATCACTGAGTGTGACACCTTTTGTGAACGACGAGCGACCTCGTTTGTGACGCATATGACAGCGGCGCAGGCGGGACTAGGTTTTTTAGCGTCACGGAGTGGATCGCAATAGCTGTAGAAGCAGGCAGGTGGGACTAGGTTTACTTTTGCGTCACAGAGAGGATCGCAGTAGCTGCAAAGCAGGCTAGCAGGACGCAGCATAACACATAACATATATCTGTGCTGAGGGGCGTGGAAAAGGTTGCGCTCAGTACATGCTAATGACAGATCCTAACGACCGCCAAAGTCGTTAAAGAGATCGCTGACCGCTGATGTGTCGTTTATGAGATCTCCTGTTTGGCAGCTACTAGCACCTAAAAGCGATCACACCAACGATCTCGTTAGCTTGCGTCGTTAACGAGATCGCTAGCGAGATCGCTAGCGAGATCGCTTAGTGTGGCAGTACCTTTAGACAAAACTAGCCAATATCATCTGGTTCGGACAACATTATTCCAATGCATCTGGAGGGCCTTCACCTTGAGTTGATAAGGATTTGTGCCAAATACAAGGTCACAAAATTGCCCTTGTGATGTCTTCTTATGCGACAAAGCTGCCATCATCTGGTTCCAGCGACCATGAGCAACTATTATCTTTTCACCTCCTTCCATGCATGGTTCTTTTCATCTCCTTCCATGCTTGGGTCCAGGGCTGCCACTAGGAATTTCGGGGCCCATACTGGCAAAATTTTCGGGGCCCCCTTGAGACTCCGCCCAGGCTCCACCCCAGCTCCGCCTCCACCCCTCGAACTGTCCACAGTCCCTCCGCTCTCTCTTGGAAAAACTCCACTTCTCACCTATCATACATTAACAGTTCCCATCACCAGATCACACATATAGCCGACAGCATTTGTTTTGGCCAAAAGATTTTTTTAAGCCGCCATCACAACACAGTAGACACTTTTGGCCGGGCCCTACTCTACTGTAACCTATTAAATATTTGTTAAAATATGCAATACAATTTAGGTATATTTTTATTTATTTTTCAATTTTTAAAATGACCAATAATATCACATACAAGGAACAAATGCTACTGCACGATGGCCAGACAGTATTACCACCACATAGTGACCTATAATACGACATACAAGGAACAAATACCACCACACCATGACCAGACCACATATTACCACCACGTGACTGATAATATCACATACAAGGAACAAATACCACTGCACGATGGTTTTTATGTGTGTTTGACAGATGTTTTTATCACAGACAGAAATATAATATTTGCAAACATATGAGTAACAAAAGCTTATATTGACAGTTAGAATGAGTTAATGCGGCAAGTCAATATTTGCAGTGTTGACCCTTCTTCTTCAGGACCTCTGCAATTCTCCCTGGCATGCTCTCAATCAACTTCTGGACCAAATCCTGACTGATAGCAGTCCATTCTTGCAAAATCAATGCTTTCATTTTGTCAGAATTTTTAGGTTTTTGTTTGTCCACCCGTCTCTTGATGATTGACCACAAGTTCTCAATGGGATTAAGATCTGGGGAGTTTCCAGGCCATGGACCCAAAATCTCTATGTTTTGTTCCCTGAGCCATTTAGTTATCACCTTTGCTTTATGGCAAGGTGCTCCATCATGCTGGAAAAGGCATTGTTGATCGCCAAACTGCTCTTGGAGGGTTGGGAGAAGTTGCTCTTGGAGGACCATTCTGGTACCATTCTTTATTCATGGCTGTGTTTTTAGGCAAGACTGTGAGAGAGCCGATTCCCTTGGCTGAGAAGCAACCCCACACAAGAATGGTTTCAGGATGCTTAACAGTTGGCATGAGACAAGACTGGTGGTAGCGCTCACCTTGTCTTCTCCGAATGAGGCGTTTTCCTGATGTCTCAAACAATCGAAAAGGGGATTCATCAGAGAAAATAACTTTACCCCAGTCCTCAGCAGTCCACTGCCTGTACCTTTTGCAGAATATCAGTCTGTCCATGATGTTTTTTCTGGAGAGAAGTGGCTTCTTTGCTGCCCTCCTTGAGACCAGGCCTTGCTCCAAGAGTCTCCGCCTCACAGTGCGTGCTGATGCACTCACACCTGCCTGCTGCCATTCCTGAGCAAGCTCTGCACTGCTGGTAGCCCGATCCCGCAGCTGAAACACTTTTAAGAGACGGTCCTGGCGCTTGCTGGTCTTTCTTGGGCGCCCTGAAGCCTTTTTGGCAACAATGGAACCTCTCTCCTTGAAGTTCTTGATGATGCAATAGATTGTTGACTGAGGTGCAGTCTTTCTAGCTGCGATACTCTTCCCTGTTAGGCCATTTTTGTGCATTGCAATGATGACTGCACGTGTTTCTTTAGAGATAACCATGGTTAACAGAAGAGAAACAATGATGCCAAGCACCAGCCTCCTTTTAAAGTGTCCAGTGGTGTCATTCTTACTTAATCATGATAGATTGATCTCCAGCCATGTCCTCATCAACACCCACACCTGTGTTAATGGAGCAATCACTGAAAAGAGGTTAGCTGGTCCTTTTAAGGCAGGGCTGCAATGATGTTGAAATGTGTTTTGGGGGATAAAGTTCATTTTCTAGCCAAATATTGACTTTGCAAGTAATTGCTGTTAAGCTGATCACTCTTTATAACATTCTGGAGTATATGCAAATTGCCATTAGAAAAAGTGAAGCAGTAGACTTTGTAAAAATTAATATTTGTGTCATTCTCAAAACTTTTGGCCATTACTGTAGTGACCACATATAAGGAACAAATACCGCCACACCATGTCCAGACCCCATATTACCACCACAGTGACTGAATAATATCACATACAAGGAACAAATACCGCAACACCATGTCCAGACCACATACTACCACCACATGACTGAATACTACAATACTGATCAGTAACAAAAAAAAACACAATACTGTCACCACAAGTGCCATTATACACAGGAGCTTTGTACTTAGTATGCAGTGTCTGTGCACAGGTAATACAGTGATCACCAGTGACCTCATACACAGGAGCTCTGTATATACTATATAGTGTATAGTGTCAGTGTACAGGTAGCACACTAACTCACCAGTGACGTCTCTAGGTGAAGTTCTTCATCTTTGCTTTTCATCTTTCATCCAGCACAGACCGCAGTCACTTCTTCCAGCTAGGGCTCGTCTCTGCAGGAAATAACACCGTAGGGTGTACCCCAGGGCTCAGTCCTTGGCCCCCTTCTCTTCTCTCTCTACACGGCCCCAATTGGACAGACCATCAGCAGATTTGGCTTTCAGTACCATCTTTATGCTGATGACACACAACTATACACATCATACCCCGACCTTACCCCCGCTGTTCTACAGAACGCCACAGACTGTCCGCAGTCTCCAACATCATGTCCGCTCTCTATCTGAAACTTAACCTCTCCAAGACTGAACTCCTTCTGCTCCGCCGTCTACTAACCTCCCTAAATCTGACATTTCCCTCTCTGTGGGCAGCACCATAATAACACCCCGGCAGCAGGCTCGCTGTCTGGGTGTTATGTTTGACACCAATCTCTCCTTCACCTCCCATATACAATCTCTTGCCCGCTCTTGCCGTCTACACCTAAAGAACATCTCTAGAATCCGCCCTTTTCTCACCATGGAAACAACAAAAACCCTCACTGTAGCATTGATCCACTCCCGCCTGGACTACTGCAACGCTCTATTACTTGGCCTTCCCATTACTCGACTATCCCCTCTCCAGTCCATCCTTAATGCAGCAGCCAGGGTCATCCATCTGGCTAATCGGTACTCGGACGCGTCCGCTCTTCGCCAGTCCTTACACTGGCTGCCCATTCATTATAGGATCCAATTCAAAGTACTGGTTCTCACCCACAAAGCTCTCCACAGTGCAGCACCCCCCTACATCTCCTCCCTCATTTCTATCTATCGGCCTAACCGACTGCTGCGCTCTGCAAACGACTTTCAACTAACCTCTGCACTAATCCGTACCTCCCACTCCCGACTCCAAGACTTCTCCCGCGCTGCGCCAATCCTCTGGAATGCTCTACCCCAAGAAATTAGGACTATCCACAATTTGCATGGTTTCAGGCGCTCCCTCAAAACACATTTGTTCAGAGTGGCCTATCACATTCACTAATCAAAGTCGTTCTATGTTTAAGTGTGTATGTGTAGCCCATTCACTATCTCCATCCATCCCTCACTCCCTCAAGATGGCTGGACCATCATTGTAAATGCACCATTGTATATACACACCTGTACTTTGTATCTCCCCCACCTCATTGTAGATTGTAAGCTCTCACGAGCAGGGTCGGCTTATTTTGCTTTAATTATTGTATTGTTAACGTTGTTACTTATGACTTATGTTTTGAAACTGTTAAACTGTAAAGCGCTGCGGAATATGTTGGCGCTATATAAATAAAGATTATTATTATTATTATTATAACAGTTATCTAGAGCACGGTTTGCAGAACACATTACTTATTTTTTTCCCAACTTCTATATTACACCACATGAAGAAAAAAAGGCGACATAGTGTTGCTCTGCACAGTAACAGGACCACCCCCCATTTAAAACAGTACCCTCAAAAAATAAAATAAATACCGTATATACTCATGTATAAGCCGACCCGTGTATAAGCCGACCTCCCTAATTTTGCCACAAAAAACTTGGAAAACTTATTGACTCGCGTATAAGCCGGGTGTATAAGTTGCCGTCCTGCTCTGTGCTCCCCCATCCAGCTCTGTGCGCCCCCATTCTCCTCTGTGCTCCCCTCCTCCTGCTCCATTATCCTGTCCTGCTCCGTGCTTTCCATCCTCCCCCGTCCTGCTCTGTGCTCCCCCATCCAGCTCTGCACTCCCCCATTCTCCTCTGTGCCCACCCCCGTCCTGCTCCGTGCTCCCCATCCAGCTCTGCACTCCCCCATTCTCCTCTGTGCCCACCCCCGTCCTGCTCCGTGCTCTCCGTCCTCCCCCCCCCGTTCTGCTCCGTGCTCTCCGTCCTCCCCCCCCCCCGTCCTGCTCCGTGCTCCTTGTCCTCCTCCAAGCTCCCCCCATCCTCCTCCATCATACTCACCCTCCCCGTGCCATCGCTGAACGTCCCGGCCGGCAATCCTGCGTTCTCCCCGACGCTGAGCGGTGACGTAATACCGCTCATTAAGGCCATGAATATGGAGGCCACGCCCATGGGAGTGGCGTCGCGTCCATATTACATGACCTTAATGAGCGGGTATTGCGTCACCGCTCAGCGCTGGAGAGCTGCAGGAAGCCGGGGAGAACGCAGGATTGCAGGGACGTTCAGCGATGGCACGGGGAGGGTGAGTATGATGTCCCAGCCACCGACTCCTGCCGCCACGTCCCCTCCCCCGCTGGTTTCTGCCCTATGACTCGTGTATAAGCCGAGGGGGCATTTTCAGCACAAAAAAAGGTGCTGAAAATCTCGGCTTATACACGAGTATATACGGTACATCACTGCAGTAATAATATCCCTTAATTTGCCCCTATGGTAATAACATCCACATCCTGGCCCCCGTGTGTCTCATTCCTGGCTCCAGCCATATGTTCTCCCATACTGCCCTCATGAGTATCCATTCTGCCCCCATATGATTTCCCCATCTGTCTCCATCGTATCCATCTTGCCCCATGATCCTGCACAATCTGTCTCCAATCCTGCCCCCTTTGTCTGCAATCCTGCCCCCTGTCTGCAATCCTGCCCCCGTGTCTGCAATCCTGCCCCCGTGTCTGCAATCCTGCCCCCGTGTCTGCAATCCTGCCCCCGTGTCTGCAATCCTGCCCCGTGTCTGCAATCCTGCCCCTTTTTTCTGCAATCATGCCCCATGTGTCTGCAATCATGCCCCTCTCATCTCCAATCCTGCCCCATCTGTCTCCAATCATGCCCACATAGTATATAGCAGGGCCCACATAGTATATAGCAGGGCCCACATAGTATATAGCAGGGCCCACATAGTATATAGCAGGGCCCACATAGTATATAGCAGGGCCCACATAGTATATAGCAGGGCCCACATAGTATACAGCAGGGCCCACATAGCATATAGCGCGGCCCGCATAGCGTATAGCGCTGCCCACATAGTATACAGCAGGGCCCACATAGCGTATAGCGCGGCCCGCATAGTGTATAGCACGGCCCACATAGTATATAGCGTGGCCCACATAGTATATAGCTGGGCCCACATAGTATATAGCACGGCCCACATAGTATATAGTGTGGCCCACATAGTATATAGCAGGGCCCACATAGTATATAGCAGGGCCCACATAGTATATAGCAGGGCCCACATAGTATATAGCAGGGCCCACATAGTATATAGCAGGGCCCACATAGTATATAGCAGGGCCCACATAGTAATACGCAGGGCCCACATAGCATATAGCGCGGCCCGCTATAGCGCTGCCCACATAGTATACAGCAGGGCCCGCATAGCGTATAGCGGGCCCACATAGCGTATAGCACGGCCCACATAGTATATAGCGTGGCCCACATAGTATATAGCGTGGCCCACATAGTATATAGCGTGGCCCACATAGTATATTGCTGGGCCCACATAGTATATTGCTAGGCCCACATAGTATATAGCGTGGCCCACATAGTATATAGTGTGGCCCACATTGTATACAGCAGGGCCCACATAGTATATAGCTGGGCCCACATAGTATATAGCTGGGCCCACATAGTATATAGCTGGGCCCACATAGTATATAGCTGGGCCCACATAGTATATAGCTGGGCCCACATAGTATATAGCTGGGCCCACATAGTATATAGCTGGGCCCACATAGTATATAGCTGGGCCCACATAGTATATAGCTGGGCCCACATAGTATATAGCTGGGCCCACATAGTATATAGCTGGGCCCACATAGTATATAGCTGGGCCCACATAGTATATAGCTGGGCCCACATAGTATACAGCAGGGCCCAAATAGTATATAGCTGGGCCCACATTGCACAGCAGGGCCCACATAGTATACAGCAGGGCCCACATAGTATACAGCAGGGCCCACATAGTATACAGCAGGGCCCACATAGTATACAGCAGGGCCCACATAGTATACAGCAGGGCCCACATAGCGTATAGCGTGGCCCGCATAGCGTATAGCGCTGCCCACATAGTATATAGCGTGGCCCACATAGTATATTGCTGGGCCCACATAGTATATAGCGTGGCCCACATAGTATATAGTGTGGCCCACATTGTATACAGCAGGGCCCACATAGTATATAGCTGGGCCCACATAGTATATAGCTGGGCCCACATAGTATATAGCGTGACCCACATAGTATATAGCGTGACCCACATAGTATATAGCTGGGCCCACATAGTATATAGCTGGGCCCACATAGTATATAGCTGGGCCCACATATTATACAGCAGGGCCCACATAGTATATAGCTGGGCCCACATAGTATACAGCAGGGCCCAAATAGTATATAGCTGGGCCCACATTGCACAGCAGGGCCCACATAGTATACAGCAGGGCCCAAATAGTATATAGCTGGGCCCACATTGCACAGCCCTCATCTCTCACCCCCAGGAATGGCCCCACAGTTCAGTACGCAGACATATTAAAACACTCCTCACCTCTCCTGGTGCCCGCGCTGCTCCCGGCTCCTATCTCTTGCTCTGCCTGGTACACAGTGAGTGCGCGATGACGTCAGACAGAGCGAGGAATGATGGGAGAGGGAGCGTCAGCTGACGCTCTCTCCTCCATCATTGCTTTGAACTGTACCGGCGGACGCCGGTATAGTTCAAAGCTGCGGCGGGGGAGTCGGAGCTGGGGGCAAAGGGGCCCGTGCCTCACAGGGGGGGGCCTGGCAGGCGCCAGGTTATGCTTTATGACAAACGAGGGGGAGCCTCAATGTTGGGGGCCCCCGGGCCCGAGCGCGGACCGGCCTGCCAGCGTGCTCGGGCTGCGGGCCCCCCCTAATCACCGGGCCCCATACACTCGTAAGGGTTGTCATGCCCTGATGGCGGCCCTGCTTGGGTCACAAGTGTAATCAGGGTTGGACTGGCCCACCAGAGAACTGGAGAATTCTCCGGTGGGCTTCTCCTTCTGGAGAGTTCATTGTGCAAACCTTGCAGCTGCTCAATGGAGGAGAAAGGTTAGCTTTCAGAATCAAATCCTCCAGTGGGCTCAATGTTCTTCAGTCTGACACTGAGTGTAATGGTAGATTTTCTAAAATGGGTGTCACCAGGATCAGAAATTGTATGGACAGAATTAAGAAAGCAAACAAAAAAAACAAACATAAGTCAAAACTTTTTTTTTTCTGGCTTTGTTTTCTTTTTAGAGGGGGTTTGAACCTTTACATAATAGGAACTTGTAGAGTTTGTGTGTGCAGGGTGCACTTACGACTCTAATGCTCACAGGGCCTTCATCTGGTTTCTATTGAGACAGCGCACTCCTGCGATCTGTCAATCTTCATCTTTACCTGGTGTCAGATCTGTCCTGCTTCATTACAGGCCCCTCGCTGTGATCTCTTGCAGAACAACATGACATTTTCACTTGCATACATGGAGTGGGCCGGCGTAGCTTTGTTCCCGGTCTCTGAGGAAAATTAAAGTTGATGTTTAAAGTTCAGAGGCATAAAAAAAATTGTGTTGTGATTTTAGATTTTGTAAAGGAAAAAAAACAAAAGAAAAGAAGAAAAAAAAGAAAATATGATATAATGAAATAAATATGTATATATGTGTGCATATGTGTATATAATATATTCTGCACACGCCCATTTCATTATGGGTAAGGGATAAAACACATACAAGTATGGTGCAACTCATGACACAGGATCCACCAATCACAATGGTTAATTCCACTCCCTTCCCAATGACTTTTGCACATGCTCATTAGATGCTTCACTATAAAAGATAGGGGTGGAGTCTGTTCATTGCTGCTAATGTTCACATGAATTTCCTGAAAGAATATGAAGTTAGTCGAACAAGTGTGAGACTTGCAATAATTTTTTGTTTATGGTTAATACCGATAGTGATATGGGAAAAAAAATGCTAAGAATTTTTTTAAAAAAAAAAATGTACATTCCCATTTTTTTTTCCTAACAATCTACTGAAAATTCAACTCTTCTGGTCACCAGTCGATAAAATTTGGCACTTATTTGAGGTTCCTCTCTTGGCACAGATTGCAGGGCCAAGCTCTACACAACTGCACTGTTTGTTTATGCAGCCTGTTTTTTAAGATGTCTCCCTTGTTTTTCTGGGTTAACTAAATTTTGTGTAGGGGGTGCAGGACTTCATTGTGAGGCTCCTTTCATCATTTCTGGCTGATCTCCTTGTGTGTTACAAGCCGGAGTCCCATGGAGAGAGTGTTGGGTGAGGGGATGGAGCTTCTTAAGGAGGCATCATCTGATCTCTGGACTTTGCATGAGAGGATGATGGATTGCACAAAATGGTTTTAGTGCGCTGGAAGCAGCTGGCCGCTCTCCACAGGACAGCAGGTTGAAATGGCTCTGTCCTTGGCTACATGTTGCCTTTTGTGGCTGCTTTCTACATTTTAATGAGGAAACCAGTCAAAATCCCTTATTCATTCCTAATTTATTTAACAGAATTTAGCTTTTTTTATAATACAGTTTTACAAATTTTGCTAACTTAATTTTTTTTTGTTACTGGCATTCCAAATAATCTATGCTGGTTTCTCAAATACAATTTGCATTTTAAATATAATATAAAATTATAATATATGTTTAAAATGCAAATTATAAATTATTATTATTATTATTATTCCTGTGCCTCTCTATTCCTAAGATATGGCTCCTTCTTCATTTCTAATTAAATTTAGTATATCTAGCCAAGTGGGCGTGGTCCTTAAGAAAACACCCACAAAGAACAGTTCAGGGCTATGCCCTCTAGGATAAATAGACCTATATTTACTTACAAGGAAGAAGGGGCCATATCTCCGGAACGGAGAGGCGCACTGAACAAAAAAAAAACCTCGCCAGATTCAGGAGAATGCCGGCAATTAAACCACATAAAAATTGAAAGAAATTTTGTATCAACATTACCATGAATAAAATGTGCATTTCAGTAAACAATTTAACAAACATTGAAACAATCTCTTGTTACAAATGCAGAAAATGGGAGAAAATGACCCATCACAAACTGGCACATGATAACTTTTCAATAAATATCAACCCATTAAGCCCCAATTCTCACTTTTTTTTTTTCTTCTTGGCCCTCTCTCTTACACAGA
>JARQOD010000001.1:509255619-509301333 GCA_033576555.1 Oophaga sylvatica
AGATTGTCTGCTCTTCTGTAGAGGGGCAGATTTTCACGCAATAGTCCTGTCTAATTGTGCAGCTGTTCTGTGAACTGGTTCTACAGGTTCAGTCTCCTGGTTGGTCTTCCTTTTTAGCTTGGAGTTTGGCTAATGTACTATTATAGTTTTAAGAGTCTGCCGCCTATTCTCAAAAGTCATTTTGTTAAACTCCTAAACGTAGACTTTCCAATGTGTAATTTGTATGTAAGCTTTACATACCTAACAAGTGATTATAGGTAAGGCATGGGGTGGGCGTAATAAAAGAAATTGAAATCTAAAAGGAGAGGTAATGTCTGCATGTGACCACATACTACTTGGCCTACAATTTGGTGGGAGGACTACTGTGCAATGTCCATATATACGTCATGACAATGTCCATATGAAACTAGCCACAAATGAGCTTGGACATTGGATGCCCAAAGTTAATCCTTCTGTTATGGTTTCCTGCAGAGTTGGAAAGATCGGGAAACTCTTAAGATGTACTTGAGAAGCATTAGTGCTCATTAAAGCACAAATGTGGATCTATAATGTTTTTATATTAGCTGGATCATATATGGTCTATTCGATTCTACTCATGAATGTGCTTTTACCAGGAGATTTTGAAGTTGTTCCGTGAATCCCCTCCCTTCCCACTTATCCGCCGAAAGTAATATGCAGTTATATGTATTCGGACTCTCATGTTGCTCTTGGATTTTACAGGTTTCTCCTACACTCCAAAAAATAATCATAAGTTAATTGACTTCATATTTTTGATTTCAATATGGGGAATCTTTAGCATCTCCATCACATTTAACTGCAAGGATATCTGTTTATGCAATTTTTTTTGATATCCAAACCATGCTGGACCATATACGAGTCAAAGTAGGTCTGTCTTTTTCATTGGAGTCCTAACTGGACATACCCATTAATTAGATCAATGTCGACAAAACCAAATGTTGAGCGCAGATAACCGAAAAAGCTTCAGGATTAGACAGGCCTCCCACATGAATATCTGCTGTAGCTGAAAGGACAAGGTGATCATTAATGTATACCACGGCATCTTGACTCTCTGCCAACTGTTAAGCTGGGTTTGAATGACAGTCTGTGTTGGGAGCCCCAGTCAATTTATTGTCTGGGGAAATATCTGTCCAGTATGTTTTGTTTCGGAGTTCCGATCACATCTTGTCTCGAAGATAAGCTGCCAGATAAGTCTTTCAGAGAACATGAGTGCTTGGGAGAGCATGCTGACATGGCTGCCGGCTAGAGTTGGGTGGATCAATTTACGGGACTTCGGTCCACCAGCCAAGTCAGTATTCTCTGGTCACTGGATGGAATGCTCGATAATCACTTACTTTCTGTGATCTCTGTCTCGGCTTTTGATTAGCTGGGTGGTTGAGACTTCATCATTGACTTGATGTACATATGATGCAGTGCCAACTATTCAAAAGCTGCATCGAGGATCAAGATGGTAAGACATTTGGGAGCCTCCTGTCCAGTGTTCAGAGACTACTGACTTGGCTGATGGACCAGAGTCCCGCGAATTGATTCATCCAACTCAACTGCCCTCTAAACCAATCGCCATCTAATGGGTGTGGCGGACTTAAATGTATGGTGAAGGGATTGGAAGAAGGATTGGATATGTTGGATTTCATGTTGGCTCCTTTGTGCTCATGGAAAATAAGCACCTAGTCAAAAATGTATGTATACAGGATGGTGGTCTAGAAGAATAGCTGCCGGACAATAATCAAAGTTTTATAGCCACCTTTTAAAATGTGATTATCCCACTCAACCTCAGGCAGGGGCTGTTAAGCTCAAGCTTTTAGATTTACTGTCCAAATTTGCTCCTGGAAAACTGTTCTTTAGGGATGACTACTCCATTTGGCAGCATGTCGGACTGAATTGGGGCAGGAGTTGTATATAAAGGCTTGAGAGATGTTCTTTTCACCCTTTTTGCTCATATTGTGTGTTGACTTCTTTTTTGGAATCACATATTATTATTTTTTCTTCAGCTTCTTAGCTGTGGGCTTCGCTTCGAGCTATTGGCAAAGGTAGTCCAAAGTTGATTTTTGTTTTTGTTTTCTCCACTTTTGTCTCTCATGGATTTTTCATGGTCATCTCCCTGGAGAAACCTGATCCCATTTTCTGAACAAAAGGAGAAAAGTTAAAAAATGAAGACATTTTTTTTTTCCCCCCTTCAGTTTCGCTCCTTGCTCATCCTACACCCTTCCTTCCTTCCAACCTCTCCACCCTTCTTCTCTCCATACACTTGCTAGGAAGAATGTTTCTCAGCCTGGCTGCCATTACCTAGGAAACCAGAGGGGTGCATGTGGTGGGATGGGGGAGGTGCACAGAGACTAGGCCTTTTGGGTTTCCATGGTAATAGATGCAAAAAATCTGGAATTCGGGACAAAAGCCTTCACTGACTGCAGCATCCTGACCCCATCCATCCAAAATCAGTGGCTGGAAGCAGGACATGATTTGATGTGAATTTTTTTTTTAGTTGTGTTTCTATGGTCACTGAGCCTCGTCATATTGTCTGCCGGCCACTGCTGAAATGCACAGACCATAAGATGTCACATTAGCTGTCAGTCAGTATCCTTCATTAATCAATTAACAAACTATGGGTTTAGAAACACTTGATTTTTTTTTTTGAGAATTTTTTTTTGCCTAATTTGAACGTTAGGTTAATTTGGGTGTGAGGTTCAGGCAGCGGTTTAAATGTTGGAAAATATTGTACAATATTGTAGATTTTTTGTTTTAAGGAATAGACCATCAATATCAGATAGTCAGGGACCACCTTGTAGAAATGAGGATGCAATACCACGCACAGCCACTACTAAATGAATGGCGCTTGACTGTTAAATAATGAATGGGAAGCGGTTGTCACTACAGAGCCGTGACCCCATTACAGGAAGTCTGCCCCCCACCCCACCCCAAAAAATCAATTGAAATCACGTCATTAGATAAAGGTTGCAGTCCTTATAAGATTAATGCATGTAGTGTAGTTTTCTCTGCCTTCCTTGTGCAGAAAACTATCTTTATTCATTAAGCAATAGAGGGTGCTCTGTGCACCCTTGGGGTGACCAAGTGCCAACTGCGCCATTCAATACCCTGACGGAACCTCTGGGTGAAACGTGCATTGGGGCAGGTGGACCAGGACTCCTGTACCAGACCCGCCTTTTCACTGACATACCATCTTTTGTGTAAGTACTTACCTTATGCATTTTTTTTCACTAAACTATTTAGTACCAGTCATGACACTTCTTAGTTGACTTGAATTATTACGTAGATGGGGTTCTTTGTCCTGTTTGGAATCTGTCGTGTTACTTTACATCTCAAACTTTGTGCATGTTACTGGTGCCACTTCTAGGAACATTATGTTTTGGTATATGTTTGTCTTTGTATTTAAATCTTTTTTAAGTATATTTAATAAATTGTTAGTTCTTTTTGAGACCTTTTGTGTGCACTCGTTTTCATATCTTGGTTGGTAGATTAGTTTCGGAGTGTGTGTCTCTAATATTTTCCTCTTGTTTGATCAGTCTTTTGTGTTTGTATTCAGTAATAAACAGGATATGGGTGTGCTCTTGAGCCAGGCATAGATATGTATGTACCCTCAGCTCCTATGCTAATACGGGTGTACATGTAGATGACCAAGTTTTCAATTTAGGCAGCACTTGCTCTGGGCAAGGTACCGCTGTCAATCTACATAGGTGTAGGTGGCAAGATATGGTAGTACAGAAGTCAGACAGGAGGACCAGGGAATGGCGCTGCCTTTGCCTCTAAGCTGAGAGTTGGAGTGGTGCTTGGCCATGCCAAGGGTGCACCGAGCAACCCATTTACATAAGGAACCAAGACTGTTTTCTGTACAAATAGGGTTTAGAAAACTGTTACAGGCAAAATTTTTATAGAGGCTAAGTCCTTGGCTAGTTTAGCATGCTGTGTGTGGAAACCACCAAGCTTTCCATGACACACAGTGTCGGAAGAGATAAGTATTCGTGGAGTTAGAATTTTAATGCCAGGCTCTTCAGTTATTCAGGAAATTAATGTCCATATGAGGGGGCAATTGGAAGAAATGGTTGGGAACCGAATGAGCGCTTGGCTATCTGCTATCATATGTGTATGGTCAACCTTAGAGTTTAAGGGTATGTGCACATTGAGTTTTTGGAGTGGAAACTGAACGGAAAGTCCAAGTTTCCCTGCAACTCCTCAAACTCAGCCGGATCATACTTTTTAGGTGATCTAAAATCCAGATGCTCTACCATCATTCGCACGGACTGATTCTTTGTCCTTTCCTATTCTTTCTCTGATTTGAGAATGATGATGAGATCCAGTGACCACACCTCTACTATACAAAAAAAAATGTCCGAGGACCCATAAAATTTAAATATATTTTGCCTGTAACAGAGCATTCATGGATGCCAGCAGTCCTTCACATCTCGTACGCAGGCTTGATGAAGGTATCATAAGAAAATTTGGAATAGTCTCAACATTTTAATGACGAGTCCTGAGTAAAAATACACGTTTCTGATCATATCCTTATGGGGGGAAACCTGCTGGACTACCACCTCTGCTCTGCTTGAGAGCAAGTCAGTTTGGAGGAATTTTCAGATCTTCTGCACATAATAATCTTTATATAGCGCCATCATATTCCGCAGCGCTTTACAGTTTAACAGTTTCAAAACACAAGTCATAAGTAACAACGTTAACAATACAATAATTAAAGCAAAATAAGCCGACCCTGCTCGTGAGAGCTTACAATCTACAATGAGGTGGGGGAGATACAAAGTACAGGTGTGTACACACACACACTTACACATAGAATGACTTTGATTAGTGAATGTGATAGGCCGCTCTGAACAAATGTGTTTTGAGGGAGCACCTGAAACCATGCAAATTGTGGCTATTCCTAATTTCTTGGGGTAGAGCACTCCAGAGGATTGGCGCAGCGCGGGAGAAGTCTTGGAGTCGGGAGTGGGAGGTACGGATTAGTGTAGAGGTTAGTCAAAAGTCGTTTGCAGAGCGCAGCAGTTGGTTAGGCCGATACATAGAATTGAGGGAGGAGATGTAGGGGGGTGCTGCACTGTGGAGAGCTTTGTGGGTGAGAACAAGTACTTTGAATTGGATCCTATAATGAATGGGCAGCCAGTGTAAGGACTGGCGAAGAGCAGACGCGTCCGAGTACCGATTAGCCAGATGGATGACCCTGGCTGCTGCATTAAGGATGGACTGGAGAGGGGATAGTTGAGTAATGGGGAGGCCAAGTAATAGAGCGTTGCAGTAGTCCAGGCGGGAGTGGATCAATGCTACAGTGAGGGTTTTTGTTGTTTCCATGGTGAGAAAAGGGCGGATTCTAGAGATGTTCTTTAGGTGTAGGCGGCAAGAGCGGGCAAGAGATTGTATATGGGAGGTGAAGGAGAGATTGGTGTCAAACATAACACCCAGACAGCGAGCCTGCTGCCGGGGTGTTATTATGGTGCCGCCCACGGAGAGGGAAATGTCAGATTTAGGGAGGTTAGTAGACGGCGGGAGCAGAAGAAGTTCAGTTTTGGAGAGGTTAAGTTTCAGATAGAGAGCGGACATGATGTTGGAGACTGCGGACAGACAGTCGGTGGCGTTCTGTAGTACAGCGGGGGTAAGGTCGGGGGATGACGTGTATAGTTGTGTGTCATCAGCATAAAGATGGTACTGAAAGCCAAATCTGCTGATGGTCTGTCCAATTGGGGCCGTGTAGAGAGAGAAGAGAAGGGGGCCAAGGACTGAGCCCTGGGGTACACTGACAGTGAGAGGAAGAGGAGATGACGTGGAGCCAGAGAACGAAACATTGAAGGAGCGGTCAGAAAGATAGGAGGAGAACCAGGAGAGAACAGTGTCCTTAATACCTAGTGACTGGAGACAGTAGGAGACGGTGGTCAACCGTGTCAAAAGCTGCAGAAAGGTCGAGAAGAATGAGCAGAGAGTGGTCACCGTTACGTTTTGCTGTAAGAAGGTCATTGGTCACTTTAATGAGTGCAGTTTCGGTCGAATGTAGGGGGCGGAAGCCGGACTGTGAAGGGTCTAGGAGGGAGTGAGTGGAGAGGTAACGGGTAAGGCGGGAGTAGACTAGGCGCTCCAAAAGTTTAGAGATGAAGGGGAGATTGGAGACCGGTCTGTAGTTGTTTGTGCAGGAAGGGTCGAGAGCGGGTTTCTTTAGTAATGAAGTAACAATGGAGTGTTTGAAGGAGGATGGGAAAATGCCAGAGGAGAGTGAGAGACTAAAGATTTTAGTTAGGTGAGTTGTGACAACTGGAGAGACTGGAGGAGATGTGAGGGAATGGGGTCGGTAGTGCATGTAGTCGGAAGAGAGGAGTCTGGAGACTTCTTCTGTGATGGGGTCAAATGTGGAAAGTGAGCCAGGGGAAATGCAGGGTGGGATGGGAGTCACAGCACTTGGTGGTTGAGAGCAGATTTCCTGACGGATAGTATCTATTTTTTCTATAAAATGGGAGGCCAGGTCATCAGCACAAATGTCTGTGACAGGGGCTTGTGCTTTTGGCCTGAGAAGGGAGTGAAAAGTGTCAAAAAGTTTCTTGGGTTGTTGGCTAGTGAGGAGATCAGGGTGGTGAAGTAGGTCTGTTTGGCGAGGTGAAGGGCAGCATTATAAGTTCTTAACATGAATTTAAAGTGGATGAAGTCTTCTGGTGTGCGGGATTTTCTCCAGAGGCGTTCAGCACTCCTAGAGCATCGCTGAAGACGTTGAGTTTGCAATGTGAGCCAGGGCTGTTTTACTGTGTTTTGGAAGTGTGTTTGCACATACACACTAGGGCCAATTTTAAAGAAGAAAAAACAAATTTGGGTGCAATGTGTTACTTCTTTTTGATGTGGCACTGGGAAGAGAACAACGGTTTTATTGTGTCTTTTGTAACCATATCCAGCACATATTGACCACACTGAAGTCATCCTGTTCGCGGTCTTCCTGGTATTCTCCTTATTTGTGGTTGCCTTCTACTCATATCTGCCCTCTGTCTCAAGGAAACATTCCCACAATGCAAATAACTCATGAAAAGACTTCTACAAAAGAACTGTAGGTACACAAACCCTTCCGGAAAGACCTGATTCATGGGACCTCATTACACCAAACTCTGTAGAACACTTACTTATGGTTATGTTATGAATTCATCATCTGAAAACTAGTGCTTGTGATACAGGTACAACAGTAGTTATGCCCATTAAGGTCATATTATAGTAGATATATATTCTTGTACATAGGGGCAGTATTATAGTAGTTATATTCTTGTACATAGGAGCAGTATTATAGTAGTTATATTCTTGTACATAGGAGGCAGTATTATAGTAGTTATATTATTGTACACAGGGAACAGTATTATAGTAGTTATATTCTTGTACATAGGAGCAGTATTATAGCAGTTATATTCTTGTACATTGGGGCAGTATTATAGTAGTTATATTCTTGTACATGGGACACTATTATAATAGTTATATTCTTGTACATAGGGGGCAGTATTATAGTAGTTATATTCTTGTACATAGAGGGCACTATTATAGTAGTTATATTCTTGTACATTGGGGCAGTATTATAGTAGTTATATTCTTGTACATAGGGGCAGTATTATAGTAGTTATATTCTTGTATATGGGTGACAGTATTATAGTAGTTATATTCTTGTACGTAGGAAGCAGTATTATAGTAGTTATATTCTTGTACACAGGAGCACAGTGGGTATGGAAAGTAGTCAGACCCCTTTAAATTTTTCACTCTGATTCATTGCAGCCATTTGGTAAATTCAAAAAAGTTCATTTTTTTTCTCATTAATGTACACTCTCCACCCCATCTTGACTAAAAATAGAACAAAAATGTAGAAACTTTTGCAAATTTATTAAAAAAGAAAAACTGAAATATCACATGGTCATAAGTATTCAGATAGGGGAATCATTATAGTAGTTATATTCTTGCACATAGGGAGCAGTATTATAGTAATTATATTCTTGTATATAGGAGCAGTATTATAGTAGTTATATTTTTGTACATAGAGGTAGTATTATAGTAGTTATATCCTTGTACATTGGAGCAGTATTATAGTAGTTATATTCTTGTATATAGGAGCAGTATTATAGTAGTTATATTCTTGTACATAGAGATAGTATTATAGTAGTTATATTCTTGTACATTGGAGCAGTATTACAGTAGTTATATTCTTGTACATAGGAGCAGTATTATAGTAGTTATATTCTTGTACATAGGGGGCAGTATTATAGTAGTTATATTCTTGTACATAGGAGAAGTATTATAGTAGTTATATTCTTGTACATAGGGGCAGTATTATAGTAGTTATATTCTTATACATAGGAGCAGTATTATAGTTGTTATATTCTTGTACATAGGGGCAGTATTATAGTAGTTATATTCTTGTACATAGGGCAGTATTATAGCAGTTATATTCTTGTAGATATGGCAGTATTATAGTAGTTATATTCTTGTACATAGGAGCAGTATTATAGTATGTTTATTTTCTTGTACATAGGGGGCAGTATTATAGTAGTTATATTCTTGTACATAGAGGGCACTATTATAGTAGTTATATTCTTGTACATAAGGGGCAGTATTATAGCAGTTATATTCTTGTACATATGGGCAGTATTATAGTAGTTATATTCTTGTACATAGGGGCAGTATTATAGTAGTTATATTCTTGTACATAGGAGCAGTATTATAGTTGTTATATTCTTGTACATAGGACAGTATTATAGTAGTTTATATTCTTGTACATAGGGGGCAGTATTATAGTTGTTATATTCTTGTACATAGGGCAGTATTATAGTAGTTATATTCTTGTACATAGGAGCAGTATTATAGTAGTTATATTCTTGTACACAGGGCAGTATTATAGTAGTTATATTCTTGTACATAGGAGCAGTATTATAGCAGTTTATATTCTTGTACATAGGAGCAGTATTATAGTTGTATATTTCTTGTACATAGGGGCAGTATTATAGTAGTTATATTCTTGTACATATGGGCAGTATTATAGTAGTTATATTCTTGTACATAGGAGAGTATTATAGTATTTATATTCTTGTACATAGAGGCAGTATTTAGTAGTTATATTCTTGTACATAGGAGCAGTATTATAGAGTTATATTCTTGTACATAGGGCAGTAATATAGTAGTTATATTTCTTGTACATAGGAGAAGTATTATAGTAGTTATATTCTTGTACATAGGGCAGTATTATAGTAGTTATATTCTTGTACATAGGAGCAGTATTATAGTTGTTATATTATTGTACATAGGGCAGTATTATAGTAGTTATATTCTTGTACATAGGACAGTATTATAGTAGTTATATTCTTGTACAAGGGCAGTATTATAGTAGTTATATTCTTGTACATAGAGCAGTATTATAGTGTTATATTCTTGTACATAGGAGCAGTATTATAGTAGTTATATTCTTGTACATAGGGGCAGTATTATAGCAGTTATATTCTTGTACATATGGGCAGTATTATAGTATTTATATTCTTGTACATAGGGCAGTATTATATAGTTATATTCTTGTACATAGGAGCAGTATTATAGTGTTATATTCTTGTACATAGGGGCAGTATTATAGAGTTTAATTCTGTACATAGGGCATATTATAGTAGTTATATTCTTGTACATAGGGGCAGTATTATAGAGTTATATTCTTGTACATAGGGCAGTATTATATTTAATTCTTGTACATAGGGGCAGTATTATAGTAGTTATATTCTTGTACATAGAGCATATATAGTTGTTATATTCTTGTACATAGGCAGTATTATAGTATTATATTCTTGTACATAGGGCAGTATTAATTGTTATATTCTTGTACATAGGGCAGTATTATAGTAGTTATATTCTTGTACACAGGCAGTATTATAGCTGTATATTCTTGTACATAGGACAGTATAAGTTGTATATTCTTGTACATAGGGCATATTATAGTGTATATTCTTGTACATAGGCATATTATAGATTATATCTTGTACATAGGGGCAGTATTATAGCAGTTATATTCTGTACAAGGCATATTATAGTGTTATATTCTGTACATAGGGGCATATTATAGTAGTTATATTCTTGTACATAGGGGCATTTATAGTATTATATTCTTGTACATAGGCAGTATTATAGATTATATTCTTTACATAGGCAGATTATAGTATTATATTCTTGTACATAGGCAGTATTATAGTAGTTATATTCTGTACAAGGCAGTTTATAGTATATATTCTTGTAAAGAGCAGTATATAGTAGTTATATTTTGTACAAGGGAGTATATAGTATTATATCCTTGACATTGAGCAGTATTATAATTATATTCTTGTAATAGAGCATATTATAGATTATATTCTTGTAATAAGAGTATATAGTAGTTATATTTTGTACATGGAGTATTAAGTATTATATTCTTGTACATGGAGCAGTATTAAGTAGTATATTCTTGTAATAGGCAGTATTATAGTATTATATTCTTGACATAGAGAAGTATTAAGTATTAATTCTTGTACAGGGCAGTATTAATAGTTATATTCTTATACATAGACATATTATAGTATTATATTCTTGTACATAGGGGGCAGTATTATAGTAGTTATATTCTTGTACATAGGAGAAGTATTATAGTAGTTATATCTTGTACATAGGGGCAGTATTATAGTAGTTATATTCTTGTACATAGGAGCAGTATTATAGTTGTTATATTCTTGTACATAGGGCAGTATTATAGTAGTTATATTCTTGTACATAGGAGCAAATATTATAGTAGTTATATTCTTGTACAAGGGCAGTATTATAGTAGTTATATTCTTGTACATAGGAGCAGTATTATAGATGTTATATTCTTGTACATAGGAGCAGTATTATAGTAGTTATATTCTTGTACATAGGAGCAGTATTATAGTAGTTATATTCTTGTACATGGGCAGTATTATAGTAGTTATATTCTTGTACATAGGAGCAGTATTATAGAGTTATATTCTTGTACATAGGAGCATATTATAGTTGTTATATTCTTGTACATAGGGGGCAGTATTATAGTAGTTATATTCTTGTACATAGGGCAGTATTATAGTAGTTATATTCTTGTACATAGGGGCAGTATTATAGTAGTTATATTCTTGTACATAGGAGCAGTATTATAGTAGTTATATTCTTGTACATAGGGCAGTATTATAGTAGTTATATTCTTGTACATAGAGGCAGTATATTATATAGTTTAGTTTATATTCTTGTACATAGGGCAGTATTATAGTAGTTATATTCTTGTACATAGGGGCAGTATTATAGTAGTTATATTCTTGTACATAGGGCAGTATTATAGTTAGTTATATTCTTGTACATAGGAGCAGTATTATAGTAGTTATATTCTTGTACATAGGAGCAGTATTATAGTAGTTATATTCTTGTACATAGGGCAGTATTATAGTTAGTTATATTCTTGTACATAGGAGCAGTATTATAGTAGTTATATTCTTGTACATAGGAGCAGTATTATAGTAGTTATATTCTTGTACATAGGGGCAGTAATATAGTAGTTATATTCTTGTACATAGGAGAAGTATTATAGTAGTTATATTCTTGTACATAGGGGCAGTATTATAGTAGTTATATTCTTGTACATAGGAGCAGTATTATAGTTGTTATATTATTGTACATAGGGGCAGTATTATAGTAGTTATATTCTTGTACATAGGATCAGTATTATAGTAGTTATATTCTTGTACACAGGGCAGTATTATAGTAGTTATATTCTTGTACATAGGAGCAGTATTATAGCAGTTATATTCTTGTACATAGGAGCAGTATTATAGTAGTTATATTCTTGTACATAGGGGGCAGTATTATAGCAGTTATATTCTTGTACATATGGGCAGTATTATAGTAGTTATATTCTTGTACATAGGGGCAGTATTATAGTAGTTATATTCTTGTACATAGGAGCAGTATTATAGTTGTTATATTCTTGTACATAGGGGGCAGTATTATAGTAGTTATATTCTTGTACATAGAGGGCACTATTATAGTAGTTATATTCTTGTACATAGGGGCAGTATTATAGCAGTTATATTCTTGTACATATGGGCAGTATTATAGTAGTTATATTCTTGTACATAGGGGCAGTATTATAGTAGTTATATTCTTGTACATAGGAGCAGTATTATAGTTGTTATATTCTTGTACATAGGAGCAGTATTATAGTAGTTATATTCTTGTACATAGGGGGCAGTATTATAGTTATTATATTCTTGTACATAGGGGCAGTATTATAGTAGTTATATTCTTGTACACAGGGGCAGTATTATAGCAGTTATATTCTTGTACATAGGAGCAGTATTATAGTTGTTATATTCTTGTACATAGGGGCAGTATTATAGTAGTTATATTCTTGTACATAGAGGGCACTATTATAGTAGTTATATTCTTGTACATAGGGGGCAGTATTATAGCAGTTATATTCTTGTACATATGGGCAGTATTATAGTAGTTATATTCTTGTACATAGGGGCAGTATTATAGTAGTTATATTCTTGTACATAGGTGGCAGTGTTATAGTAGTTATATTCTTGTACATAGGAGCAGTATTATAGTAGTTATATTCTTGTACATAGGGCAGTATTATAGTAGTTATATTCTTGTACATAGAGGCAGTATTATAGTAGTTATATTCTTGTACATAGGAGCAGTATTATAGTTGTTATATTCTTGTACATAGGGGCAGTATTATAGTAGTTATATTCTTGTACATAGTGGCAGTATTATAGTAGTTATATTCTTGTACATAGTGGCAGTATTATAGTAGTTATATTCTTGTATATAGGAGCAGTATTATAGTAGTTATATTCTTGTACATAGGGTCAGTATTATAGTAGTTATATTCTTGTACATAGTGGCAGTATTATAGTAGTTATATTCTTGTACATAGTGGCAGTATTATAGTAGTTATATTCTTGTACATAAGTGCAGTATTATAGTAGTTATATTCTTGTACATAGGGCAGTATTATAGTAGTTATATTCTTGTACATAGGAGCAGTATTATAGTTGTTATATTCTTGTACATAGGGGCAGTATTATAGTAGTTATACTTTTTTTTACATAATTAATAGTATGATAGAAGATATATTTGTGAACATATATGGCAGTATAACTGTATAAGGTACCAATCAATGCTTAGGCTGCGAATGTACTCTGCCACTCTGCTTGGCACGTCATATTGGGTTTCATAAGGACAATAGAAAGGTTGTTCCGGTGTTTAGAGATTATGAAATTTTTTATATTCTATGGCGATGATGGACACTTGACACACTCATTATGGTGTTGATGCTGACCCCCAGCTACTGCTGTGGTAGTTGACATACGAATTCCTGCTTTCTTTATTGTGAGTGACTTTCTTGGAGGTCATAAGTACTCTGTCAAGTATTTGACAACTGAGGTGTAGCATTTAATCTTCTATTACTGGCCTAATTACTTTTATTCCTATTTCCACATGGCCACCGTTCTTTCAAGAGGGCTTTTCTTTCATAGTAATTGCTTAAGCTAGAAACCAGCAGGTTGCCTCTGTCTGCCAAAATTAGTAAAAGATGAGTAAATTATAAATGAAAACATAGATATTATGTCCTGCATAAAATATTTTTTTAAATTGTTTAAAAAAACAAAATTGCATAGTGTCTTGGACCCTGTTGTGATGTTCACCTAGACCACAAATGGTCATATTATCTTGGTCCTTCTTGTCTGGTCCAAGTTTCATTACTCTTGATTGATGGGAACTTGGCGAGGTCTCTTGTGTCCCATTCATTTTAGTTTCATCCTCTTGATTGAAATTTTGGAGAAGGCCAAAGTGTGAAAATTATAAGAAGTCAACAGGTTCCTATTGATGTGTTTTTTGTTTTTTTTGTTTATGGTTTTTTTTTTGAGAAGTTTATGAATGTACGAACACTAAAGGCGGTCTCTAGTAATTAATCAGTGGACTGATTTAGTGTGGAAAGATAGAACAAATGCCTTAATCTAAATGTAACAGTTCCTTTTAATTAAAAACTTGGCCACCTCATTTAAAGGGAATATGTCAACAGGATTTTGCTTTGTAATCTGAGAGCAGCATGATGTTGGGGAAGAGACCCTGACCCAAGTGATATGTCACTTACTGGGCTGCTTTTTGCTGTTTTGATAGAATCCCTGTTTTTTTCTTTTGTAGATGTACCAGTGGTCAGATTGCTAAGCTGTGTAATGCCCCGCCCACACCACTGATTGGCTGGCAGCTTCTTGGGTATAGTCAGTAAACTGCTAATCCGTGGTGTAGGCGGGGTTACACATATTAGTGGACAGCCTCCCACGTGACACCAGTTGATAATCTGCCGATAAAACACTTTTTGTATTGAAACTACAGCAATCTGCTGAGCAGGTAACACAACAAAGTTCTTCTCCTACATTATACTGCTCTCAGATTCAATAACAAAAAACTGCTGGCAGATTTCTTTTAAGAATGCTAATAAAACCTTAGTTACAGATTCTCATAAATATTCTAATATTTTTGCCTAAAATAAGATTTTGTATTTCCTCAGTGAATATTGTTATGGTTTAAAATACATTGGAATGTGTAGATTATTTGTCTTTGACAGATTAAATTAAAAAAATATCGCCAACTGTTTCTCACAGACTTGTTTGTGCATCTTTAATTAATTTATCCTCATTAAGTATTCCTGGCAAATTGAAAACAGAGGGAGATGCAGTCACTTTTACAGTTTTGGAAATCTGGAACTGTGTAATTAAGTTTTGTTCTTTTTTTCAAGGCCTGACGCGTGAGATCTTCTCATCTCTGCTAAATAGCTGTACTCTATTGCTTTTGTCATACAGTAGATGGTGTATCTGCTGCGGTGTACCTTTTATGTACGGATCATTTACTCAATATGTTTGGTAATGAGCTGTTGTGGTAGTTTTAAAGAAAAAAAGTCCATACTTTGGAGGCAACTGATCAAAGTTTGGTTATAAGATCTACTTGACATTTTTGAGAATTTGCAGTCACTTTATCTTCTGTGAGAACCAAGTATGTCATGTAAAATCCCTACTTGCTCTGTCCTTCTTTCCCCAAAATCTACCACATAAAATCTGAGATTCACCCATACACATTAGATATCTTCTCTTCTGGTTTTATGGAAATTGACTAAAAGCTGTAGTTGAACCATATTTTTCAACCCCCATATTGCATATTATTGTTCTTTTTGAGATGGTTATGAAAAATCCATCAGCTGCCAATTGAGCATGCTTCTACACAGCATGACCCTATACAAATGTTGTGGTATTGGCCAAAACTAAGTCACCTGAGGGTCCATCAAAGGAAATCTGCTCCATTATGCAGCAGTTTTATTATTATTATTATTATACATTTTTATAGCGCCATTTATTCCATGGCGCTTTACATGTGTAAAGGGGCAAATATAGACAAGTACAGTAAACGTGAGCAATACAAGGCACACACAAGTACAGAAGGAGAGAGGACACTGTCTGCAAGGGCGCACAATCTAGCAGTTCCTTACTTGTTCCTCTAGTTGAGTTGAGCAAAAGAATTTGTAGGACTTTGGTCCAGTGGCCACCGGCAAAAATTCTGCGATCTTTCTACCTGCCTTCATCCTTGGTGCCGTTCTTGAGTAGTAGGCCCAATGTGATATCTTGTGCACATCACGAGTCAATGATAATGTTGTGCCACTCCTACTAATCAGGAGAGTTGCTGGGGATGTCGGCAGGATGAAGTGGTTCATCTGTAGTCATTGGCTGCTGGATCAAGGTCATACTAATTTTATTGCTCAACTCAAATTTCTAGGCATTTCATTTTAGGACGGAATGACCACCTCAATGGCAGATATTTCTAGCAGCTAGGCATCACTGAACCAACTACATGGAAAAAGAAAACTCAGTGACTTATAGTTATTGGTTGACTTCTCCTTGCCCATACCCACAAAATTTACTATCACCTCTATGATTGATAACTTACCATGGCTTTATAGCTCTCTGTTCATTTTACAGCTTAAGGATTTCAACTAGCCTAGCCTGGTCGCTGCTTTAATGTGTATGGGGCCAACTGACTGGGGAGATGTTGATCAGGCATATCCAATTTTGGACCGTCGAACACTTTGTACTTCTGAAGATAAGCCACTGGCAGAGATGTTTGTTGGCATCTTTCTCATGGAGAACACAGAAGCACTCGGCCTAATGAGCGCTCATGTGTATGGAGAGACGACTTATACTGCAGTAGGCTGAACAATTGGCTAAAACATTGCTCAACCTGCTGCTATCTAATGTGTATGAGTATAAGGAAACACAGATCAGTGCATCTTTTTACTTCACCCGGTTTGGTTGAATCTTTTAATTTTGAGAGCATCCTAAATGTACAGGGCAAACAAGTGCTGAGAGTCACAGAACTTAAACATAAAGTTTCCGCAGGGGGGTCGATTTAGTAAATCAGGTATTGAGTTTTTTCTTGCTGGATCAGGATGACAGGGAAGTCTTCTTGCTGCAGAAGGGTTCTGCAGGTGGTGGTCTCATTCATTGTTCCCATCTTCCTGTTTGAAGTTTTTTTGATTGCATAATAGTGTCACATTTATGTAGAACTAGGCGTATCCCGACAGACACCGACATGTACGTTCCCTTTTTAGTACAACGTGAAACCCCATCAGCTTTTAATAGTTCGCAGGTGTCTGTAATTTCTAGGAACTTTTTGAAGATTTTCCATGTGGCTTTTTTATGAATATATTGACTTATGATTTTAAATCTTCAGCTCTTTCCTTCTCATTAGGGTTAAGTCATAAAGTAGTTCAACCGGTCAAAATGTTAAAATGGATCCTCACTTGTATTCCAAATACTGTAGACGTGTTAGCTTCTCTATGGTTTTCCAAGAACTGAGACTAGGTCATAAAACATAGATGGTGCAATCTAAAGCCCCCGTCACACACAGTGATCTCGCTAGTGAGATCACTGCTGAGTCACTAGTTTTGTGACGCAACAGCAATCTCCCCTGCGATATCGCTGTGTGTGACATTCAGCGACGATCAGCCCCTCTGCTGGGTATCGCTGATCGTCGCTGAATGTCCTGGACATTTTTTTGATCATTGGTCTCCCGCTGGCCAGCACGCATCGCTGCGCATGGCAGGCAGGAGACCAGCGATCAGCTGGTAACCAAGGTACACATCGGGTTGCCAGGTGCCGGGCGGCGCCTGGAAACCCGATGTGTACGTTGGATACCAGCGCACTGCTGCTGGGAGCTAGTAACCAAGGTACACATCGGGTTTCCAGGTGCCGCGCAGCACCTGGAAACCCGATGTGTACCTTGGTTACCAGCTCCCTGCACCAGCGGACTGGTATCCAACTACACTGTTGGTAACTAAGCGACATTACCCGCAGTGTCGCTGTCCTGATCGCTGCCTGAGCTGCCTGTTTGGCAGCTCAGCAGTGATCATGTAACGACACACCAGCGATCCTGACAAGTGCATATCGTTGTCGGGATTGCTGGTGTGTCGCTATGTGTGACGGGGCCCTAAGTCATTGAATATTTATGGTGTGACTCAGCAGTACCCACAAGTCAAGGTTGGAAAAAAAATGCAAGGACCCAAGTGGTCAATACAAAATCTTGGAAATTTGTTTTTAGATTGCCACCTTCTTTGTTTGTCACTGATTTCTATATTGGTTTCTATGTCCCACCAAAAAAGTCTAATTGGTTCTTGAAGCAGTTCTTTCCTATCTATATGAAAAGAGCTACTTGGGCAAACTTGGAGTATATTATGGACATTTGTATATTTTTTTTGTTTAAGTGTATTTATCTTTTGTTTTATATGATAGGTCCCCTTATTTTTCTTATGAGACGGACCAGGACCTCCTATCAAAATAGAGTCCTTCAAGGTGAAAGTCGATTTTCTGACGGCGCCTTTTGGCCTGAAAAAACCTGTGCTGAAAGAGGCCGCAGCGGTGTTGGCTGCAGTTCCAGGTTCAGGGAAGCCGAAATCTGTAATCGTGGATCGCCACAAAGGTCGTTACTCTGAAAACATGGACAACGAGTCCCAATATTCTGGGTACTCATATAAATCCGGGCAATCTCGGAGTTCACGCAAACACAGGTGAGACATTGTGCTTCCACATTTGTGAGAGTAGAGTTTTATAAAAATAATTTGTCGTTTATATAACTTTGGACTTTTTGCATGTTGATGACCCAAGATGTAATTAGTTTCTGCTTGGGCTGATTTGGCCAAAAAAAATCATTTCTCTTCTTGGCATGTCAAGTGACTGACAGACCTACACAGTAAGATCACTTTTCATGTTCATCTAGGAACTGGACAATGACCATTATTCCGGGCGATGTCAATCATTGTAGTCATGGTGCCATCACTTAGACCTTCTCAAACGTATAATCTACTGTGTCCTTTCTTGGTGGCCAAGTTTTGACCAGCGTTGTAGAGTTGAAATGTTTTCACGCCAATGCCAGAGAGAAATACCCAAGGTTTTTTTTTTTTTTTTTTTTGAAAGTTGGTCATCTTCACCACACAGATATCTCTAGCAAAGAGAAAAAGTAATCAAAGCAAGTATGACCACTAGTGTTGAGCGATACGATACTGCAAATATCGGGCTTTCGATTCCGAATACCGATATTTTCGTCATATCGGATACCGGAATCGGGATTGTCACTGTCACTGTCTGTGTCCGTCGGTCGGGTCTGTCAGGAGTCAGCGGCACTTACCCGGCAGAAGATCTCCGGCGGTCACGGCCTGGACTGCTTGATGGCCGCCATCATCTTTCCCCGGCGGTCACATGCAGTTTCTCGCGATAACTGCAGTGACTGCTGGGTAATCCCGGCCGTAAAGCAGTCAGTCCGATGACGTCACCGCCGGGGAAGCAGGTAATCAGCTGTGCTGCGCCGGGATGACAGGCTCTGCCTGTCATTGCGATGTAGCAGAGCTGGATCGTCGTGGGACTGTCGTTATGGACTGCGTCGGACAGGTGGTATACTGTTGGTTTGTTTTTTTTCTTTTTTTACAGGAGATCGATGGCGTCGCAGGAATGAGAGTACAATAAAAGAAATGAAAACTGTGTTGTCTCTTTTATTTCATTAAAATACTTTTTTCTTGCTTTGTCTTTTTTTTATGCATTTAATAACTTTGGGATTAATAATGGATCGGTGTCTTATTGACGCCTCTCCATTATTAACCGGGCTTATTGTCACCGTGCAATCAACGGTGACATTAACCCCTTATTACCCCGCTTGCCACCGCTACAGGGCAAGTGGGAAGAGCCGGGTAAAGTGCCACAATTGGCACATCTTTTGATGCGCCAAATGTGGGGCTGCTGTAGCCTGGTATTATCAGGCTGTTGAGGGCCAAAATCCATGGGCCTTGACAGTCTTTTAATACCAGGCGCAGCAGTCTGCATTTTACTTGGCTGGTTAACAAAATTAGGGGACCCCTACGCCGTTTTTTTTTCGAGGGGATCCCCTATTTTTGTTAATCAGCCAAGATAAGCAGACTGCTGTGGCCTGGTATTATCAGGCTGGCAAGGTCCATGGATATTAGATCCTTACCAGCCTGAAAAACCAGGCCTCAGCGGTCTGCTTCATCTGGCTGGTTAACAAAAATAGGGGGGACCCCACGCCAATTTTTTTCGAGGGATCCCCTATTTTTGTTAATCAGCCAAGATATGCAGACTGCTGTGGCCTGGTATTATCAGGCTGGCAAGGTCCATGGATCTTGGCTCCTTAACAGCCTGAAAATCCAGGCCTCAGCGGTCTGCTTCATCTGGCTGGTTAACAAAAATAGGGGGGACCCCACGCCAATTTTTTTCGAGGGGATCCCCTATTTTTGTTAACCAGTTCCCTCTGACGTCACTGATTGTGTCCCTGGCTGACCTGAAGTGAAAGTGGAAAGCAATCAATTAAGCTTTCCACTTCCTCTCCTGTCAGCCAGGAGAGGAACTCATTCATTTGGGGGTTTACTGTGAGGCTGCAGCATTAGCTGCGGTCCCTGCAGTAAACATTAACCCTTTCTGAAGGATTACACCGTGGGACCTGACTGTACATCGGATTGGTAAGAATAATTTTGCTTTATTATTTTATTTTTATTACAGGAAATGGTTTTAGCAGGAAAATAAAATATGGTCAAAAACTGTGTGATTATTTCATTAAACTTCTTTTTTATTAAAGTGTGTGTGTTTGATTTTTCTTTCATACAATAGGATTAATAATTGATAGTTGTCTAATTGACAGCTCTCAATTATTAACCTGGCTTAAAGTGACCTTTCAATTGCAAGGTCATTTTAACCCCTTATTAACCCATTCGCCACCGCTACAGGGCAATGGGAATAGACGGGCAAAGTGCCAGAAAGGGCGAATCTAATTAGAGATTTGCCCTTTCTGGGGTGTCTGGGGGCAGATGTTAGTAGCCGGGGGGGGCCAAAAATAATGGTCCCTCTCTGGGCTATTATTATCTGCCCCCACTCACTGGCTTTGTCTGTCTGGTTGCGAAAATAGGGCGGGAGCCCACGCATTTTTTTTCAGCAATTTTACACCTCATATATATATACATGTCATTAAATTTGTGACACATATATATATATATATATTTATATTTATAGTTCATACACTTCTACATAGTATAATAGCCGCAAATTCAATTGCCGGCAGAACCCGACATGAAATGACACTTTGTTTACATAGAGTTAACCATGTCTTTTCATGTAGTTTGATATCTGATTTGCACAAACAATTACATGAGTGTAAGTGTGCAAAATTTCACACCTGTAGGGGTTAATTAAAGGTGTAAATTCGTAGCAAAAAAGTCCGTTTTTTTTACAACGAATTTACACCTTTAATTAACCCCTACAGGTGTGAAATTTTGCACACATAGACTGATGTAATTGTTTGTGCAAATCAGATTGCAAACGACATGAAAAGACATGGTTAACCCTATGTACACCAAGTGTCATTTCACGTCGGGTGCTTCTGTCTTTTCACAGAAGCCGGCTTTACCCGGCAATTGAATCAGAGGATATTTTACTATGTAGAAGTGTATAAACTATACATATATGTATATATATATGTCACAATGACATGTATATATATATATATATATATATATGTATTCTATGTGTGTATATTTAGTGTTTACAAGGAAATAAAGGTTTTTTTTAGTTGCAATATTTTGTTCCCATAGACTTACATGGGACTTCCAGTATCGGAATCGGATATCGCCGATATTTAGTGATATCGGCGATACCATTCCGATCCGATATTTTTAGATATCGAGCAGTATCGCTCAACACTAATGACCACCAAATTCTAGCACCATGGCGAAATGTTTTACAAGGGTATGCTGTACAGTCATGGCCAAAAGTTTTGAGAATGACACAAATATTATATTTTCACATGATCTGCTGCCCTCTGGTTTTTATGTGTGTGTTTGACAGATGTTTTTATCACAGACAGAAATATAATTGCAAACATATGAGTAACAAAAGCTTATATTGACAGAATGAGTTAATGCAGCAAGTCAATATTTGCAGTGTTGACCCTTCTTCTCAGGACCTCTGCAATTCTCCCTGGCATGCTCTCAATCAACTTCTGGACCAAATCCTGACTGATAGCAGTCCATTCTTGCACAATCAATGCTTTCATTTTGTCAGAATTTTTAGGTTTTTGTTTGTCCACCCGTCTCTTGATGATTGACCCCAAGTTCTCAATGGGATTAAGATCTGGGGAGTTTCCAGGCCATGGACCCAAAATCTGTATGTTTTGTTCCCTGAGCCATTTAGTTATCACCTTTGCTTTATGGCAAGGTGCTCCATCATGCTGGAAAAGGCATTGTTGATCGCCAAACTGCTCTTGGAGGGTTGGGAGAAGTTGCTCTTGGAGGACATTCTGGTACCATTCTTTATTCATGGCTGTGTTTTTAGGCAAGACTGTGAGAGAGCCGATTCCCTTGGCTGAGAAGCAACCCCACACATGAATGGTTTCAGGATGCTTAACAGTTGGCATGAGACAAAACTGGTGGTAGCGCTCACCTTGTCTTCTCCGAATGAGGTGTTTTCCTGATGTCCCAAACAATCGAAAAGGGGATCCATCAGAGAAAATAACTTTACCCCAGTCCTCAGCAGTCCACTGCCTGTACCTTTTGCAGAATATCAGTCTGTCCATGATGTTTTTTCTGGAGAGAAGTGGCTTCTTTGCTGCCCTCCTTGAGACCAGGCCTTGCTCCAAGAGTCTCCGCCTCACAGTGCGTGCAGATGCACTCACACCTGCCTGCTGCCATTCCTGAGCAAGCTCTGCACTGCTGGTTGCCCGATCCCACAGCTGAAACACTTTTAAGAGACTGGTGTTGTGAATGCGTTTGAGATGAGTTCTGAGCAGAGGCTCCCTCTGGTGGTTACAAGCGGTACTAGTGAGGATTGTGAGGACTGGGAATCAGGTGTTACTGATTGGTCTTATTTAAGCGAATCATTTTCCCATCAGGGTTGCCGGTGATCAATTGTTCTGGTCTGAATCCTTCTTTCCAGTTTCCCTTGTAGCCTGCTGTGTCGTGTCTGCATCTCCTGCTATCAGATAAGACAATTTCTTATTTTGTGTTTTTGCTATATTTTTGCATTTGGTCCTGCACTTCTGTGGGGGCCTTCTGGGTCCCCTCCGGGGGCTTTTGCCCTCTCAGTTTAGTCCAGCCACTGTGTTTTGTACTTTTGCTTTTTCCAGTTTTTTCAGTGGCTGCTGTTTTTGTTACACCAGAGAACTAATTTAGGTGGTAGAGGTCGTGTGATCTCAGGTGATTTTGAAATTAGTAGAGTTGGTGTTTTTCAGGGTTTTCTGGATTGCAGTAAGTACCCTTCCTGTCCTTTTCTATTTAGATAGTTTGGGCCCCAGCGTTTGCTCATACTATTTTCTTTCTGTGTGAGTATTTCCTCTTGTCTAACCGCCATTACATGTTTGGGGCTTTCTATTATCTTTGGGGTTCTGCTACGGGGCAGATAGCTTTCCTATTTCTATCTTTAGGTGTAGTTAGTTTCTCAGGCTGTGACGAGGCGTCTAGGACCAACGTAGGAACGCTCCACGGCTGCCTCTAGTTGCGGTGGTTAGTCAGGGTACTGCAATCTCATAGATTCCAACTGCTCTGGTGTATTTCCTTTTTTGCCTGCACTCCTCAGCTACCGTAACATAACAGTATCACCGGCCATAAAAATTGTATGGTACTCACAGAAGGGAAAAAATATTTTGAAGGAAGAAAAGTTGTCAGAGATATTTTTCTGTTTGTTGCATTTTTTTTTTTTTTTTTTTTTCCCTCTGTATCTCTGGGTGCTGGGGAGGATCTTTTCTCCCAATGGAGTTTGCACAGTTGTCTGGCCGTGTGGATCAGCTTGCCACTGAGGTTCAGAGTATTGCTGCATATCTTGCTAGGTTGCCTGTTGTGGAACCTAGGATCCCCATGCCAGATTTGTTTTTAGGGGATCGAGCTAAGTTTCAGAATTTCAAAAATAATTGTAAATTGTTTCTTGCCTTAAAATCTAAGTCCTCAGGAAACGCAGTGCAGCAGGTTCAAATTATCATCTCTCTCCTGCGCGGCGATCCTCAGGATTGGGCTTTTTCCCTGATACCTGGGGATCCTGTTTTGAGTGATGTTGATGCATTTTTTCAGGCTTTGGGGTTATTGTACGATGAGCCTAATGTCACTGATCAAGCTGAAAAAGCCTTGTTGGCATTAAATCAGGGGCTTGATGACGCTGAGTTATACTGTCAGAGATTCCGTAGGTGGGCAGTCCTGACCAAATGGAATGACGATGCTTTGGCGGCCCTTTTCCGGAAGGGTCTGTCGGATAATGTAAAGGATGTTATGGTGGGATTCCCTGTCCCCTCTGGTCTCAATGATTCTATGTCATTGGCGATTCAAATTGACAGACGTTTGCGTGAGCGGAGAAGTATGCGTGGAGTGGTGTTGCCTTGTGAGCCAGCTGCTGAGCCCATGCAGTGTGATGGAGTGGTGTCTGGGGCACAGCGTCATGAGTTTCGAAAGCGCAATGGGCTATGTTTCTACTGTGGTGATGCCTCTCATGCTATTTCAGTCTGCCCTAAGCGGGGAAGACATTTTGCACGCTCAGTTGTCTTGGGGAGTGTTCAGACTAAGTTTTTATTAACTGTCACTCTGATATGCTCTCTGTCCTCATTTTCTGCTCAGGCTTTCGTTGATTCTGGAGCAGCTATTAACCTGATGGATTATGATTTTGCTAAACGTTGTGGGTTTTCCTTGATACCCCTACAGAAGTCTATTCCTTTACTGGGGATCGATTCTACCCCTTTGGCTGAGAATAAACCCCAGTTTTCTACTCAGGTGATAATGAGGGTTGAACCTGATCACCAGGAGTGCTGCAAATTTTTGGTTCTATATAATCTGCATGACATTATAGTGCTGGGTTTCCCTTGGTTACAGTCTCATAATCCTGTTTTGGATTGGAAATCTGTGTCTGTAACCAGTTGGGGCTGCCAATGTGTTAGTGCCAACACTCCTGTTTTTTCTGCCTCCCCCCAGGCTGAGGATGTTCCTGACTTTTTGTTTGATTTTTCTGATGTGTTTAGCGAAAGTAAATCTGCATCCTTACCTCCCCATAGGAGCTATGACTGCGCTATTGAATTAGTGCCAGGTAGTAAATTCCCTAAGGGTCGCCTTTTTAACTTGTCTGTACCTGAACATGACGCTATGCGGTCTTATATCAAGGAATCATTGGAGAAGGGTCATATCAGACCATCCTCTTCACCCTTAGGTGCCGGTTTTTTCTTTGTGGCCAAAAAAGATGGTTCATTAAGGCCGTGTATTGATTATCGTCTCTTGAACAATATTACTGTGAAATATCAATACCCGTTACCCTTGATTTCTGACCTGTTTTCCAGGGTGAAAAACGCTACTTGGTTTACCAAGCTTGACCTCAGGGGGCGTATAACCTTATTCGCATTAAGCACGGGGATGAATGGAAGACGGCATTTAACACCCCTGAAGGGCATTTTGAGTACCTTGTGATGCCCTTTGGGCTCACTAATGCTCCTTCCGTCTTCCAGTCCTTCATGAATGACATTTTCAGGGATTTTGTGGACAAGTTTCTGATTGTTTATTTGGATGATATCTTGATTTTTTCTAATGACTGGGACTCTCATGTGAAACATGTTCGAACTGTATTCCAGATTTTGAGAGAGAATGCTCTGTATGTGAAGGGATCAAAGTGTCTTTTTGGCGTACAGAAGATCTCATTTCTGGGATTCATTTTGTCCCCATCTGTTATTGAAATGGACCCGGTCAAGGTTCAGGCCATCTGTGATTGGGTCCAACCTACTTCATTAAAGGCTCTTCAGAGATTTTTGGGTTTTGCCAATTTTTATCGTAAATTTATTGGTAATTTCTCTGTTATTGTTAAACCATTAACTGATTTGACCAGAAAGGGTTCTGATGTGGTGAATTGGCCTCCTGAGGCAGTCTCTGCGTTTCAGGAACTTAAGCAGAGATTCACTTCTGCTCCTGTTCTACGGCAGCCTGATGTTTCTCTGCCATTTCAGGTGGAGGTTGATGCCTCTGAAATTGGGGCAGGTGCCGTTTTGTCCCAAAAAGATCCAGAGACCTCTAAAAGTAACCCTTGTGCCTTTTTCTCTCGAAAATTTTCTCCTACTGAACGTAATTATGACGTGGGTAATCGGGAGTTATTGGCCATGAAGTGGGCTTTTGAAGAGTGGAGACATTGGCTGGAGGGAGCCAAACATCAGGTGGTGGTCCTTACGGACCATAAGAATCTGGTCTATCTGGAATCTGCCAAGCGACTCAATCCTAGACAGGCCAGGTGGGCCTTGTTTTTCACACGTTTTAATTTTGTGGTTTCCTTTCTTCCTGGCACTAAGAATGTTAAGGCGGATGCCCTCTCGAGGAGTTTCCTTGCGGACTCTCCTGAGCTATCTGATCCCTCTGTTATTTTGAAGGAGGGTGTAGTTCTTTCCGCCATCTCGCCCAATTTGAGACTTGCTCTGGAGGGGTGTCAGGAGGATAGGCCCGAGCGCTGCCCTGTTGGAAAATTGTTTGTCCCGGACCAATGGAAAAAGAGTGTGATGTCTGAGATTCATTGTTCCGCATTGGCTGGGCATCCCGGAATTTTTGGTACCAGAGACTTGGTTAGTCGGTCCTTTTGGTGGCCTACCTTGTCTCGCGATGTCAGGGAATTGTGCAGTCCTGCGGGACTTGCTCTCGCTCCAAGCCTTGCTCTCGCTCTAGTGGTTTGTTGATGCCATTGCCTGTGCCCAAGAGACCATGGACCCATATCTCTATGGATTTCATTTCCGATCTTCCTGTTTCTCAGAGAATGACCACCATCTGGGTAATTTGTGATAGGTTTTCCAAAATGATACATCTTGTGCCATTACCTAAGTTGCCTTCCTCCTCTGAATTGGTGCCGTTGTTCCTTCAGCACGTGGTTCGTTTACACGGCATTCCTGAGAACATTGTGTCTGACAGAGGAGTCCAGTTTGTTTCCAGATTTTGGAGGACTTTTTGTTCTAAACTGGGTGTTCAATTGTCTTTCTCCTCGGCATTTCATCCTCAGACCAATGGTCAAACTGAGAGAACAAACCAGACATTGGAGACTTATCTAAGATGCTTTGTGTCTGCTGATCAGGATGACTGGGTCTCTTTTTTGCCTTTGGCTGAGTTTGCTCTTAATAATAGGGCTAGCTCTGCCACTTTGATGTCTCCGTTTTTCTGTAATTCTGGGTTTCACCCTCGATTTTCTTCAGGACAGACGGAGGCTTCTGTCTGTCCAGGTGTTGACTCTGTTGTTGAGCGTATGCAGCAGATTTGGGACCAGGTAGTGGAGAGGTTGTCCCTCTCTCAGGAGAAGGCCCAGCGGTTTGCTAACCGGCATAGGACTGATGGTCCTCGGTTTAAAGTGGGGGACTTGGTCTGGTTGTCCTCAAAGAATATTCCTATGAGAGTAGCATCTCCTAAATTTAAGCCTAGGTTCATTGGACCTTATAAGATCATGGAGATTATTAATCCTGTTTCTTTTCGTTTGCTTCTTCCAGGGACATTTAAGATCCATAACGTGTTCCACAAGTCCTTGTTGAAGAGGTTTGTTGAGCCAGTGGTTCCTGCTGCTGTGCCTCCTGACCCTGTTTTGGTTGAGGGCAATCTGGAGTATGTGGTTGAGAAAATATTGGATTCTCGTTTTTCTAGACGAAGACTCCAGTATTTGGTTAAATGGAGAGGTTATGGTCAGGAAGATAATTCTTGGGTGTTTGCTTCGGACATCCATGCTAGGAGACTTATCCGTGCGTATCATAGAACTCATCCTGACCGACCTGGTTGCTCAAATGAGGGTTCGGTGACCCCTCCTCAAGGGGGGGGTACTGTTGTGAATGGGTTTGAGATGAGTTCTGAGCAGAGGCTCCCTCTGGTGGTTACAAGCGGTACTAGTGAGGATTGTGAGGACTGGGAATCAGGTGTTACTGATTGGTCTTATTTAAGGGAATCATTTTCCCATCAGGGTTGCCGGTGATCAATTGTTCTGGTCTGAATCCTTCTTTCCAGTTTCCCTTGTAGCCTGCTGTGTCGTGTCTGCATCTCCTGCTATCAGATAAGACAATTTCTTATTTTGTGTTTTTGCTATATTTTTGCATTTGGTCCTGCACTTCTGTGGGGGCCTTCTGGGTCCCCTCCGGGGCTTTTGCCCTCTCAGTTTAGTCCAGCCACTGTGTTTTGTACTTTTGCTTTTTCCAGTTTTTTCAGTGGCTGCTGTTTTTGTTACACCAGAGAACTAATTTAGGTGGTAGAGGTCGTGTGATCTCAGGTGATTTTGAAATTAGTAGAGTTGGTGTTTTTCAGGGTTTTCTGGGATTGCAGTAAGTACCCTTCCTGTCCTTTTCTATTTAGATAGTTTGGGCCCCAGCGTTTGCTCATACTATTTTCTTTCTGTGTGAGTATTTCCTCTTGTCTAACCGCCATTACATGTTTGGGGGCTTTCTATTATCTTTGGGGTTCTGCTACGGGGCAGATAGCTTTCCTATTTCTATCTTTAGGTGTAGTTAGTTTCTCAGGCTGTGACGAGGCGTCTAGGACCAACGTAGGAACGCTCCACGGCTGCCTCTAGTTGTGGTGGTTAGTCAGGGTACTGCAATCTCATAGATTCCAACTGCTCTGGTGTATTTCCTTTTTTGCCTGCACTCCTCAGCTACCGTAACATAACAGACGGTCCTGGCGCTTGCTGGTCTTTCTTGGGCGCCCTGAAGCCTTTTTGGCAACAATGGAACCTCTCTCCTTGAAGTTCTTGATGATGCGATAGATTGTTGACTGAGGTGCGAACTTTCCAGCTGCGATACTCTTCCCTGTTAGACCATTTTTGTGCATTGCAATGATGACTGCATGTGTTTCTTTAGAGATAACCATGGTTAACAGAAGAGAAACAATGATGCCAAGCACCAGCCTCCTTTTAAAGTGTCCAGTGGTGTCATTCTTACTTAATCATGACAGATTGATCTCTAGCCATGTCCTCATCAACACCCACACCTGTGTTAATGGAGCAATCACTGAAAAGAGGTTAGCTGGTCCTTTTAAGGCAGGGCTGCAATGATGTTAAAATGTGTTTTGGGGGATAAAGTTCATTTTCTAGCCAAATATTGACTTTGCAAGTAATTGCTGTTAAGCTGATCACTCCTTATAACATTCTGGAGTATATGCAAATTGACATTAGAAAAAGTGAAGCAGTAGACTTTGTAAAAATTAATATTTGTGTCATTCTCAAAACTTTTGGCCATGACTGTAGATGTACTAATCATATAGAGTCCTACTGCTGCAGTCATCCATGTGACAGGTGGGTATCCTCTAGCAAGTGTTCAGTTTCCATGCAACGCATCCACAGGAAAAATTTAGAATAACACCATTCTTACTAAAATCTGCAGGATTTCTGTGAAATTCATGGACATTTTGGGTTCTCCAGAGTGTTTGTAACTATATCCTAGAAATCCTTACTAAACTGATTTCCTACACTTTTAGTCTTTTTTTTAAATTTTATTCTATATATTGTTTCTTTTTTAGAGATCGAAGAGAAAGACATCGATCAAAAAGCCGAGACGGCAGCAGCCGGGAGATAAGTCGGTTACAATTCAAGCTCCCGGAGAACCTTTACTAGACAATGAGTCCACGAGAGGAGAAGAGAGGGTACACTATTTATTTTTGGAATATTTTTTTTCTTTTAGTTGGTACGGTAAATGTAAACCCTACACACATCCTGGTACATTTTTCCATTTTAACTTCCCATTTGAATGCTGCAGGGCATTGTTCAGTGACAGCCATCACCTTTCAATACTAAACCTTGCTGCCGTCATGGGATTTTCCATATTCGGAGGCAAACAGCCACTTAAACCCATTGGCCTCCTACACGGCACGGAATATGACAGCACATTTACACTGCAGAGGATTTCAGCCGCTTCTGTTACCCGCTGTCCTGGGCCGCCTTGGTCTAATTATTTTCCATGAGTGTCTGTAGAGATAATTAGCAGAAGGCTTTATTGATTCCCTTTTTTTTTTTTGCACCATTTATCTACATTCTAAAAGCAGTCACACTGCAGGGTTAACATTAACAGGCAGCTGGGTGTGTAAGAGAGATGTGCCTCGGACCTGCGCCGCTCTGGACGGGTGCCAGGGAGAGTTAATGAGCTGATCCGATGTCGCATCTCGGTGCACTGGGTAATTGTCAGGATTCTTCTATTGGGCAGCCATGATGTCATTGTCTCCGGTCGTGTCAAGGGCACGAAGATACAATGTGCAAAGCCATGAGCCCTACTGTGGGAACTACATTATCCGGCCCTACTGTACAATTTACTCCCCTTAGGTCTATTACGAATTGATTTGTAAAGGGACAAATGAGGGTTGCCCTACTGCGGGCAGCACAACCCTAGATATTGTATAGCAGTATGTTTTACAAAATGCACAGTACTATTAAGATTATTTTTTTTATAAATATATATTTATAATATATTACATACACACAATATATGTGTGTGTATATATTTATAAAGCTTTGTGTGTCTAATTATATGTGTGTATATGGATATAATATATATACACATCGTATATATCTATAGCTGTCTGTATCTCTGTATTTATGCTTTGTATATGTACAAAGGGGCATTGATATAGATGGCTGAGCGAAGAAAAAAAATACTTTTTTTCTAATTAATACTATTTTATGCCACACAATCACCTTTCAGCCACACTATACATTTAATGTGTCAATCAATAAACAATTCTAATCCTAATCTAAAACTATTTACTGGTATTTTATTTTATTTTAGAGAACAGAAATTAACCACTTCTTTAACAATAGAAAAAAAGAATTATCCTATTCTGCAAACCTCGACTCCACGGGATCAATTTAATCCTTTCAAATTTTCATCCTCTCAATGTTTTTTGTTTTGGAAAGATGTAATTATCATTTGGGGTTAGATTAGGTGGTGGGAGATGGGGGGTTGATAGTTTCAATGCGGATTAGACTGAATTTTTGAAAGGCAATGCAATGCTTGTGGATGGGCACAACCCTATAAACTTATGGCTCCTTTGGAAACTTTTTGCTGAAGTTTCAATCTTCACCTTTTTCTAAATCACAATTTTAAAAGGACGTAACAATTTCTGCTACAACTACATACAGATCTTCAGATCTTCCAGGTTTCTCATCTGTCGCTGAACAACATTATAATAGCGTATATACAGGGGAGCAACCACAAGCACAAATAGGGCCTTAACTGATAACAGAAGTGCAAAAAATGGTGGGAGAGTGTTCACTCACCTGATGAAATTGCGAAACTTGCAACATAATAAACGCATGCGACAACTGCAGCAGTACACGGGTCAGAAGACCGGACGGAGGCTTGATCAGTGTGAATAGTGTCTATACCTGCTCTGCTGATGAAGATTCCAGGATATTCAGAAGTTACATAAAATGTTTTATTTCAACAGGTTTTTGACATCACTGAGTTTCAAAGTCACGAAGGACCTATTCTTCAGAACACAACCTAATTTCAGACATCTCCTGTAGTTCTTGACGAAGTTTGCACACTACAGCGGGGATTTTGGCCCACTCCTCCGTACAGATCTTCTCAAGGGCTGTCACATTGTAGAAGGATCATATTTATTCTCATTTGCACAAAAGAAAGACTAGAAGCAATGGGATGAAACTGAATGGGAGGAGACACAGATTAGATATTAGAAAAAACTTTTGACAGTTAGGGTGATCAATGAGTGGAACAGGCTGCCACGAGAGGTGGTGAGTTCTCCTTCAATGGAAGTCTTCAAACAGAGGCTGGACAGACATCTGTCTGGGATGATTTAGAGAATCCTGCTTTGAGCAGGGGGTTGGACCAGATGACCCAGGAGGTCCCTTCCAACTCTACCATTCTATGATTCTATGTTTCAGGGCTGTCGCTGGGCAACACTGAGTTTCAGCTCCCTCCAAATATTTTCTATTGGGTTCAGGGTTGGAGACTGGCTAGGCCACTCCAGGAGCTTGAAATGCTTCTTACGGAGCCTCTCCTTAGTTGCTCAGGCTGTGGAAGACCCAGCCACAACCCATCTTCAGTATTCTTACTGGGGGAAGGAGGTTGCTGGCCAAAATCTCACAATACATAACCTTATCCATCCTTCCTTCAATACGTTGCAGTCATCCTGTCCCCTTTGCAGAACAGCACAACCAAAGAATGAGGTTTCCCGCCTCATGCTTCATGGATGGGATGTATTCTTGATGTTGTACTCGTCCTTCTTCATCCTCCAAACACGGCGACTGGAGTTGTTACCAGAAGTTCTCTTTTGGTCTCATGTGAAAACATGACCAATCTGCCATGCCTCCACCGGATCATCAAGATGGTCATTGGCGAACTTCAAACAGGCCTGGACATATGCTGGCGGGAGCAGGGGGACCCTGCTTGCCCTGCAGGAATTTAATCTATGACATGGTAGTGTGTGACTAAAGGTACTGTCACACTAAACGAGACCGCTAACGAGATCGCTAATGCGTCCGCGATTTTATGACGCAGTAGCGATCTTGTTAGCGACTAGCTGTGTATGACATGTAGCAGCGATGTGGCCCCTGCTGAGATGTCGCTGATCGCTTATGAACGTTCTGAGCCGTTTTTTGGTCGTTGGTATCCCGCTGGTGAGCCTGAATCGCTGAGTGTGACACCCTTTATGAACGACTTCACCAGCATCGCAGGTGGGACTAGGTTTTCCCAACGACGCAGAGGTCGTTATACAGATCGCTGATGAGATGTTTGGAATCACAGATCGCTGATGAGTTGTGTTTGGAATCTAACTAACGATCACATAGCGATCGCACCAGCGATCTCGCCAGGTCGTGTCGTTGTCGTGATCGCTGGTGCGATCGCTAAGTGTGACAGTGCCTTAACGCGAATGTTTGAGACTGTGGTCCCAGCTCTCTTCAGGTCATTGACCACGTTCTCCCATGTAGTTCTGGGCTGATTCCTGACCTTTCTCAGAATCATTGTTGCATCACGAGGTGAAACCTGGCATGGAACCCAAGACCGAGGAAGATTGACAGTCATCTTGTGTTTCTTCCATTCTCTAATAATTGTGCCAACAATTGTTGCCTTCTCACCAAGCTGCTTGCCTATTGTCCTATAGCCCATCCTAACCTTGTGCACATCACAGAAAAACTTAAATACAGCCTTTGTCCAGGTCAAAGTGATACATAAAGTGAAAAGTCTTAGTCCATACTATAGTGCTGGTTAGCCCGCCTGGTTTAAAGTCCAGCTTCTTGGTCCATTAACAAAGATACACAGGTTTCATTTTGCAAAGTGTACCACATCCTGGGGTGGTGATGTGGTGAGCAGCCGTCTCGCCGAACTCTTCACCTGCTCACAATCAACCTGTCACGGCCGATTAACCCCTTCTAGTCCTATATGTATTAAAGCATTACTACAGGTTTATCTCCTCCCTCTGCCTAAAGCCGTGAGCTTGGCACCTTCTACCACTAGATATGGGATTCGTGAGAGGGCATTGGCGTTATCATGTAACTCTCGGCTCTGTTCCACATGGAAGCGAAAATTCTGCAGAGCTAGAAACCAGTGGGGAACACAAGCATTTTTCTCTCTTTTTTTTTTTTTTTTTTTTTTCCCTCATTCACCTGAGTGGGGCATGGTCCAACACTAATGTAAATTTTCGCCCTAAAGCCGGAGTCACACAACCATATAACACTGCCTAGTGCTATGCGATAAACCATCGCATAGCACTTGACCCAATGTTATTGTATGGGGTTGCCCAGATCTGTGATTATTCTCTCATGCCATTTCGGCATGAGAGATCAATCGCAGTATGCTGCGATTGGCAGCGAGACTTTGCTAACTTGCACCCATACAAATTTATCACCTGAATGCAGTGCGATTCCCGCCGACGCCAGGAATTATTTTCTCTGTCTCCTCCGCATCTGTGCTCCGATCCTCTCATGTAAGAGAATGGAAGCACAGTAGCATAACAGTCGATTCCCGCTTGCAGCAAAGTAGGATCCGAGTGTTATTAGCTTAGCGCATCCAATGCTTTCGTGTCGGATGCCATACGCTGGTGTGATTCCAGCCTTAGAGATAGTAGCGCAATGTGTCCACCACCCTCTTCATGGCCAAGCATTTCTTTTCTACAATAGAATGATTTTTGTCACATGCTGACCGTTTCCTACTTATGTAGAGAACAGGAGGCTCCTCTCTGTGTATCTCCTGGGAAAGGACCGCTCCCAATCCAACTTCTGAGGCGTTCGTTTGGGTACAAATTCCTTCTAAAGTCGGGGTAACCAAGGCTGACTTCTTACAGAGCGGCTTTCAGTTCTTGAAAAGCCTTCTCCACCTCTGCCATCCATTAGGCCATAACTAATTTTGTCTCCTTAAGGAGAAAAAAAAAATATGTATGTATGTGTATGTGTGTGTGTGTGTGTGTTATATATATATAGATATGTAGATATATAGATATGTATCTATAGATATATATATATACACAACTATATTATACAATTATACAACTGTATAATATATCTCACTATAATACTATCTTAGGTGCTGTTATAGCTGTTAAAAGTGCACAACCACCAACGTGGTGAAGACTGGGGTTCATATCCTGGCTCTGCCCTGTTGGAAATAATATACCAGTAGTGGTCCTTGGGCAAGACTAGTAACACTATAGTGCCTACCTCAATAAACATGAGAGTGTCACGAACAAAGAGAGTCAAGCCGGCTCGGATGTCGCCCGGATTAACAAGGTCCGCGTCAGATGTCGAGAAACCAGGACAATGTGATGATAAATGGGCTACTGGAACAAACTATAGCAGCATTTCATCAGATCGAGGATCTCTTGCCTTGTCCATGTGCATAGTGTGCTGGCCAAAAGAAGAGATGGAAGCTGCAGATGTGAAGACCCGAAAGCAATGCACAATGCATGGAGGTCTCCATCCAAAGTCTAACACCTGAAGATTGTATACCAACAGAAAGGAGGGCGGTCGATGCTTGATAAGCATCCAAGCCACCATCACGGATGAAACAAGGAGTATCCAGGAATACATCAGAAAAATGGCACCAAAAGATGAGATGCTGTGAGAAAGCCTAAGGCAGCAACAACAACTGACCTGGAAGGAAGAACAGGAACATGAAGTGCCATGGCAAGACAAGCCTCTGCATGGGATGTACCATCGACAGATAATGGATGTGGCTGACATGGAGAAATCCTACCAATGGCTGGAGAAAGCTGGACTCCTAGACAGCACCGAGGCACTAATCATAGCGGCACAAGAACAAGCACTAACTACCAGATCCATAGAAGCAGGAATCTACCACCCAAGACAAGACCCAAGGTGCAGACTATGCAAAGAAACCTCTGAAACAGTCCAACACATAGTGACCGGATGCAAAATGCAAGCAGGAACAGCGTGTACTGAACGCCACAACCAAGTAGCTGGAATTGTATACAGGAACATCTGCACAGCATATGGGCTAAGTCCAGGTGGGAGACCCCAGAGAAAGAGGTGGAGAATCAAAGGGCTAAAATCCTGTGGGACTTTAAGATCCAGACAGATAAGCAGGTGTTGGCGGCTAACCAACCAGACATTGTGATAGTAGACAATGATCAGAAGATAGCAATGATAATAGATGTGGCAGTGCCAAGTGACAGCAACATCAGAAAGAAAGAATGAGAAGCTGGAGAAATACCAGGGCCTCAAAGGAGAACTGGAGAAGATGTGGAAGGTGAAGACAACAGTGATTCCAGTGGTGTTAGGAGCACTTGGAGCAGTGACCCTTAAGTTGGCTACAATAGATCCCAGGAGCAACATCTGAGCTCTCTGACCAGAAAAGCGCAATGCTGGATACAACTAAGATCCTGCAAAGAACCCTCAAACTCCCAGGCCTCTGGTAGAGGACCCAAAAATGAGGAAGGACAAAAAAGACCACCCCCAGTGGAGGTGAGAAGGAAGTTTTTTTTTTTTTTTTTTTTTGTGTAGCTGAGTGAGCCGCTCTACATATATTTTATTTATTTTAGTGGAAGATCGGCTCTCAGCTGTACAGTTTGTACTTTGCTTTACTACACCTTGGTTTATGCTGCCTATAATAAACCAAAGGAAGTTTTAAGTGATTGTTCCCGCGTCTACCTCTGTGTACAGTTGTGCTCAAAAGTTTACATACCCCGGCAGAATTTTTTCAGAGAATATAAATCATAACACCTAAACTTTTTCTCCACTCATGGTCCTGATAACGATCCAAAACACAAGGTCAAGTCGACCTGTCATTGGTTACAGCAGAACAAAGTGAAGGTTCTGGAGTGGCCATCTCAATTTCCTAACCTCAAACATTGAGACACTTTGGGGAGATCTCAAGACCTAGACAGCCCAGGAATTTACAGGAACTGGAGGCTTTTTGCCAAGAAGAGTAGGCAGCTTTACCATCTGAGAAAATAAAAAACCTCATCCACAGCTACCACAAAAGACTTCAAGCTGTCATTGATGCTAGAGGGGGCAATACACTGTATTAAGAAATGGGGTATGTAAGCTTTTGATCAGGGTCATTGGGATGTTTTGGATTGTCATTATGATTTAAAAAGAGAAAACACAGTAGATTGACAATAAATGGCTTCACCCAACCACTAACCATGAGTGGAGAAAAAGTTTAGGTGTTATCATTCATATTTCTGAAAAAAGGCCAAGAAAGCAAAAATTTTGGTATGTAAACTTTTGAGCACAACTGTACACAGAGGTAGACACCTGAACACTGTCTCTGTGTTAAGAACTTCCTTTCGTTTATTATAGGCAGCATAAACCAAAGTGTAATTAAACAAACACAGCCCTCTGGGCAAAATAGGAAAACAAAACAAAATGGTAGCACAAAGCAAAGTCCTGAGAGCGGGGTTACTCCCGCTCACCGTTGGCAGAACACACACAGTTTAGGTTGGTTCCAGCACAACCACTTCTCTGAAATGTTACATTCAAGGCACTGAGCCCCTACTGCCTCTGGAGGCCAGCTACTTATGCCCCAAACCACACCCTGGGGGGGGGGAGATGAGGTGGAGAAACTCCCTCCCGCTTTATATAGATGTCCACATAAACACAGCCCATTATACAAAATAGCTGTTAACGCTCATAGCTCTTAGTGTGCTGGAGGAAAATCTCCGGGTGTGGTAACACTGACCCATCAAGCGCAGTTAAACATATCTTTATCCAGCACTTTACCAGTGTATATATATGGATCGCCCGCCAGGGCAGTGGGATACTCGGTACCGGGCCGGTGTATCGAAGGGATGTGTAACAGCGGCAGTGACCCGGTCCGTGGCCCTGGGCTTCCAATGAAAGGGGATTATTTACAGGGGAATGAATAGAGTTTGTAGTGTAGGTATTCGTGACGCCACCTGTGGTATCTGGTCAATGGTGACCAGAGCTGCAGTGCAGATCCTCTGGGATAGATGGTGTGATGCAGCAGAGTTGGTACAGCCTCCCACAGGTGAGGCTATGGGATCCCAGGGCAGGTAGATGTAGTGAAAGGTAGTAATGGTGCTGTGAGATGTAGCTGAGTGCAATGGGTGACGCAGGAAGAAACTGAGAAACAGTCAGAGAGTTGCAGTTTCCAAAGCTTTACTCACAGTTTAAGAATGCACAAGGGCCCGCTTGGTGCCACGTCCTCCAGGTGAGGAGTCCAGCCAACTCCCAGGTGGATGGAGAACTCTAGTCCAAGGCTCCCTGTTAGTATATGCCTTCTCTGGCCGTTTCTCTGTGCTGATTTTCCCGCCGTCTCTCCTTCCAGCACCCTCACAAACAGTGTCCCAGATCAGTAGCTGCGAATCCTATAGGACAACGTCTTCTGCGTTCCTCTTGATTTTTTATAGCTACCTCTCCGGCGAAGATATTTGTGGTTTTGTCTGTGATCCCTATGTTATCACAGCAGTCGACTTGCTAGCTGAATCATAAAGTTCTCCACTAGACTAAGGGGTTGAGTTCCCTCTCTGCGACCAGGATTCTCCCAGCTTGCCTCCGCCAGTACTGGATTGAGCCCACCTGTAGCTTTTTAGCTCAGCCATGTCTCTCTCTAAGAATCCCTTTTCTCCTCCAGAGAACCTCTCTTCCTACTTTCTCTGAGCAGCTCCCTAGGACTGGAGCCTGCTCCACAATCCTATCTCCGTCCCCTCTCCCCTCAGGGAGAGCTCTCTCCAACACGTCTGCTCTATTCCTCCCCCAAAGGGGAACTGTCCTCTAACTTCCCTCTAGCTCCTGCTCTGACCACAAGCTCCACCCACCATCTACACCCTTTACTAGCTGAGGCATGCTAGAGAACTCTACTAGTGTGTGTGATGGATGCAGGGTTGCCAGAGCCAGGTGTAATGTCTCCACCTTACCTGAGAGTTGAAATATCACATCCCTGGCTGAGATGCAATACCTCTGTGGCGACTGGACCCACAGGGGCACCACACCCCCCTTGTTAAACGCAGCATGTCCGCGGGCTGGAACAGAGCAAAAGTTGTTACTGGAAACATACAAAATGTTTAGTTATGCATAACAACAAATAGAAAACATGAATAACTTTCGACGCAACTCCCCAGAAAGGGAAGCAAGATTTCAAGAATGTTGCAGAACAGATACACATATACACAACATGACTGACACTATACAACACAACATTTTTCAGCAGCATTTACTCTAAAGTGCTTGTGGCAGCAACCGTCAAAACTTCGAAGTTCGCCACCAAGATAGGGACTTCGGTCCCTACAGCCACAGCATTATATTCACATTAGTTTCTCTTCTTACAAAGAATACTGTGACCTTACCAACACTCATTCTGTTCTATGAGTGCAATCCCCATCCGGGTGTTTTCCGTGTAGCGACTGCTAAAAACTGTCAAGTCTGCTACCAGGAAAGAACATAATTTTTCTTACAAAAATACTATAATATTTACACTAACTTATTTTCCTATAAAAATGCTATCGCTACATTAACACTTATTCTTCTTCTCTACTAGTACAAGCCCCGTCCGGGGTGTTCTGTAAGTAGTAACTGTTGCTTAGTGGTTTGCCACTGAATTTGGACTACTCTGTCCCTATAACAATACTTTTCTAAGTATTATTACTCTTAAAACATATTTACAAAAGTGCTCTCCGTTCTCAAATAACTATGTCTGTACATATTTACATTAAGTGGTCTCTATTACCCAAAAACTATCACATACATTATCTACAAGTACTCTTCTATGGTTCTGCCATATAAACAAGCCTGCTATATAAAACACTTCAAGATAAAACAATTCTTACTTCACTCTAAGCATATTGTACAAATATAGTAACACTTTTATTAATACACAATCATTATTGTCATCAAATGAGGTAGGTGGCAGATACTAGCCCAACCGAGGTATCTTCAAGTGTCCTTGTACTTGTGGGGGACTCGCTCAAAACCCCCAACATTGGTCTTGGGTGGGCTGCAAGACATAAGCCCAACCCAGAAGACCCTGTCTTCAGCCACACCTAACGGGTTTTTCTTTGGATCTGTGGTTGCAATGATGAGACTTAAAACATTTTCCTAAAGTACATGTAAAACCAAGATGGAGCACCTAAATAGGTGCAAAACTATTTACAAAAACAAGAGTTGGGGATCCGCCTTCATCCATACTCTCGTAGTCTGTCAATAGTTATGGTGCAATGAAACTTGAACAAGTAGAACAATTTTGGTAGACCCCTCCTGGGGTGAACTATGTACAGTCCTTTTCCTGAAGGGTTAAACACTAGAAAAACTTTAAAACTTTCTTTACTTGCCTGAAGATCTATTCACTCTGATCTCCAGTTTGATTGGATGCATTCTTCTTCTGTTGCTTCCATGATAAAAGCTGCTTGCTGTTCTCTTCTTTTGCAATGGGAGCAGTTGCACAAGGTGATACTCCCTTGGTAAATGTAGCCGTAGCCTGTACAGCCACCTGAGTCACGTCCGTTACTTCTCTTGCAGAGGCTTCCTGATTAGGTGCCACAGATTCTGACGCGTCCGCCACTGGTGTCGCTGTTGAGTGGGTTGAGGCTGTCGCGTTTGCTGCCCCCTGGGGACGGCGTGGTGTAAACTCCTCTGGGATCCTGCGCACATGGAGAGCGTACCATCCCCTCGCACCAAGATGGCAGTTGAAGGCGACGAGTTCTCCCGGAAACAGGTCCCGTTCTGGATGTCCCCGGATCAGATGGGTCTCAACATCCCTCCGATTAACAAACAGATCAGGGGCTTTGCGGGAATCTTGAATGAAGCCGAATCCCCGCTCCAAGTCAAAGCTAAGAACCCGGCCCCATCCCATGGGATTCAGATATTCTAGAGACCTCTCTCTGGCCTTGCTCTTGCCTGCCAAATCTCTTTTCTGCAGGGCCCCCCGCTGGGCCTGCCGGTCTCTCTCCTCCTGCTTGAACTGCTGGATTTGCCAGCGCAGATTTTTTCTGTTGTCAGGGAAAACCCCATCACTTCTGCTCAGCTCTGGTCTTCCAATTCTAAGACCTCCGGCTTTTGTTTCACTAGGGCTGGCGGCTGTGGGATCGGGATAGGTTCTAGAATCCCCCCCCTGTGGAACAATGTTACGGTCCCAAGCGATGTCTAGCACTAGCTGGCCTGCCTTAGGGGTTGGTGGCATCCCAATGGGGCCCAGCCAGTCGTCCCACGACCCTAGGGCACTATCCGTACCTGCATTCCTGGGTCCGCCGTCCTCTGATGTGGCCTCTGGTGATATGGTGGCGTGGTCCGAGGGGACCGGCAAAGAAGACACTGGGGATCCAGATCCAGTGGCAGCAGCTTCTGATGGTTCCGATACAGGAGCTTCGGGTACCGGTGGTGAGGGTACCCGTGCTTCTATGGCTTGTTGTCTGGCGGCCTGCCTCTTCGTTTCCAGCAGCACCTGCTTTCTTTCCAGATGCCTAGCCAGGTCCGTAATCTCCTGCTCCACGCCGGCCAGGTCGTCCTCCTCTTGAGAGCCGGAGCCTGTCTCACCGGAGCCGGGGTGAAGCTTCTCCTGCTTCCCGCGCTCCTCAGGCCTCCTCCGCTCTCCATCATGGCTTCCCGGTCTCTTGCCTTCTCCTTCCTCGTTCTCTTTCCCGCTTCTGAGCATAGCTCCACCCCCGAGGGGCGGTGTCTTTTTCCTTTGCCGCCATACCATGCTAGGACTCGAACTCCCCTATCGGTCGGCCACGATGCAGTTGCATAGAAATACAGGCATCGGAGGTTCGCTACTGTTCACGCTTTTCTTCGGGTGCCGCCCACGATGGCACGCCTCTCTGCACACCTCGTGGAGCGGCCATATCCGCCATCTTTACAGTCCAAATCACACATCAATGGGTTTAATCCTTTACACATTCTTCTAGGCGCACAGGACCCTTATTCAAGGGTCGGTTCATCCTGTTCGTGACGCCAAAATAGATTGCCCGCCAGGGCAGTGGGATACTCAGTACCGGGCCGGTGTATTGAAGGGATGTGTCACAGCGGCAGTGACCCGGTCCGTGGCCCTTGGCATCCAATGAAAGGGGATTATTTACAGGGGAATGAATAGAGTTTGTAGTGTAGGTATTCGTGACGCCACCTGTGGTATCTGGTCAATGGTGACCAGCGCTACAGTGCAGATCCTCTGGGATAGATGGTGTGATGCAGCAGAGTTGGTACAGCCTCCCACAGGTGAGGCTATGGGATCCCAGGGCAAGTAGATGTAGTGAAAGGTAGTAATGGTGCTGGGAGATGTAGCTGAGTGCAATGGGTGACACAGGAAGAAACTGAGAAACAGTCAGTGAGTTGCAGTTTCCAAAGCTTTACTCACAGTTCAAGAGTGCACAGGGGCCCTCTTGGTGCCATGTCCTCCTGGTGAGGAGTCCAGTCAACTCCCAGGTGGATGGAGAACACTAGTCCAAGGCTCCCTGTCAGTATATGCCTTCTCTGGCCGTCTCTGTGCTGATTTTCCCGCCGTCTCTCCTTCCAGCACCCTCAGAAACAGTGTCCCAGATCAGTAGCTGCGAATCCTATAGGACAACGTCTTACTTCTGCGTTCCTCTTGAATCTATATAGCTACCTGTCCGGCAAAGATATTTGTGGTTTTGCCTGTGATCCCTATGTTATCACAGCAGTCGACTTGCTAGCTGAATCATAAAGTTCTCCACTAGACTAAGGGGTCGAGTTCCCTCTCTGTGACCTGGATTCTCCCAGCTGGCCTCTGCCAGTACTGGAATGAGCCCACCTGTTATGTTTCGGTAGCTGAGGAGTGCAGGCAAAAAAGGCAATACACCAGAGCAGTTGGAATCTATGAGATTGCAGTACCCTGACTAACCACAACAACTAGAGGCAGCCGTGGAGCGTTCCTACGTTGGTCCTAGACGCCTCGTCACAGCCTGAGAAACTAACTACACCTAAAGATAGATATAGGAAAGCTATCTGCCCCGGAGCAGAACCCCAAAGATAATAGAAAGCCCCCAAACATGTAATGGCGGTTAGACAAGAGAAATACTGACACAGACAGAAAATAGTATGAGCAAACGTTGGGGCCCAAACTAACTAAATAGAAAAGGATAGGAAGGGTACTTATTGCAATCCCAGAAAACCCTGAAAAGCACCAACTCTACTAATTTCAAAAACACCTGAGATCACACGACCTCTACCACCTAAATTAGTTCTCTGGTGTAACAAAATCAAAACAGCAGCCACTGAAAAAACTGGAAAAAGCAAAAGTACAAACATCAGTGGCTGAAGTAAACTGAGAGGCAAAAGCCCCCGGAGGGGACCCAGAAGGCCCCCACAGAAGTGCAGGACAAAATGCAAAAATCAAGCACAAAAACAAAAAGAAGAAAATGTCTTATCTGTTAGCAGGAGATGCAGACACGACACAGCAGGCTACAAGGGAAACAGGAATCAAGGATAGAGACCAGAACAATTGATCACCGGCAACCCTGATGGGAAGGTGACTCCCTTATATAAGACCAGTCAGTAACACCTGATTCCCAATCCTCACAATCTTCACAATCTTCACTGGACAGACCAGCACCGCTTGTAACCACCAGAGGGAGCCTCTGCTCAGAACTCATCCCAAGCCCACTCACAACACCCACCTGTAGCTTTCAGCTCAGCCGTGTCTCTCTCTAAGAATCCCTTTTCTCCTCCAGAGAACCTCTCTTCCTACTTTCTCTGAGCAGCTCCCTAGGACTGGAGCCTGCTCCAAAATCCTATCTCCGTCCCCTCTCCCCTCAGGGAGAGCTCTCTCAAACACGTCTGCTCTATTCCTCCCCAAAGGGAACTGTCCTCTAACTTTCCTCTAGTTCCTGCTCTGACCCACAAGCTCCACCCACCATCTACACCCTTTACTAGCTGAGGCATGCTAGAGAACTCTACTAGTGTGTGTGATGGATGCAGGGTTGCCAGAGCCAGGTGTAATGTCTCCACCTTACCTGAGAGTTGAAATATCACATCCCTGGCTCAGATGCAATACCTGTGTGTATGTACAGTGGGATGTAAAAGGCACGCCTAGTCAAAATTACTGTTATTATGAACAGTTAAGCAAGTTAAAGATCAAATGTTCTCTAAAAGGCCTAAAGTTAAAGATGACATGTTTCCTTTGTATTTTAGGCAAAAAAATATACATATAATATATAATTTATATATTTTCTTTCCGTCTTTTACATTTTAAAAATTACAAAAATTAAAATGGTCTAATGCAAAAGTTTGAGCACCTTGCATGGTTAGTATCTAGTAGCACCCAGTTTTGAAAGTAGGTACAGCTTGTTAAATACTTTTTGTAGCCAGCCAGGGTTTGAGGGATTTTCATCTATAGTGTCTTATAAACTTCTTCTAGTTCTGTAAGATTCCTTGGTTGTCTTGCATGCACTGCTATTCTATTTTGAGGTCTAGTCACAGATTTTCAATGATGTTCAGATCAGGGGACTGTGGCGGGCATTGTAAAACCTTCAGCTTGCGCATTTTAAAGTCATTTATTGTGGATTTTAACCCATGTTGAGGATCATTATCCATTTGTAGAAGCCATCCTCTTCCTCTTTTCACTTTCAGTTTTTTTTTTACAGATGGTGTTAAGTTTGCATCAAGAATTTGTTGAAATCTCATTGAATCCATTGTTCTCTCTAACTGTGAAATGTTCCCCATTCCATTGGCTGCAATACAGCCCCAAACCATGATTGATCCACCCCCATGCTTAATGGTTGGAGAGATGTTCTTTTCCTAAAATTCTGTGTTCTTTTTTTTCTCCACACACGTCTTTTGATCATTGTGGCCAAAGAGTTCTATTTATCCTCATTGTCAACAGGACTTGTTTCCAAAATGCATCAGGCTTGTTTAGATGTTTTATGATATACTTCTGATGCTGAGGTTTTTTTTCTGATTCCTCTTCCATGAAGGCCATATTTGTGCAGGTGTCTCTGAACAGTAGAACAATGTACCAGAACTCCAGAGTCTACTTGCTCTTTCTGAATGTCTTTTGCAGTCAAACAAGGGTTCTGATTTGCCTCTAGCAATCCTATGAGCAGCTCCCACTGAAATTTTGCTTGTTCTTCCAGACCTTATCTTGACCTCAACTGTTCCTGTTAACTGCCAATTCTTAATTACCGTATATACTCATGTATAATCCGACCCGTGTATAAGCCGACCCCCCTAATTTTGCCACAAAAAACTGGGAAAATTTATTGACTCGCGTAAAAGCCTAGGGTGAAAAATTATTATGCCCCCATATGATGCTCCACAGATTATGTTCCACAGATTATGCCCCATATGTTCCACAGATTATGCCCCATATGCTCCATATTATGCCCCAATATGTTCCACAGATTATGCCCCCATATGCTCCAGATTATGCCCCATATGTTCCACAGATTATGCCCCCATATGCTCCATATTATGCCCCCATATGTTCCACAGATTATGCCCCCATATGCTCCATATTATGCCCCCATATGCTCCAGATTATGCCCCATATGTTCCACAGTTAATGCCCCCATATGCTCCATATTATGCCCCCATATGCTCCAGATTATGCCCCATATGTTCCACAGCTTATGCCCCCATATGCTCCATATTAAGCCCATATGTTCCACAGCTTATGCCTCATATGCTCCAGATTATGCCCCATATGTTCCACAGCTTATGCCCCCATATGCTCCAGATTATGCCCCCATATGCTCCAGATTATGCCCCATAGTATAGGCCTCATATGCTGCCGCTGCTGCTGCAAAAAAAAAAAAAAAATGACATACTCACCTCTCGTCGCTGGGGGCCAGGTGCCGGTGTCCTGAGCAGGCGGGGACACCGGCGCGCTATGGGGGACAGGTGCCGGTGTCATCGCTCGCTCAGGACCCCGGCACCTGAGATATTTACCTGTCCTCGCTGCGCGCTGCTCCCTCGGTCTGACTCCTGGCTGTGAATGATATGGCAGGGGGCGGGGCGCGCACTAACGATGTCATCGCGCCCTCTGTCTGATTATTCACAGCGTCAGCCAGAGGAGTCAGACCGAGGGAGCGACGCGCATCGGTGGCACGGGGACAGGTAAATATAGCTATACTCACCCCTCCGCCGCGCGTCCCTGCAGCCTCTCTTCTCCCGGCGCTCTCCGCAGCGCTTCCTTCCTACAGCGGTCACATGCTACCGCTCATTAAAGTCATGAATATGCGCATATTCATGACTTTAATGAGCGGTGCCATGTGACAGCTGCAGGAAGGAGCCGGAGATCGTGGGAGAAGCAGGGGGGCTGCAGAGGCCGCGACGGTGGAGGGGTGAGTATGATCCGACACCCCCGCTCCCCCTCCCCCGCTGACCCCCGTATATGACCCGCGTATAAGCCGAGAGGGGGACTTTCAGCCCTAAAAAATGGGCTGAAAATCTCAGCTTATACATGGGTATATACGGTACATTTCGAACTGAGGAAAGGGCAACTTGACAAAACACTTTGCTATCTTTTTATAGCCTTCTCCTGCTTTGTCTGCCTCCACCATTTTCATTTTCAGAGTGCTAGACAGCTGCTTAGAAGAACCTACAGGCTAATTAAGGTCTAAAACCTTGGTCAGTTATGTGAGCGCACACCTGTTGTAAAATTCTATAAAGCACCTGTAGTTTCAAGGTGCTCCCAACACCTCTAAATAAATTCCTTGAGGGGTCTAGTTTCCAAAATGGGGTCAAATGAAACCCCCAGACCATTGCA